>JAJJWW010002885.1:163713-182685 GCA_023531295.1 Papaver armeniacum | reverse complement strand
GGGAAAATTAGTAATCTACAAGCTGTAGATTGACAACTCGTAAATTAAAAGTTGTAAAATGTAGTATGTTTTACAACTTTTTCCAACAAAACGTTGTCAAAGTAAAATATGTCCAACTCTTAGGACCAACGAGTTCCTAAGAGTAGTGAGAAGAATCGAAACCACAACTTGTTGTGTGAAAAAGGTTGCGAGAAGTGACCACCTTTAGAATTTACAACTCACATCCTAAAGGTAGTGAATGATTTTAAAACAACACTTAAGAGTCGTTGAAGATAAGAAAAAAAAATTGAAAAATGTTCTTGTAGAGAATCGAACCCAAGCTTACTAGGTGTTAGTACAAGGCGTCAACCATCTGCCCGATTCACAATCTTGGTAGATTTGTGCTTTTCTTTTAATCAACATTCGCAACCTTTATAAGGGTTGTAAAATGAAAATTTACTAGGAAAAAAATTAGGCTAGGGTGAGATTCGAACTCGGGCCTCCTACAGTGTAGGAGTTGGATTCTAACCACCATTCCACAGTTACATGTATGATTATCAAAGGACATCTACGTTAATATTTAACAATAATTTCAATGAGCCTTAAAAAATGGCCGACAAGTGCGCCATTTGCTGAAACATACAAGGCTTTCTCTGAATTATACAGGGACATTTGCAATCTCATTTTAATCAACACTCACAGCACCGGGTTGTATATCTCAAAATGTAAATGAATAAAACACGTGGAGGTGTATATTTATATGCTCAAAGTAAGCGGATTCATGCAAATTTTGGTAAAAGAAAACACAACATGTCATGAAGAAAGTTTGCAAATGCTAAAAGTTTCGGATATTATAGGAATGTGTTACACTTTTCTCGCCTAACTTCTTGAATTAGAGACCAACTCAATAAATCCCCTTTTCTCTCCTCCTTTATCAGGGCTTGAGGCCGGCAATGAAATTATTCAATGGCGGAGTTAAAAAGGGGGGTTCTTCGAAGAGAAACATTCAATTTATCATACAAACAATATTATAAGTCATCAACATAGCATAATTTTAATTATAAAACAAGTCCAGACCAATTCATACTACACATAAAATGAAATCTTATTACATATGACTTTTTCCTAGATTTGTAATTAGATCGGCTATTTGATTTTAGAAACTCTAACTTTTTCTTTGCGGCAATGAAGATAGCATCGAGGCCCATGTAAAATCTCCACATTCTTCACATACCGGGTAAGCTATGTGCTTATTGTGTTGATCGTTGCATATTTTTAGGTTGAGTTTGTTATTGCGGGTTGAAGAGAAGCACAAGCGGCGTGTAGCGGACAATTTTTAAAGAGTGATCATCTTCTCCTGAGCATCTGACTTTTCACTGATGGTAACAACAAAAACTTGGCTTTGCAAGGGTCGAAGCATCGATAAACCATTCAAAATAGGTGCGGTAGGTATGGTGCACTTGAAAAACATTTTCCATAGGTTTGATTGTTTTAGATTGCGAAATGCCCTCACACCATTACAAGGAACATGCTTACACCTAGAATAGAGCCAAGGACACACTTTTGTCTCATGAAACCCTTGTTCACACATAGCACACTCGGTTAGGTTTTTTTCATTCTCACTTATTCTTTGCTACTCTTGCTACTGGAGAATCTTTCACACCTCCACCCATGACTAATTCGGTGTTTTTTTAAAGCCTAATTGAAGAAAATTTCTCCACAGGCCTAATTTACTAGAAAATTTACGAACCTAAGTGTTTTTAAAGCCTAATTCGGTGATGGCTAATTTACATGATTGATTAGTGTTGATTAATAGATCTATTGAAGCTAGGACTAATTTTAAGCGTATCATCATTCTCGAGATCAATAGCGATTAAACGAACGGGAAATCAAAAAATAATAAAACCTAAAATGGGTTATAGAATCAAACCTTTTTTTCCTTAACACATATCGAGAAGGTGTTGGTGGTGAAGAAATCTTGACTCAATCTATTGATGGGTTTTAAATTTTCGTGGTTAAGGAGATGAAGGAGGAGGTTACGGGAGATGGAGGAGAAAAAGAAAAAACGACGGAAAGAAGATAAGTGGAGGAGAATAATTGATGGGGAGATTGAATAGATAAGAAGAAAAAGATAAATAGATCTTCTGCAACCCTTAGAAGAGTTGTAAAATGAAAAATAACTATGAAAAAAAAAAAAGCCTGGTGAGAGTCGAACATGAGTCTCCGTTGGCCAATATGACATTCCAACCATCCTGCCACATTTATACATGTAATTATATTTACATTCTTTTATATATTACACCAAATTTTTAAATTAGCCTTAAAAAAATGCGACAAATGCACCATTTTTCTGAAGCATATAAGGAAATCGTCCAATGCAATCAATCACATTTCAATCAACAATCCGCGATGCCCGATTCATGGAAGTTTTAGTGAATTGTACAAGGCCTGCAATCACATTTCAAATTCCATTAAGAAGCTGCAAATGCTTAAAGTTGTGAAGTATATTAACTGGAATAAAACTAAGACATTATTTGCAAAATAAGTAAAGACATTCGAGAAAAAGCAAAAAGCGCAACATCGAGATACCAGCACATGATTATATGTAACCAATTTTAGAAAATCTGCATTTAGAACTCAATAAATCCCATTTTCTCTCCTCCTTTACAGGGCTTGAGGCAGGCATTGAAATGATGGCGGAGTTAAAAGGGGATTTCATCTCCAGAGAAGCAGATAGCATATCATACCAACAATATTTCAAGTCATAATTAAAAGAGAAATAAATAGCATGTCATTTTAAAAGCAAAAATATAATCTGAAGCAAAATGAAAGAAACAAAATAGGTTCGAGCATACATGGAAATCAAAAGAGTAATTAAACCCACCATCAATGGCACTTCTTTTTCTTTTTCTTATTCTTCTTGTTTTTTCTTCTTTGTCGGAACCACTAAGATAGGTTCAGCATCGAGTTCTTGCATAAATCTCGGTATCATCATCCATTTGTAAGCCAAGAGTTGAAGGTTCCCTTTGGATGGCAACTTGTGTCTTCTGTTCATTGTATTCCTCTAATTCATGGAAACCCCTTGGTGGTGGTTTTAACATCACAAACCAATTCGATGTATATGACTCTCGAGAATAGAAAACTTGTCGGGCTTGTGACGCTAAAATGAATGGATCATTTTGATATTGGTTCTTATGCTGACGTAAGTTGACCAATGTAAAACCTTTTTCTTTCTTGACACCAAAATAGGTGTGAGCCGGTCACATTTGAATAAGGGAATTTGAAACATATGTTGGTAGTCCAACACAAGAATTTGTTCTAAAACGCCATAGAAACCACTACTTATTTGTGATGATGCAACTAAAGATTTTGATTCAATTGAAACACCGAGTGTTTTGCGTGACTCTTTGAATATCCTTAGTAACAAACCTTGACCCATTTATTTGCAAGCCTTTATATGATACACATTTTTCTAAAGGACCATGTGACAACCACCAAATCTTGTATTTGATCTTGACATGCCTTGACCAATTTGCATTTTAACCTATCAATAAAATTTAGTTAGCGAAACACAAGTGACCCACAGAGTAATGGGCGCAAGCTCTATGTTTTGGCTTGGTAAGATCTAATTAAGAAGTGAATGACATGATTCATCTCTAATTAAGCTCTATGTGGGTAATGCTAAAAATAGGTACTACGTACTCGGGGAAAAATGAATCTAATAAATTGAAAACATATATAACAAATAACCAAGTGGCGTTGCACGTACCTTTTGCTTTAACCAATCTGCAAATGTTTAGAGTGTATGGAAAGGAGTTGGTCTTCACTTGGAAGTATCGGAAGATCTTAACTCATCCATATGCATTCTAATAAGAAAAATTTTAATGTGGACAAGATTCGTAAAACACAAGTGCTTATCTTCTAACAATTTTAAATGAACATATAAATGAGTCATACTTACGTTATATATGGTTCAATTGCTGCCGTGTTAAAAGCACATATCTATGAGCAATCTTTAGCATATCACTACCAATATACACTTGAACGCCTCTAGAAAGAGGACGCCTGCTGGTGTGGAATCATGTTGAATGTCTTCATTATGGCTTTGATTTACTCCTCCTTGAATGTTTGTCCCCATGAACATCAAAATACAGCGCGCACTCCATTCCCAGGGTAACACTCTTTATACATGCTTGGGTTGTGCGTAATTATTCGTATTCTTTGAATGTCTTCATATACCTCGACAAACCAAACTTCTAATTATTAAACCAAACTCCCATTTACATAGAACAAAACTATAACATTGTACTTAAAATAACTAAAAAATATTCATACTAATGAAACAATTACCTTTCAAATGGATACATCCAACGATATTATGCGGGTCCACCTAACCGCACTTCTCGAGCTACGTGAATTGTCAAGTGTACCATCACATCAAAAAATGATGGAGGGAAGTACATCTCAACATACACAAAGTCTCGACAATTTCATCTTCAAGTTCTAACAATCTAGTGAGATCAAGCGCCCTTTGGCATATTTCGTTAAAATAAGAACATAACCGATTTATGGCATTACTTGGCCCATCGGGTAAAAGTCCTTTCAAAGCTACGAGGTAATATTTGTTGCATCATAACATGGTAATCATGAGCCTTAAGGACACCCAAGCAACCATCTTTCGAGAAATGCCTCTAAGATCAGAGAACTATACCCATATGGAACCTTGATTTCTCATCCTATTATAGAATACTGACCTTTCCCTTATCGCTTAAGTTACATGGTCTTTGGAGGAAGCCAAGTTTTTCCATTTTTGACTATTAAATGCAATTCTTCTTTGATTCCCATACTTTTGAGATCATTACGGGACTTTAAGCCATCTTTTGTTTTATTCTTTATATTCAATAGAGTACCAATGACACTCTCTCACAGACGTTTTTTTTTACGTATGCATAACATCAATATTGTGTCGTAGTAATAATTCCTAAGAAGGAAGGAATAACATAAAAAGTATGAGCAAGTCACTTGAGTTGTACATTTCATAAATGAGATTTAACATGCAGATGGGAATGTAAGACTGAAAAGAAGATAATATGAGGTTATAAGTTACCTTCCAGTAAGGCAAGTCGAAAAATATTGACCGTTTGTTGAATATCGGATGGTCATCATCCCGTGCACCAGAACTAGGACCAGCACTCATACCGGCATCAGTAGCAACTTTCCTTTTCCGCTTCCCTTGATTAGATTTACCGTCATTTGCACTGTTGCCGCACTTCTCACGACCCTTTTCTGCTTCTTCTTATTCTTCTTCTTTTCCTCTTTCTCTTTCCTTTTCTCCACCTCGTTCTGCTTCGCTTTTCCAAAGTCATTTACAATATTGCTCTGACGTTCAAAAGCCTCAGCACTAGACATAGTAGGTGGCTTTTCCTTCGTCTCAATCTCTCCATTGAAACATGCTTTCTTCTTAGTCGATCGAAGAGGATGATTATGAGGTAGAAATCTCCTATGATTCATGTAAACGGTTTACGACTAAATCGGCAACCGGAGTTGAAAGAGTATTATCACCACAAAGAGAGGCGGTGACTTCCCTTTATATGTACATCCATAATAGGTTACCATAAGCGGGAAAATCATTTATCGTCCACATTAATAATGCCTTCAAATTGAACATTGTCTTACTAAATGCATCATAAACCTCCACGCCCGTTTTCCCATAACTTAATCAGATCATCAATCGGTGGTTGCAAGTATATATCGATGTCTCTACCTGGTTGTTTCTTTCTGGAATCAGCAAGCTTAAAATAATATTGTCGCCTTGCATACAGATTGAGGGGAAGATTATATACCACAATCATCCGGCCAACAAGCGTGGGTTGGGGAAAGATCGCCAAACGGATTAAATCCATCGGCGACAAGCCCAAGACGCAAATTACGCGATTAAAAGCAAACTCGGGAACTTTGTGTCTATGTGCTTCCAAGCCAAAGAATCAGTTGGATGACGCATCTTACCATCTTTACTCTTATGAGTCGCATGCCATATCAAGCTGCTGAGCTAGCTCTGGCGATTTATACATTCTCCTTAATCTCGGCACAATGGGGAAGTATCTAAGCACCTTCACTGGTATCTTCTTTTTTGGGCTTGTCTACCATGTCAGCATCATCCATGTTAGATGTGCCTTCCTTCCACCTAGAATAGTGACATTTAGGACATTCATCCTCGTCTTTCAACTCATTTCTAAACAAACAACAATCATTCGACATGCGTGTATTTTCTCATAAGTGAGTTGGAAAGCTTTCAAAGAACTTATTCACTTCATAAGTTGATTTAGGAAGACAATGACACTGGGGCAACACGAACCAATTGTCTTGAGAAGATCATCAAAAGCCCTTCGAGATAAACCATTTCTGTCTTGTGCC
Source organism: Papaver armeniacum (assembly GCA_023531295.1). Taxonomy (NCBI): domain Eukaryota; kingdom Viridiplantae; phylum Streptophyta; class Magnoliopsida; order Ranunculales; family Papaveraceae; genus Papaver; species Papaver armeniacum. Next base: position 176,292 of record JAJJWW010002885.1, on the reverse strand, counting down.
TATACTGACTCGGTAGTCATGTTAGCTTTGTGTGTGTAGTACAACCGGGGTATAAAAAGGAAGTCGGCCTCTTCAATCTCGTTTATCGGCAACTCTTCGTCGTGGTTTGGAAACCCTTCGTCAAATCTTCCTAGGTTCACAAACCCCTTGCCTTGGTTCGACATCACCTTCAACATTAGCATCTGTCCACATCGGTAGAAAGTACGTTGACGTGTTGCTCCCTCTTCATGAACATTATTAAAATTGCTAATCTTCTCCCGTGAAGAACCCACTCGGTGTAAGTAGGATCCATACCCAGTTTTAGCAAGTGCATATGTATTGTACCCGGGAGGAAGTGGCGCGGCAAGATTCTTACAATCCACACAAGGACAACTAAACTTAGAAGGATTTCCAAGTTTCTCATGAGCCAACTCTACGAACTTCTTTCTTGCATCTGGTATGGAACTTCCCCCTACATTAAAACTCCAATGGTTAGACGTACTAAGATCGATTAATCTCATTATGAGACATATATACCTGTAGAGACAGTTATGACTTGGCTTTACCTTGGCCAGCGAACCCATCCTTATTCATCATTTTACAAGTCAAAGTCGATCTGGTTTGCGATTCAATATGAATCTTTATTTCCTTCCCACCGTCAATGAAAAACATTCTCATATTAAAACATGTATAAACTTTTTCCTTTGTTATTTTCTTGCCAGGAAGGATTGAGCAATCTCGCAATTATTAGGCATCTGAATGACAACAAATGGACGCAAATGATGGTACAAACAATGACACAATTTTGCAGGATGCACTATCAAAAAGATAAGTCATAAAACCTATGCAGGCATCTCATTTTGGAGCCATCACCACCAATAACGAATAATTTTATCAAAGATTCAAAATGGGCACCAAGTTGACATTATCTGGACGAGAAAACTATACCAAATTACACACATAAATATAATCATGCATAGTTGCAGGGGTGGCATTTGGTCAGAACCGTACATATAATGGCCAACTAGTGCATACATACCATCAGTTAGCTAGACTTATTTTCAGCAAAATTTGTACTTCACCTGCTCCCCTATACAGTTAGCTGAATCTGCAAAAATCAAACAACCCCAAAAACTTAATTTCAACCATTTGCATAATTGAATGCATCTAAACATGAATTAAATTCGAACAACACCCAGAAAAAATTAATGTAACGGTTTGAAATGATTGAAATTAAATGCAACCCTAAAAATTTGATCCAGGCCAATCATCAAAATTTAATGCTACCAAATCATCAAACAAATTAAATGCAATGATTGATTTTTTTTTTTTTAAAACGAATTTAATGCAACCCAATCATGAAACCCTAAATTTAATGCAAATTGAGATGAAACTATTACAAAAAAATAATTAAAGCAATCAGTTACAGACCCAATTACAAGATCGATCTTGTTGATGGAGAGCTCGATTTGTTGATGGAGAAGCTCGATTTGTTAACGAGCTTAAGAAACTCCATCATTGATGGAGAAAAAAGCGATATGTTGATGAAAAAAACTCCTTTTCATAGATCTGTTCGCTCGATTTGTTGATGATCTTGACTTGTAATGGTTTGATTGATTGTGTTTGGCGAGATGGAGGAGTTGTTTTTTTTGTGTGTTCGAAGAAAGATAAAAGAAGAAACGAAAGAGCGAAAAAGAAAAGGAGTGGTGGAGGAAAGAAAAAACAAAAGGATAAAAAGGAAAAAAAATAAAAACAATGGACGGTTAGAGATCGATGTAAGGTTGAAATAGACGGTTGGAGATCGAAATGGAAGTTGTGATGCGAAATTTTTTCTTGGCCCTTTCACAAGCTGTTAGAAATAGTCGTCATAGGGGTTTTTCGTCTTTGAAACTTTTTAACTTCTGTAAATTTTTTCACTTCTCGCTAAGTTTTTCACTTATAAAAAGGTTTTAACTAACTTGCTAAAATTTTTAAACTTCAAATAATTTTTTTCACTTCTCAGAGCAATCTACAAAGGAATTTTTACGGTATCGGATCAGTATCTACATGGAATCTTACGGTCATCTTGTTGGACTCGTCGTTCTTTTGGTTACAGAAGGAATCTTATCTATATTGGCCCGATTTTACTTCTCAAGCAAGATTCTTTCTCGAACTTATCTATATTAGATGAAATTTAGGGTTTGGTTACGGTATCGGCCCAGTATCTACATGGAATCTTACGGTCATCTTGTTGGACTCGTCGTTCTTACGAAGGAATCTTATCTATATTGGCCCAGTTTTACTTCTCCGGAGCAAGATTCTTTCTCGAACTGATGAAATCTAGGGTTTTGAGTTCTGATGTCGGCGATATCTACATGGAATCTTACGGTCATCTTGTTGGAATCGTCGTTCTTACGAAGGAATCTTATCTATATTGGCCTTTCGATTTTACTTCTCAAGCAAGATTCTTTCTCGAACCTGATGAAATCTAGGGTTTGGTTATGGTATCTTGGTATCGGCCCGAGTATCTACATGGAATCTTACGGTCATCTTTGTTGGACTCGTCGTTCTTATGAAGGAATCTTATCTATATTGGCCCGATTTTCGATCTCCGAGCAAGATTCTTTCTCGAACACGATGAAATCTAGGGTTTGGTTACGGTATCGGCAGTATCTACATGGAATCTTACGGTCATCTTTGTTGGACTCGTCGTTCTTACGAAGGAATCTTATCTATATTGGCCCGATTCTTTCGTTTTGATCTCCGAGCAAGATTCTTTCTCGAACCCGATGAAATCTAGGGTTACTGTATCGGCAGTATCTACATGGAATCTTACAGTCATCTTGTTGGACTCAAATCGTTCTTACGAAGGAATCTTATCTATATTGGCCCGATTTTACTTCTCAGAGCAAGATTCTTTCTCGAACACGATGAAATCTAGGGTTTGGTTACTTTATATCGTGAGTATCTACATGGAATCTTACTGATCATCTTGTTGGACTCGTCGTTCTTACGAAGGAATCTTATCTATATTGGCCCGATTTTCGATCTCCGAGCAAGATTCTTTCTCGAACCTCTAGGGTTGGTTACGATGAAATCTAGGGTTTGGTTCTGTATCTTATCGAGTATCTACATGGAATCTTACGGTCATATTGTTGGACTGTCGTTCTTACGAAGGAATCTTATCTATATTGGCCGATTTTGATCTCCGAGCAAGATTCTTTCTCGAACCCGATGAAATCTAGGGTTTGGTTACAGTATCGCGGTATCTACATGGAATCTTACGGTCATCTTTGTTGGACTCGTCGTTCTTACGAAGGAATCTTATCTATATTGGCCCAATTTTCGATCTCCGAGCAAGATTCTTTCTCGAACCTGATGAAATCTAGGGTTTGGTTATGGTATCGGCGAGTATCTACATGGAATCTTACTGATCATCTTTGTTGGACTCGTCGTTCTTACGAAGGAATCTTATCTATATTGGCCCGATTTTCGATCTCAGAGCAAGATTCTTTCTCGAACCTTGATGAAATCTAGGGTTTGGTTACGGTATCGGCGAGTATCTACATGGAATCTTACTGTCATCTTTGTTGGACTCGTCGTTCTTACAGAAGGAATCTTATCTATATTGGCCCGATTTTCGATCTCAGAGCAAGATTCTTTCTCGAACTGATGAAATCTAGGGTTTGGTTACTGTATCGGCAGTATCTACATGGAATCTTCTGATCATCTTGTTGGACTCGTCGTTCTTACGAAGGAATCTTATCTATATTGGCCCCGATTTTCGATCTCAAGGCAAGATTCTTTCTCGAACCCGATGAAATCTAGGGTTTGGTTACGGTATCGGCAGTATCTACATGGAATCTTCTGAGTCATCTTGTTGGACTCGTCGTTCTTACGAAGGAATCTTATCTATATTGGCCCGTTCTTAGATTTTCGATCTCAGAGCAAGATTCTTTCTCGAACCTTACGATGAAATCTAGGATTTGGTTACGGTATCGGCGAGTATCTACATGGAATCTTACGGTCATCTTTATTGGACTCGTCGTTCTTACGAAGGAATCTTATCTATATTGGCCCAGTTTTCGATCTCGAGCAAGATTCTTTCTCGAACACCGATGAAATCTAGGGTTTGGTTACGGTATCGGCGAGTATCTACATGGAATCTTACGGTCATCTTTGTTGGACTCGTCGTTCTTACAAATGGTTTTATTGTAATTGTTTGTAATCCAACGAACCAAATTTAAGGAAATCAAATCACAAGCCAATCTAACGGTGAGGAAGCCTTGTTTGGTTTACCAAATTGTGTGTTTTCTTCTCAATCAAGTATGCTTTGTTTCAACCAATGGGATTGTCGATTTTTAATCTAACTGGCTACAAAAGTACCATGCGGATTGTGTGTTTCCCACCCAAACAGCCCGCCTAAATTTGGGCACATCCTTCTAGATTTTGAACCAAATTTGGTTTCCCACCCAAACAACCCCTAAAGAAAAGAATTTTGACCAAAAATTTCCTCTCATTTCTCTCATTTTTTCTCTCTCTTTCTCTTTTTTTCTCTCTGTCTCTGAGAAGATTTTATCTCATCAAACCCTAAGTAGATTTTGAAACCCAACTTCACCTCAAACCCAAACTTCATCTCAAACTCTGATCGATCTCAAGAAACACAACTTCACCCCAATCTCTGATATCAAACCGTAGCTTCAACTGCGCCGATTTACATCTTAACTCAAACTCAGGTATAAATCTCACCTAAAGATGTATTTGTCATTTTCTATTGGTTTGATTTGATTTGAATTTGTTTTCATTATCTTAATGATTTCTGATTAGGGTTTTATTTTACGAACCGAGTTAGGGTTTATATTTTGAACCAGATTCATATGATTTCTTTCGTTTTGTTTGGTTATAGCAAATACCCTTTGTAATAGGTTGTATAATCGTCGGAGAAAATTTGATTTATTCACGAAAACATCTCGAAATTCCGTGACTCGGACAGTCGAGAACCAATTCATGCTTGTTCTTCAATCTTGTTTCTGATTGTTATGTTTTCGACGATTCTTGACATGCAATATGTGAGTTTTCAATTAAATTTAATTTTCATAACATGTAGTAGTTTCATTTTTGAATAAATTACCAAAATTGTGTTTTCTTCTAACTCTATAAACATGATGCTTGTTTTTGAAATCATTAAGTGAATCTGTAATTGCCGCTGGTTGGAGTCACGAACTCCTGGCTCATTCTCAGCCGAGAATTGCGCGGAGCTTCGGTATCCCAACAAATGGTTGTCGATTGCTTGGTGGTTATTTTAAGTTTGATTTATAACATTATAGTTTGTTTTTGATACCTTGATTCAAATGTGGATTGCTTTAGGGTTAATATTTTTAACATGATTGTTTGATTTTTAAGAACAAAATTTTTAAGTTGTTTGTAACATGACTTCCCTTTTAGGTTGATGGTTTCTTAATAACATGCTCAATATGTTTCATTTTTGAATAAATTACCAAAATTGTGTTTTCTTCTAACTCTATAAACATGATGCTTGTTTTTGAAACCATCAAGTGAATCTGTAATTGCCGTGGTTGATCACCGAACTCTGGCTCATTCTCAACCGAGAATTGCGCAGGGCTTCGGTATCCCAACCAATGGTTGTCAGTTGCTTGGTGGTTATTTTAAGTTTGATTTATAACATTGTAGTTTGTTTTTGATACCTTGATTCAAATGTGGATTGCTAAAGTCTTATATATTTTTGCAAGGTTTGATGAGAGCTAGAGCACTCTCTTTCGTATGATAAAAGCAATTGCTTGAGTTCTCAAGCAATGGATTTGCTCATAAGAAAGAGAGTGCACCAGCTCTTAAAGCCTCAGTGATTCACATGTGGTGATTTGTCATGTACAATGGTGATTTCTTATCCGATGAGATATGGTGCAATATTTAGAGTTTAACTTTTTGGTTAAGTTTTTATTGTAGATGCGTAGTGTGGAAGGAGGTGAAGATCCAATTTATGCAATGGTGAAGAATAATAAGGTGAAGACTTATATATCTTATGGTTCGAGTTTAATTTTACGTATTTAGTGTAAATGATGTTCTTTCAATCCTTTTGATTAACTTATTTTACTCTATGTTACGGGTTAACGATGAAGCAAAGAGCAAGATTCCAGTCCCATCTCCCAAAAAGGTAGTAAGCAAGAATTTGGTAATATCTCCCAAAAGGTAGCAAGTAAGCAAGCAAAAAGCGTCAAGCCAAAATTGTCGGTTACATGTCATGAGGCTATGAGGGTACGTAGTAATAAATCTCTTATGATTCGGTTTATTTTTACTTGTTTCAATCACTTTATTTACCATCTCCTTTTGATTAACATAGTTCGGTTTATTTTGCGGATCATTTTGAAAGATAAGAGTAAAAAGTCTCATGGCAAACAAACTCCTAAGAAGAAGAATAAGAGTTCGAGCTTCTTGAAAGTGAAAAGCTTCCAGGCGATCATCCCCTAGGTTTAAGAACAACTCGGAGGATTCACAATTTCTTGAAAAAGACTACTCCATCACAATCACCAATAAAGAAAACTCAAAGTGCAGTTGAACCACCCGCTGAAAAGCCTACTCCAACACGATCATCAATTTGAGGAAAAGGAAAAGTTCGGTTGAAGCTGGAACAATCTCAACCAGGGAGCATCTCAAGCTGCATCTTCTCTACAACCCTCTGTTGAGCAGTCCAGGCCATTAGAATCTCAGCTGCACCCTTAATCGAGAAGTCGTTCCCAAGCGAAGAGTTGCAAAGCGGAAATTGTACACGGGGCCATGTCCGAATGTGCAACTTTCGGGAATCTTGATGATACTTTATCGGTTTTGAAGAGGAAGAAGAAGAAGATGAACAACTTGAACAAGAGAGAGATGTTGAGGTGGAAAAAGAAAACACGGAAAATGATAATGATGTTGACGTGAATGATGCAAGAACTGAAAATGAAACTAAGCTCATCGGGTATATGACTCTTTTGCTTATGTTACTTTTCCATCCTTAAGTATTTTCACTCTGAATTATCGATAAAATATGAGCAAGTCACTGAGTTGTATCCTTATTTAGTTTTTCCATCCTTAACTCTTTTGTAAGCAAAACCCAAAAGAAAGTACGTTCCTCGCGGCCCCACAAGGATGATGACACTAGGGCTAACAGCTAATAAGAATGGCAAGGAAGGCTGTGAGCTTTAACAATAAGGATCGACTGTTGGTGATCCTTCGGTCTGGCTTGCTAGTGTGTTGGGTGATTTAGTTAGGCGTAACATCCCATTAAAGCACAAGGACTGGAGACTTGTCCCTAGAGAGGCCAAAGATAACATATGGGCGATTATCATGGTAATTTCTTGACTCTTCAACTCTTTTACTTTTATAATGTATTTAGAAGTTTTATACACCATCCATTATCTCTTTAACTCTTGTAACTATTTTGCTTGTATTTGCAGCAAAGGTTTATTGTCGATGATTTTTACAAAGACTATTATCTTGGGAAGATGGGAAGTTATCTGAAAGAGGCTAGGTCTAGGAAAGCTGGTAAAATCCTCGCCTTGGATGGGCTAGAGGAAGAAGAAAGACAGATGAAGGCTGGCGGAACGAAACCCGAGAGAATGATACTGTGAATGAGTGGGAAGAGTTTGTGGCACATGTTTGCTCGGAGGGATTCAGAGTAAGTGTTCATATCGCAATAAGTTAAATTATTTTTGTGTTCAGCCCTTGTACATTCACTGTTGTTTAGTTAATGATATTCCGTTACTTCATCAGGCAAAAAGATTGCAGATGCAACAAGTTAGAGAGAAATACACCACTCCACACACTCTCAGTAGAGGTGGTTATGCGAGACTCGAGGCTAAAATGGTAAGTTGTGTATTTTTATTCCTATGTTCATTATAGGGTAATTGTATTCAAATTATATGCTAACTAGCTTGGATAACATATTGTTTTGCGGCAAAGCGTTGAATACAAAAGAAGACATTGATAGAGTCGAACTTTGGATAACGAGATCACAAACCGAAGGAAGGGAAGGAACCTAATCCTAGGAAATATGGAGGCTTTAGTGAGAACTCAACTCATATTTCTCTTATATTTTTTGTTAATTTATTTGCTTAATATATATGTGTTCGAATGATGCAAAAATGTGACTAATTGGGTTGCTTTTGCACTAATGCGGGAAAGAATTGATAGAGTTTGCACAAGAGCATGGTGCGATGTTGGATCATCTGTGACAGACGATCTTCTCTCCAAAGCTCTTGGTGACGACAAACCGGGGAGGCTGAGAGGTATTGGATATGGAGCGACAAAGACAAAGATGGTTGTCAAGAGCCATTACAAAAGATCATCAAAGAGTGCAAGGATAGTATGAGTGAAATGAATGCGAGACTTGCACTTTAGAAAGTGAGATTATAATAATCGCTTTTGTTTCTTTTAGTTGAAAAATTTAAACTCGCGTCTCATCTTTCTGGTTTGATGTTGGTATAGGAAAAACCTCGAGATGCGTCTGCTGCCATGATGGCTCACACTTGAACAAGGCAGTCCAATTGTAAGTGTGTTTATGTTTCTATAAAGCTATTTGGTTAGTCTCTATTGCTCCCATTATGAGTTTCTGATGTTGTTTGTTGTATTTTTCCTGTAGTCCTGAAATGCTAGCAACACCCATGGTTTTGCTAGCTCAAGTAGGATTTGTTCCCCGATTTGCAAATGACAGTCCGGTTAGCGAGACCAAGAGGTGGAGGAAGCGCTAGGGAAGGGTAAAGCTTGCAGATTGCTCGGTTGGTACAATGAGAACGAGGTTATTCTTGTGCAATTATTGCTTGAAATAGATCCAAAGATGGAGTGCCATGGAGTGCCAATAGGTTTCGGCGCATACAAAGTGACTGTGACTACTTCTCGTGTTGATGATGCTCATCTCTACAAGCCATCGGGTGACTTGAAGCGTGTTATACATCTTTGTAGGAACTTATGTCACATGGTCCAAGGATCTGATAATGCCTGCCATATGATAATGCATTACTTTGTTTGGGGTGTGTTTCATGAGACAATGGTTATTTTTGTGTTGCTTTCATCGATTTAAAACAATGACAATGACATTGAGTGTTTCGAAACAATGATGATCACATTAACTTGTTTATATGTTGATCTCTGTTACATTTTAATGGTTTTTATACGAATGAATGGAAGTATATTTATATATATTTGTGTGAATCGAAAAGCAATTTTATATATTTTTTTTTCTAAAATGTAAAGAATCACAAGCGCTAAACATGGTTGGAAAAAAAAGGTGATCACTACACGGGATATGGGTTGTGAAATATTTTTATGCTACACATGATATGGGTTGTGAAACAGTAATTATACAACATAAAAAACATTGTGATACTTTTTTATGCTACACGAGAGGAGTAAGGGTTGTGATATGAAAATAATAGTTGTCATACTTGTTTCTTTTACACATCGTATTTGTTGTGAAACAATGCACTGGATTGTGGAAACAAACTTCTACTACACATACAAAGGTTGTGATACACGTTTATGCTACACAAGTTAAGGGTTGTGAATAACATGTCTTACTACTATAATCTTGGTTGTCATACGAGTTTCTGCTACACAAGTAAGCAGTTGTGAATATGATGTCATAATACTATGAACTTGGTTGTGATACGAGTTTCTCCTATACATATTTTTGTTGTGTAAGAAGTACTTACAACCCAAGTAATAATTGTGAAACACATCTTAGACTACGCTTCCACAAGTTGTGATATGGGTTTTACGCTTCACTACCCTCTTGTTGTGAAACACTTTGTCTTAGTCCTACAACCATAATAATAGTTGGGACAATGGTATATACACAACCATTATATTGGTTGTGTTAGATATTTCTAAGACTTATAACTTTGTTATGAAACAAATTATTACAACCTCTTGATGAGTTGTGTGAGATGTTGCCCGATAATTTGGATTAAGTATCACAACCGAAGCAAGTGTTGTATAATATTGAACCACAACCAAGTTTACGACTCTAGCTTACGAGTTGCAAACAATTGAAGACTTTCTACAACCCCCCCCCTTGTGCAACCTATCGATAAACATCGTCTTATGTGGTACCACAACTGATTTCCGGGGTAGTTAATCACTGTTTTTCCCGTAGTGGACCACGCCTAGCTTGGGCACGCGAATCAAGGTGTACCGCCAAGTTTGGTCTTGGCCGATCGGGTGTGGAGATAGGTGGGCACGCAGTGATCAGTTGATACTTACCCGACACGCTTAGTCTATTCTGGACCCTTCATCCGAGCGGGAAAAGGGACGTCGTGATCGCGACACAAACCCTAATTAGGTTTTGCCGGCCGTGTGTCATACCTAGTTTGGGACGCACGAATCAAGACGACCAACCATAGTTGGTCCTGAACGATCAGTCAGGTATGTAGGCGGGCCCACGATGTTTGTGTTGACATGTTACGGGCCCTTTGAATCTACATCTACACCCTCCATCTATGCCTGCGAAGATGGATGGTTGAGACTATTTTGCGATACATGTAATGTGCCGCAAACCCTAATTTAGGGTTTTCCGTCCATCCTGCTTTGGTTTGGACGGTTTGGCAAACTATGCCACCGTTTTGGGGAGGCCGACCATGCGGGGCCTGCGTCGGGTTGGTGGTGAATATTCCAATACCTGCTTGGGGTCATGGATTTAATCTAAGCCATCCAATCATGATGGTGAAGTTGGATGGTCGTGATCGTTTCTGAGACTGATATGGTCAGTCCAGATTCAAATATGCTCAATCGGGCTAGTATAACACACCGAGAGTTGTAGCCTATAAGGGTATTCCGTACATGTTTCATTATTAATACTTGGAGGTTCGTGTTGCTTTCTGCTTGAGAACAACACTCGATCGTCATGCCGCACCGTGAATGAGTGCAGAAATACAAGGCTGGTTATGCATTAATTAATAATGATGTAAATTCATTGGGGTATATGGGATTGTTGCTACATGCTCCAACTGGATGAATTTTGTGTATTTAATTCACAGAATACCGGGATTGTTGTCACATGCTCCATTCTAGGTGAATTAGTAAAGTGAAGAAGTATTCATCACTTATCAATGGCTTTACCTTTTGCAAGATGTTAGCGCATAATTTTGGCCTTTACAAATTTAGCCTTACATGAAAATCCACCATCAACAACGAGACACAAGAATTCACATCGAGCGGATGCACAATTGGTGATTCAATCTATCAATGAAGATGTTCTCCTCATACAAGGGGAGAATAGAAACATTTTAAAACAAATTAAGAGTTTAAGTACTAGTTTCTTGCTTCGTAGTTTTTCTTATGTCAGTAGACAAGACAATAGGGTAGCAGATGCAGTTGCAAAATCTGTTCGAGTCTCATCTGCTAGTTTAAGTATTTCAAACAATTTCTCTGAGGAAATTTGTAGTCTCTTGGCAGGAGACATTAACAATTCTCCCACTTAAGTAATAAATTCTTCTTCCGTATCAAAAAAAAAAAAAATGGTAAGAGTTGCAAAGTTGGGGTGGTTTTTGGAGTAGGAAAATCATCGGGTGGAAGTATTAATTTGGATTATAAGGGTTGGTAAACAGATGAACCGCAACAAATATTACTGTTACTTATTTACATTTTTCAGACTGTCACGATTATAACAATTCTCAACAGTTATACTTGTTACAAGAATTATTACAGGTGTATCTGTGACTGAAGAAGAATCTGTGACAGCTTACAGTGTGACCAAATTCCTGATTTGGTGTACTCTAGGATATACTGTATTACTCCAGTATATATTAGTTTCCTAGGATATTTCATATTCTGTAAGATATTTGTTTTCTTCTCTAGTGTAATATCTCTTGTATAAGAAGTGTAATACGCTATTGTAATTCACACAATCAATATACACATAACTCTTGATTTCATGACTACTTTTGTCGGCAGTCATATGGATAGAACTTACGCAGGCCAATCTACAATATTATGAAACTATAAAACTGAATTCATAAGTTGTTTCCGTTTATCTTGAACCATTGAGCATATTTAATTGTAATTGTAATACCTCGTGTAAGAGATCCACCGGATTTACATCAGGAAAATGAGCAACTTCCTTAGGTAGCGCTAGTATTGTTGGTGCACTGTACCTTGTTAAAACCGAAGCAATATCCTCTTCACTGATCAACTTTCTTCTCTGAACACCATATCACCCGCGGTTAATCCGCATCCGTCCCGTATCCGGCCCGTTTCACTCGCTAATCCGTGGATGTCAAATCCGCGGGGTGATTGGGCTGGATACGGTTGAATTTTCCAAATCCGCAAGTTTGACGGATTTGACGCGGGTGACCCCTAATCCGCATCCATCCATCTGTTGCACGCCCCCTTGCGGGTGACATTGTCAATTGATCACTTAGATTTTACAAAAAGGTGGCCATATAAGGTACTCCCTCGCTTCGCTCGGTCGGCTCAATAAGTGTTAACATAAAGGAAGAAAATTGGTTACCATTAGTGCCATATGGCAGCAAAAAATTGGAAGAACACGGGGGCACACCCAAGGAGGGGACCGAGGATCAGGAGAAAAGCATTACTATACTTGTTGGGTCATTCAAATTGATGGAACAAAAG
>JAJJWW010002885.1:0-163690 GCA_023531295.1 Papaver armeniacum | reverse complement strand
AAAAACGTTGTGATTTCGATTCTCGTCACGACTCTTTGTTCCTCTTTGGTCCTAAGAGTTGGACGTTTTTATACATTGACAACTTTTGTTTGACAAAAGTTGTCAAACATACCACCTTTCACAACCTTAAATATACGAGTTGTGAAGTTCTGATTATAGATTCTTGTTTTCCCGTAGTGCCTTCTTCTGAAGGCCCTGCCATTTAAGCTTCATATTAGCTGCAGTAGCTGCCATCCGTTCCTCATCTCCACCAGTCTTCCTACAACAAAACAATAAAGGTCAAACACAGCTTCTTCACCCATAACTCTTACAAAGAAGATGAACTAAGAAACCTTCACAAGAATAATCAATAAATGAACAGATGAACAAGACTACGCTTAAATTACATGTTAAAACAAAGGAAGCAGAAGAACATCGTTAATTTTGGAAGTTTAACCCGTTGAATTGGTTATATGGCTTCGTTATGAAACAACACATGGGTTCACAGATTACGTGAAATTGTAAAGTGTCATTGTTTTGGAGAGTATAGATCACCAGAATAAAGAATAAAGCAAGCACACACAGCTCCACCAAGCCATTACCAATTCATTCGATCCAGTTCAGTCACTAAAGATCGACAAGAAGTAATTGGCAAGCAGTTCATCCTTTCTGATATGTTTAGTTCCCCAGATTCTATTCTCTCCCCATATGAACCTGTATAACAAACCCATATAGAATTTAGTTTCATTCATAAGCATTCGAAGCCTACAAAGATGATAAAATGAAGATGCTCATCAATATAATGCTACTTCAAAGTAACCAAGATAAACATGCCTCAATAGCTGAACCCCAAAACGAAAACCCTTGCTACAGTTCTGCCATTTCGATACCAACTGCAATGCTCAGTACCATCAACACTAACCTAAACTGCAGCTCCAACATCACCCTATCACCTCTTAAAATTATTCAGCTCCTACACCCATGTGCTCAAGACCATCAGAACATCATCACTGCTTCCCAACAGCTGCAATTGCTATAGTGCTCTACCTCAACTCAGACATCACAACTATATCTGCACTTGCTCCATTCTGCATTCAATCATGTAGCTGCATTCTCCACTTCTGTTTCATTCTCATCAACTGCAATAACAACAACCAATCGGCGCTAATCTGCATCTCCTCTATGAGTTCAATACCATTTCCCTGGCAACTCTTATACATTCATCTACACCAAGATACATAACTGTAGTAAAGAAAAGTGTTTAGATCCACATACCCACCCCTGCTAATTAGAAATTGGTAATCAATATCCATTGCACAAATATCGCAAGTTCTAACTTTAAAGAACCCCTAATTATTAGATAAAAATGCATCAGAGAGATTCCCAAGAAGTATCAACATTTTGATATCCTAAAATAGGATTTCTGACGTCCCTGTCTGTTTTATCATCACTTGCAATTTCCATCATAATCCTGCGAAAATTCAACAAGAAAAAAGCCAAATAAAAAGGAAATAGGTTTTAACCAACAGAACCATCCCTTGAGGAATATGACTTGCTAATAAAGGAAAACAAAACATGGCAAGGATGCAACAAGGACTACAACAAAACATGTCAAGGATGCAACGCATCGCTGGTAGCTTTTCTTACCAGGCCGTGGCCCTAATGGCCGAGCATGCCATTGGCACATGCCAACACGCTCGCTGGTAGATTTTCTTACCAAGCCGTGGCCCTAATGGCCGAGCATGCCATTGGCACATGCCAACACGCATCGCTGGTATCTTTTCTTACCAGGCCGTGGCCCAAATTGGCCACGCATGCCATTGGCACATGCCAACACGCTCGTTGGTAGCTTTCATTACCTAGCCGTGGCCCTAATGGCCATGCGTGCCATTGACACATGCCAAACACGCACGCTGGTAACCTAACTTGCAATCCTTGCAACCCAGGGCAACTTGGCCGTACATGCCATTGGCACATGCCAAAACCCACGCTGGTAGCCTAACTTGCAAACCGTGCAACCTACCACCAAGGCATTCCGCACATGCCACACACGCCACTAGCAGCTCTGGCATTGCCACTTACCCTCAACGTGCAACCTACCACCAAGGCATTCCGCACATGCCATTGGCACATGCCACACACGCCACTAGCAGCTCTGGCTTTGCCACTTGCACTCAAGGTGCAACCGCAACAAAGGCATTCTGCACATGCCACACGCGCGCCACTAGCAGGCGCCACTTGCACTCAAGGTGCAACCAACACTCGAGACATCAACACAAACCGGGGATGCTTTCCGGTCTTGGTTTGGCGGTCAAAGATGCATCTGTTGATGGTGGTTTTTAAACAAGGGGTAAAATCGTAAAACCCCATGACCTAGTGTTACCCGCAACACATTAACTAAGAGCATTTAACTCAGGTGTAAATAATTAATAGGGGTATTTTTTCAAAATACCAGATTAGGGTTTTTGACACAGAACCATAATTCAAAAACCAAGTCGCACACCGCGCACCATGGCAACAATGCCAAACCAAGCCGCACACTGCGCACCATGGCAACAATGCCAAACCAAGCCGCACACTGCGCACCATGGCAACGATGCCAAACCAAGCCGCACACTTCTCGCACCATGGCAACGATGCCAAACCAAGCCGCACACAGTCGCACCATGGCAACGACGCCAAAACCAAAGCCGCACACTGCTACACATGGCGCGACGCCAAAACCAAACTACATATCGCACTCATTGGCAACCATGCCAAACTAAGCCGCCACGCCCACTGGCACGCCATTGGCACATGCCAAATATAGCGCCCTAGGCTTGCAAAACATGCAACTAGGTCAACATGGCCGTACGTGCCAATGGCACATGCCAACACGTACCACAAGCCATATTTCCAAGCCGCTATGCCATTGGCACATGCCAAATATAGCGCCCTAGGCTTGCAAAGCGTGCAACTAGGTCAACATGGCCGTACGTGCCATTGGCACATGCCAACATGCACCACAAGCCATATTTCCAAGTCGCTTTGCCATTGGCACATGCCAAATATAGAGCCCTAGGCTTGCAAACCATGCAACCTAGGCCAAGTCGGCCACGCATGCGATTGGCACATGCCAACATGCTGTTGGTAGATTTTCCTACCAAGGCCACGGCCCTAATGGCCACGCATGCCATTGGCACATGCCAACATGCTCGCTGGTAGCTTTTCCTACCAAGGCCACGGCCCCAACATGCTGGCCACGCATGCCATTGGCACATGCCAACATGGTCACATGGTAGCTTTTCCTACCAAGGCCACGGCCCTAATGGACACGCATGCCATTGGCACATGCCAACATGCTCATTGGTAGCTTTTTCCTACCAAGGCCACGGCCCTAATGGCCACGCATGCCATTGGCACATGCCAACATGCTCATTTGGGTAGCTTTTCCTACCAAGGCCACGGCCCTAATGGCCACGCATGCCATTGGCACATGCCAACATGCTCATTGGTAGCTTTTCCTACCAAAGCCACGGCCCTAACTGACCACGCATGTTATTGGCACATGCCAAACACACACGCCGGTGGTAGCCTAACTTGCAAACCGTGCAACCTACCACCAAGGCATTCCGCATATGCCATTGGCACATGCCAAACACACACGCTGGTAGCCTAACTTCCAAACCGTGCAACTTACCACCAAGGCATTCCGCACATGCCATTGGCACATGCCAAACACACACGCTGGTAGCCTAACTTGCAAACCATGCAACCTACCACCAAGGCATTCCGCACATGCCACACACGCCACTAGCAGACTCCGGCATTGCCACTTACACTCAACGTACAACCTACCACCAAGGCATTCCGCACATGCCATTGGCACATGCCACGCACGCCACTAGCAGCTCGGCATTGCCACTTGCGCTCGAATTACAACTCGCAACAAGGGCATTCCGCACATGCCACACGCGCCACTAGCGGCGCCACTTGCACTCAAGGTGCATCCAACACTCGAGATATCAACACAAGGCGGGGATGCTTTCCAGGGTTTTGGTTTGGCGGTCACACGGCTTGCGGCGTACACTACGCTCACATTAAGAAAGCGTGAAAAGGAATAAAGCGGTCAAATAAATGAGGAAATAATGGTGAAAACGTTTTCACCCATTAACACCATGCGGTTACCACCTCCTCCCGTTATTTCACCCTTTACTCTCTTCCTTCATGATACCAGGGCGTTTCAATCTCGACTTGTATAAATAGGTCTTACCTATTTCCACCCGACAACAAGTCTCGGTCGGAGAAAAATACTACACTCTCGGAAAAGGTAACTTTGCAAGCTCTCCAAAAAGCTTTCATCTCTTGCAAGCTTCCAAGCTTCCACTTTACGATACAAGTCGAAACACTACTCTCCTGCACTATTCTGGTCTCAACACCTTTCTTTGCTTCCCTCCCCAAATCAAACCTTCTCCTACACTTTTTGACCAGAAGCAAGTCCTGGAACGACCATTTCTTGGTTTAGGCCGGACTTGTACAGTTGATCTCTCGAATCTATAAAGTGCTCACATGCAAGGCACATTTGTTTAGGGTTTGAACCCCGTTTCTCACTCACCTACCGAATTTACCGAAATCGGCAAAAACGATTTTTACCCATAAAAATTGGCGACCACAACGGGAGGATTGATCTATCGGCTACAATGTCGATCTGTCGATCTCGTTCTTCGACCCGGATGTCAAGATGGTAAGGAAGGCGACTCGATCCAACTCAACTGCGGATAACTCGGTTACCGGTTGTAAAACTACACACGAAACCTGGGACTCGTTGAAGATGCTACCCGGCGATTGGGGACTTGCGACTCGATCGACTCAACTGCCAGACAACCCGGTTATCAGTCGTTAAAACTACACCAGAAAACTGGGGACTCGCTGAAGACGCTACCAGCAATTTAGGACTAACTGGCGATGCTACCAGCAAAGCCGCCTTTACTTGGAGAGAGGCGTGTTTGCAAGTGAGTAAAATTAGATTGGGCAAGAATAAACGATCTGTTTTTAGGTTCTTGATAAAACCGTCATACTCTTGTGCCTATTGCTAGCACACACTTTCATAAAAGCAATATTCCTTTCCCAAAGCATAATCAGAGTCATACTATCAAAACCATTCATCCCAGAAATAATCCAATATCCTCAAAAGCTACCAGCTGTCTACCAAAACCGGTCAAACTTTGAACCAGACATCCAATATGTCTTTCAAAAAGAAAAAAAAAAAGAAAGAGACAACCTAAATGAAAGTTTAACAGAGAAACATTCAAGGAAAATCATCCAACAAAGGTCTGTTCTTCTTGGAGAAAGTCAACTTTCCATCTTCAAGAGCCGCTCTCTTCATAGTCAACATCTTGGAAAGCTTTTCGATTTCTACCTCCTGTCGTGCTATCTCCTCGGCGGAAAAGCTTTCGGTTGCTGCATCTTTCAACTTTTGGATCTCAGCGAGGCCTTCGACAAACCACGAAGTGTTGAACTCCTTTTCTACGCACACGTCGCGATGGTGCTCCCAGTCGGCAATAACGTCTTCAGAAACGGTGTGACCCGTCACCTCACGCATATCCTCGATGGAAGATAAAGCCTCTTCTACACGCTTAGCCAGCGCAAATCGACTAGTGACTTTCTTGGTTGTGGCCATATGTCCGTACTTCTTCCAGATTCTGGTGTACAACGCCTCATGCTTAGCCGGCATGCTAAAGCCGCCAACCAACACATGACCTGGATAAGGAACTAAGTACGGAGGATCAAAAATGGCGCCTGCACCTGGACTCACGACTCGCAGAGGATTTTCTTCCATGTCTACGGCAGCAACCATCAGAGAATCATCCACCATTTGAACCACATCTGTGCCCGGCAATTGGCTAACTCCCATCTCCAAGTCACCGGCGGTGGCCATCAAAGGCAAGTTTCCGTGTAGCTCTACCTCAGAATCGTCCTCCTAACCGGATTCCTCCTGCGAACTTGAGTCAGATATTTTTTCAAAAGAAGAAACAGAAGAAGAAAAAAGAGAAGCGCAGAACTCACCGAACCACTTCCGAAAAAGAAACAGTCTTTGCCGGAGGAATCACTCTCACTTGTCGAACTTTCTTCTTTCTCGACTCATCACCGCTATGAGAAGGCTCGATCTTCTTTGGAATTCTTTGAAGAAATTGCTTTGTCTCTGGCAACGTGCAAGGGCGGCGAAAGCATTAACACTACCGAAGCCTGGAAGAAACAAGACACATGTTTTCAGCAGAAATTCACGTGTTTTGAGACAAACCAATGAAGAAGCGACACATACCTGTTATTGGAAGAACTGAAAGACACGAGAGCTGCGAGAGGATCTTTTGAAACCGTCCGGAACCCGCCAGCACGATTTTTCGTTCTCCGTTCCTTTCCTGGGGACTTTCCGGAGTTGCTAGGCAACTTTCGCTTAAGATCTCTCAACATTGGATACTTCTTCAAAACTGCTGGGAAGGTTTACAACGAACGTTCTCCACCACGTTATTCACAAAATATTGGATCATAATAAACTCGTCGCACTGTAACTCATTATAGCCGAAGGTCGTCGAAGTTACTCTTCCGTTTGAAAGAAGGGAAGGCGGATACCGACTCAAGGGCACCGCATTAAGGGCGGCACGCAATGAATCCTTAGGGATCAAAGGCTGGTAAGAAAGAGGCACCCCTTGATCGAAACCCATGTGACGAGCAGCACGGTCAATATTGTAAGAAGCTATCTGGAAAGACCCTATAAAGAAAGACGGCATATAACCGGACATGCACCTTTGAATAAACAAGTTTTCACCAACGCTCAAATCGCCATCAGAAGACAAAGACATGTTCGGAGCAGAAGCAAAGGTGTCAATTTGAGTCACCGACCTATGGACCGGCTCCCATGGGCGAAAACTGATTTCATACGACTTGTCAAGAAGACTAACCAAGCTCACACCAACTCTTGGATGCCTATTCACCCATCGAAGAATTCGAGAACCGCCCCAACTCGCGGGAATCGAGGGCATCGGTTTCGGAGCATACTTTTCAAAGTGCTCCCATAGCCAGACTTGCAGAAAAGCAACGTGCACATATGAATTCACTTTCATGAAACCATTCGAAACTTGCATGTTCGCAACTAGGTGATCCAGATGCACATACGGAGGAACCGAGGAATAGCTTGCCAATAGGAAGAACTTCACCTTTTGCCAACTTCACAGCAATCACTAGCAACTCGGGTCTTATCTCCTTCTTACCGTGAACCGTCGTCAAAAATGTCTCTAGACAACCGAGAGAGCCAAAAGTGCTGCAAACGTGAAGATCATTGCTTTTTCTGTTCGGGGTTCCATTTCGTCCGGAAACCATTGAGATATCCACCAGCTGTAAAGGCACCTTTCATCCTCTTTCCAGACAGAATCCTTCGACTTCGCATTGGAGTCTTTCCGAGCGAAATCTTCCAACTTAGCGGCAAGGTCATCCCGCATCTTCCCCTCACTTTCAGATAATTGGATTTTAAGATTCCCGATTCTGGAAGATTCAACAAGAGAGCCACACTCTCCAAGGAGAAAGTTATCTCACCCCATCTACATATGATCGCATGGGTGTCCGAACACCATCTGGAGATGAAAGCAACCAAGCCCGAGATATCCTTCCTAATCGGAGATTTCTTGAAGCTCGGCGACATCAATAATCTGCGCTCGAGTCAAGTTGGTATTTATATGCTCCTTACTCACCATGAACTCAACCCATCTATCAAAAGAACGCAATGGGCTTTGGCACATCCTTAAATCAATATTGGAAGAGGAATATACCCCTTTATGAAGACAGAACCGTATGGTGTTCTCTGGGCGAACCGAACGTGTCTTCTTTTCATCTTCACCACCGGTTAACAAAATTGGCACAAAGCCTGGGTGATTTTTCCGAGCAGAGGCTAGTTTTTTGGCGAAGAATTCATCATTCGTGTTCGGTTTGGAACTATGGACATCTTTCGATGAGGCGAAATTTTGTTCAGGTAACATCTTACTGGATTTCTTCATAACAACTTAGTAACAAGATATCTGCACACAGAGAAAGACAAAATTATCTCCCTGACACATAACCGCGCCCAACAAAGGAAAGCCCGAAATACAAAAAAAAAAAGAGAGAAAGGGCGTATCATTCTTCGGGTTCAAAATTATATATGGAGCATTTTCCTACGGGTTCGAATAATATATGCAGTATTTCCCTAGGGCGCATACATACAATGTTTTCTACAAGAGGCTCGCCAAGAAATTATATGCGCAATATATAAACGCCTACTCTTAGGGTTTACACCTACATAAAAAGGGAAACAAGAGAAGTCTTGGAAGACATACACGGCTGGTTTTCTTTGTGACTCTGCCGCTAGTAGGAAAGGATGAAAAGATGAAAGTGCAAGATGGGAGAAAGGGAATTTGTATACATAGGCGTGAAGATTCCGAAATAGGAAGGATTTCCCTTTACAAAATCGTGCGTGTAAGAAACAGGCCCACAAGGGCGCCCAACTTCCCAATGTCGCCCAAGCTTCACCGGCCCCACCAATCACGCCAACTTCCCAATGACCGCCCAAGTCACGCCTGCAAACACGCACAACTTCCACACCTTGCGCCGGTCCCACCAGCTAGCACACTCATTTTCCCAACTCACGCCAACTTCCCAACGTCGCCCAAGCTGCACCGGCCCCACCAATTGTGCTAGCCTCCCAATTTGTGCAAAACTAACAGAGAAAAGGATTCCAAATCCTATTTATAAAAGGTCAGACAAGCCTCCTCAATTCTCTTTACGGTTTGCTGTTGATAGTTTGTTACCATCTTATGCTTACCTCGCAACAAAGCCCCTGTTTCGAGCTAGCGGGGGACTTAATGTTGATGGTGGTTTTTAAACAAGGGTAAAATCGTAAAACCCCATGACCTAGTGTTACCCGCAACACATTAACTAAGAGCATTTAACTCAAGTGTAAATAATTAATAGGGGTATTTTTTCAAAATACCAGATTAGGGTTTAAGACACAAAACCGACGCAAGGTGGGGAAGCTGAGAGTGCTAGCTGGCGTGACTTGATGGGATCGGTGTGAACAAGGAGGGAGTAGGTGTTTCTACAGATAGCAAAGTTTCCTTATTTTGCCTTCCTTCACGCGCGGCTTCAATCGGGGTATCGTCCATGCCAAAAAATGCTGGAAGCGTTATGTCCCTCATTGCTTCCTTTCCTTTTTTAAGGTTCTGTATTCAAACCCAACGCAACTGCATCATCTCCCTCGTTTGAGAAAAGGTTCTTCTTGTTGAGTTTCTCTCTTTGTCATGTCATGCAGATTCGAATCATCTTCTAACCATCCGGGTTCTCGGTGAAGGCGCGAGTCGACTCTTGCATAAGCATCCCAACAAAGGTTATTCGGGTTAAGAAAATCATACCGGTATGTTTTCTTCTTCTTTGGTGGACTGGACGTACACTTTACCGCTTGTTGGATAAATGGAAAATTTCCCTTTGTGCAGAGATATCCCGTTGGAGCATGCGTCATTTGTTATCGACGAGGATGACCTAGTCGTTCCCCTTCCTTCAAATCCGACCTTGTTGGCTAACTGCCGGACTTGGAGGACGCTGATTTAGGGCTCTGTTGCCATGAATACCCTTATGCAGGTTTGTCGTTTGGGACTCGTATGAGGTGTCTCTCCTCCAATTATCGGAATGTTGGCGGTTCCCTGGTGAGAATTCGTGGTCCTTTATACGGGGATATGGAAGACATACGGCCATATCGCTACCAGGAGCGTAGTGAAGTGATGTTCGTCCGCCTTGGTTTCCGTAGTGAACTATCTTTTGCCAACGATTGCTGAGATGGAGAATATGTCCATCCGTCTTTGCTGTAGTCAGCCATTCAACTCGTGGGAGAACATGGTGTCCACTGTGAATCCTTGGAGTTTAATATCACCTGATTACTGACATCGTCTCAATATTGTGAAAGTCGACGAGCTGGTATTCTTCTTTGGTGTGATTAATGTTGAGGACCTCTGTCGACATGGGGTGCACGGCAATTGGGACACGCCTTCAGGAGTAATCGAGATTGGGCTTCCATCTCCCAGGCCAATAGTATCCAAGTCGTTGTAAACGACAGTAGAGGGTTACTACTGATGTTATTCCACAGACTTCGGCATGGACATGTTCAAGTTGTTGTGAATGCTTGCATGGTGGAAAACTTCTGGCGCCCCGGGATGAAATAGGGAGACGTTCTATTGCTGATGCGCTGCTTGTCAAGTCTTCCGGGACTTTGTTCCAAGTTAATCCTTCAAACCATCTTCTGAATCACGGACTATCGTACGGAATGGGATGCGGTGAGAAGTCCCCGGTCATACTTCGGTTTGATATGATGGCATGGATGAATACGTGAATGTAACCTTCTGGCGTGCTTTTGGAGTTTTCGGTGCACATGTACGGCTTCATGTTGAAAAATTCCCGCGGCTCGTAAAACCTTGATAGTGATGATGTTGAAATCAGTAATAACCTGGTTGAGGGGAGTGAAAGCATCTCACGCTAGTAGTCCCCATGCGTAACCTACTTTTATTACATCGCCTTGAATCCCCCCTCCACGGGATTTGATATAAGCCTATCATACTCTTCTGGATGTGACACTGGGATGCTCAGAAATTACATGATGACATATTCTGGATAGTGCAGGCTCGGGATCCTCCGCGGCCTTGTAAAGTGTTGAAGGCGTCTTCTAGACAGAGGGGTGATGATATTCTTGCGCTGCACCCTTGAAGAGTAGAGGACCTTGTTGTGGGTACGGCTTTTTGGTGAACTGTGTCTTCGGAGCTTTGACAGTGAAGGGATCCCGTGTATATCTTCCCTCCTCAAGTATGGTTTACGTGTTTCCATCCTTGTAGTAATTGCTGTTGCGGTGAAGCTCTGGCTGGTATCAACGAATGAGGGGCAACAGTTCTTGTTAGGATATGTAATCAGGAGAGACTACATTGTCGTGGTAACAAACTAGGTTGGCTGATATTCTATGGGCTTCCGTGGAAGTACAAGGATTGGCTGGATGCGTAAGAGAGCAAACTGTCCATGATCACGAGTTTTGGCGAGATGGATTAAAAGGTGTCCATGACTTCGAAGATTGGCTGGCTGTGACTATGTTTCTTAATATGGGGAGTGTGGCGGCACGACCCTTTGCAGGAAGGAGTGGCATTGAAGTGAACGTTGATGCGAAGCCGCTCTTTGGAGAACGTTGATGTGTAGCTACTACCGGAAGAACGTTGATGCGAGCTACTTACGGAGAACGTTGAAACGACGTCTTGCAACTCTCAGAGCCTTGACGGTTACCATTTTGAAGCCGGAGGCCGCGTCACATTCTCTCAAACTCGACATCCCTCAAGAGAACAGAGGTTAGGAGTCCCCAGTTCCATCTATCGATTGTCCTTCCTAGGAGAGGTTGGGGTTTGGGAACGGCTTCCCTGGATGGAAACGCCTGCTTTCCTGATGTAGTGCAGTTGAGGGGTGCAAATATGTCTTGACGCTACGCCATGGAGAAACATAGAATCTCGCATAACTGTTTCATCATAGACTATACGACTTTATGGGCAAAGTTCCCATTGTGCGGGTCCTGACGAGGGAAGGGTCTCCGTGAACTCAGGAGAGTTGTTGATTTCCCTTGCTTTCGATTTTGGAGGAGTCTTTCCTGATCTTCACGTGTGATGAAATTGGATTGCTTATCCCCTTCTACTGGTCGTTCAAGAGCAACACGAGTCTCTTCATCAATAAACGTGCGTCCTGCTGAAGTATCTTTTGTTTTTTCATCAAATCAACAGCGCTAAAAGGAGGTCGGCTTCTTCGGATCTTCCAGTATCTTGCCACGATGGTGGAGTAGCGTCTCGGTGACGGTTGGAGCTACCATGCTTGAAGAACCGTTGGGGTGGCGGTAGTGGCTGCAGTTGCGGTGATCGTAAGTGTATCGTGCAGAGATGACACAATTTTGATCACGAAGTGCTGGAGCTATGGCGTTGTTTCGAAGGGCGAAGATGGTGCTGGAAGGGCGCAAGATGTTAGCGCTAGAAGGATGCGAACTGTTAGCACAGAGTATGGTACTGCGGCTGGCATGCGCGTGCGGCATGTGTGCCCAGCATGTGCGTGCATTAAGCGTGTCTCGGGAAAGCGCATCCCCGGTAGGCCTTTGGATCGTCTTGGAATGGGCGCTGACTTGGTGTGGACGCTGGTTAGGCATGGACGCTGGCTTGGATTTCGGTATGGTGTGGACCATTGGCTTGGCACGGTGCTGGCTTGGAATTGTTCCTCATATCTTTGTTATCACGTCATGGTGTTAGCGGTAGCGCGGTAGTGATAAAGTGGGCAAGCATATTCCAGCTATGTACTCATTTTCTCTTTCAATTTGTTTTATTGTTTTCTTGTGTTCATAGGTTTTTGCGAACACGCCCTTCTCCATGTAAAAGGCGGCTTTGCTGGTAGCATCGCCAGCAAGTCCCCAATCGCTGGTAGCATCTTCGGCGAGTCCCAGGTTTTCTCGTGTAGTTTTACAACCAAAACCGGGTTGTCTGGTAGTTGCGTTCGATTGAGTAGCCTTCCCTACCATCTTAACATCCGGGTCGAAGAACGAGATCGACATCGACATTGTAGTCGATAGATCAATCCTCCTTTGTGGTCGCCCGATTGTTTATGGTTAAAAATCGTTTCTGCCGATTTCGGTAAATTCGGTTGGTGAGTGAGAAACTGGTTCAAACCCTAAACAAATGTGCTGCACGTGAGCACTTTATAGATTCGAGAGATCAATCTGTACAAGTCCGGCCTAAACCAAGAAATGGCCGTTCCCGGACTTGCTTCGGTCACAAAGTGGAGGAGAAGGGTTGATTTGGGAGGGAAGCAAAGAAAGGTGTTGAGACCGGAATAGTGCAGGAGAGTAGTGTCTCGACTTGTATCGAAAAGTTGAAGCTTCGTAAGCTTGCAAGAGATGAAAGCTTTTTGGAGAGCTTGCAAAGTTGCCTTTTACGAGAGTGTAGTATTTTCCCTGACCGAGACTTGTTGTCTGGTGGAAATAGGTAAGACCTATTTATACAAGTCGAGATTGAAACGTACCCTGGTCTCATAAAGGAAGAGAGTAAAGGGTGAAATAATGGGAGGAGATGGTAACCGCATGGTGTTAATGGGTGAAAACGTTTTCACCATTATTTCCTCATTTATTTGACCGCTTTATTCCTTTTCACGCTTTCTTAATGTGAGCGTAGTGTACTGCGCAAGGCTGTGACCGCCAAACCAAAACCCTGGAAAGCATCCCCCAGTATGTGTTGATATCTCGAGTGTTAGTTGCACCTTGAGTGCAAGTGGCGCTGCGGGGGACGCATGTGGCATGTGCCAATGGCATGTGCGGAATGCCTTCGTTGCGAGTTGCACCTCGAGCGTAAGTGGTAATGCCGAGGCTGCTAGTGGCGTGTGTGGCATGTGCCAACGGCATGTGCGGAATTCCTTGGTGGTAGGTTGCATGGTTTGCAAGTTAGGCTACCAGCGTGTGTGTTTGGCATGTGCCAATGGCATGTGCGGAAAGCCTTGGTGGTAGGTTGCACGGTTTGCAAGTTAGGCTACCAGCGTGTGTGTTTGGCATGTGCCAATGGCATGTGCGGAATGCCTTGGTTGTATGATTTGCGAGCCTAGGGCGCTATATTTGGCGTGTGCCAATGGCATAGCAGCTTGGAAATATGGCTTGCGGTGCGCGTTGGCATGTGCCAATGGCAAATCGGCCATGTTGACCTGGTTGCAAGTCTTGCAAGCCTAGGGCGCTATATTTGGCGGGTGCCAAAGGCATAGCGACTTGGAAATATGGCTTGCGGTACGTGTTAGCATGTGCCAATGGCACGTACGGCCATGTTGACCTAGTTGCAAGTCTTGCAAGCCTAGGGCGCTATATTTGGCGTGGGCCAATGACATAGCGACTTGGAAATATGGCTTGCGATACGTGTTGGCATGTGCCAATGGCACGTGCGGCCATGTTGACCTAGTTGCAAGCCTAGGGCGCTATATTTGGCGTGGGCCAATGGAATAGCGACTTAGAAATATGGCTGCGATACGTGTTGGCATGTGCCGTGGCACGTGCGGTCATGTTGACCTAGTTGCAAGTCTTGCAAGCCTATGGCGCTATATTTGGCGTGGGCCAATGGCATAGCGACTTGGAAATATGGCTTCCGATACGTGTTGGCATGTGCCAATGGCACGTACGGCCATGTTGACCTAGTTGCAAGTCTTGCAAGCCTAGGGCGCTATATTTGGCGTGGGCCAAAGGCATAGCGGCTTGGAAATATGGCTTGCGGTACGTGTTGGCATGTGCCAATGGCACGTACGGCCATGTTGACCTAGTTGCAAGTCTTGCAAGCCTAGGGCGCTATATTTGGCGTGGGCCAATGACATAGCGACTTGGAAATATGGCTTGCGATACGTGTTGGCATGTGCCAATGGCACGTGCGGCCATGTTGACCTAGTTGCAAGTCTTGCAAGCCTAGGGCGCTATATTTGGCGTGGGCCAATGGCATAGCGACTTAGAAATATGGCTGCGATACGTGTTGGCATGTGCCAATGGCACGTACGGCCATGTTGACCTAGTTGCAAGTCTTGCAAGCCTAGGGCGCTATATTTGGCGTGGGCCAATGGCATAGAGACTTGGAAATATGGCTTCCGATACGTGTTGGCATGTGCCAATAGCACGTCACGGCCATGTTGACCTAGTTGCAAGTCTTGCAAGCCTAGGGCGCTATATTTGGCGGGTGCCAAAGGCATAGCGACTTGGAAATATGGCTTGCGGTGCGTGTTAGCATGTGCCAATGGCACGTACGGCCATGTTGACCTAGTTGCAAGTCTTGCAAGCCTAGGCGCTATATTTGGCGTGGGCCAATGACATAGCGACTTGGAAATATGGCTTGCGATACGTGTTGGCATGTGCCAATGGCACGTACGGCCATGTTGACCTAGTTGCAAGCCTAGGGCGCTATATTTGGCGTGGTCCAATGGCATAGCGACTTAGAAATATGGCCTGCGATACGTGTTGGCATGTGCCAGTGGCACGTCGGTCATGTTGACCTAGTTGCAAGTCTTGCAAGCCTATGGCGCTATATTTGGCGTGGGCCAAAGGCATAGCGACTTGGAAATATGGCTTCGATACGTGTTGGCATGTGCCAATGGCACGTACGGCCATGTTGACCTAGTTGCAAGTCTTGCAAGCCTAGGGCGCTATATTTGGCGTGGGCCAAAGGCATAGCGGCTTGGAAATATGGCTTGCGGTACGTGTTGGCATGTGCCAATGGCACGTGCGGCCATGTTGACCTAGTTGCAAGTCTTGCAAGCCTAGGGCGCTATATTTGGCGTGGGCCAATGACATAGCGACTTGGAAATATGGCTTGCGATACGTGTTGGCATGTGCCAATGGCACGTACGGCCATGTTGACCTAGTTGCAAGTCTTGCAAGCCTAGGGCGCTATATTTGGCGTGGGCCAATGGCATAGCGACTTAGAAATATGGCTGCGATACGTGTTGGCATGTGCCAATGGCACGTACGGCCATGTTGACCTAGTTGCAAGTCTTGCAAGCCAAGGGCGCTATATTTGGCGTGGGCCAATGGCATAGAGACTTGGAAATATGGCTTCCGATACGTGTTGGCATGTGCCAATGGCACGTACGGCCATGTTGACCTAGTTGCAAGTCTTGCAAGCCTAGGGCGCTATATTTGGCGTGGGCCAAAGGCATAGCGGCTTGGAAATATGGCCTGCGATATGTGTTGGCATGTGCCAATGGCACGTACGGCCATGTTTCCCTAGTTGCAAGTCTTGCAAGCCTAGGGCGCTATATTTGGCGTGGGCCAAAGGCATAGCGGCTTGGAAATATAACTGCGATACGTGTTGGCATGTGCCAATGGCACGTACGGCCATGTAGACCTAGTTGCAAGTCTTGCAAGCCTAGGGCGCTATATTTGGCGTGGGCCAAAGGCATAGCGGCTTGGAAATATGGCCTGCGATAAGTGTTGGCATGTGCCAATGGCACGTACGGCCATGTTGACCTAGTTGCAAGTCTTGCAAGCCTAGGGCGCTATATTTGGCGTGGGCCAAAGGCATTGCGGCTTGGAAATATGGCCTGCGATACGTGTTGGCATGTGCCAATGGCACGTACGGCCATGTTGACCTCGTTGCAAGTCTTGCAAGCCTAGGGCGCTATATTTGGCGTGGGCCAAAGGCATAGCGGCTTGGAAATATGGCTTGCGGTACGTGTTGGCATGTGCCAATGGCACGTGCGGCCATGTTGACCTAGTTGCAAGTCTTGCAAGCCTAGGGCGCTATATTTGGCGTGGGCCAATGACATAGCGACTTGGAAATATGGCTTGCGATACGTGTTGGCATGTGCCAATGGCACGTACGGCCATGTTGACCTAGTTGCAATTCTTGCAAGCCTAGGGCGCTATATTTGGCATGGGCCAATGGCATAGCGACTTAGAAATATGGCTGCGATACGTGTTGGCATGTGCCAATGGCACGTACGGCCATGTTGACCTAGTTGCAAGTCTTGCAAGCCTAGGGCGCTATATTTGGCGTGGGCCAATGGCATTGAGACTTGGAAATATGGCTTCGATACGTGTTGGCATGTGCCAATGGCACGTCGGCCATGTTGACCTAGTTGCAAGTCTTGCAAGCCTAGGGCGCTCTATTTGGCGTGGGCCAAAGGCATAGCGGCTTGGAAATATGGCCTGCGATATGTGTTGGCATGTGCCAATGGCACGTACGGCCATGTTGCCCTAGTTGCAAGTCTTGCGAGCCTAGGCGCTATATTTGGCGTGGGCCAAAGGCATAGCGGCTTGGAAATATGGCCTGCGATACGTGTTGGCATGTGCCAATGGCACGTACGGCCATGTTGACCTGGTTGCAAGTCTTGCTAGCCTAGGGCGCTATATTTGGCGTGGGCCAAAGGCATAGCGGCTTGGAAATATGGCCTCGCGATAAGTGTTGGCATGTGCCAATGGCACGTACGTCCATGTTGACCTAGTTGCAAGTCTTGCAAGCTTAGGGCGCTCTATTTGGCGTGGGCCAAAGGCATAGCGGCTTGGAAATATGGCCGCGATATGTGTTGGCATGTGCCAATGGCACGTACGGCCATGTTGCCCTAGTTGCAAGTCTTGCAAGCCTAGGGCGCTATATTTGGCGTGGGCCAAAGGCATAGCGGCTTGGAAATATAGCCTGCGATACGTGTTGGCATGTGACAATGGCACGTACGACCATGTTGACCTAGTTGCAAGTCTTGCAAGCCTAGGGCGCTATATTTGGCGTGGGCCAAAGGCATAGCGACTTGGAAATATGGCTTGCGATACGTGTTGGCATGTGCCAATGGCACGTACGGCCATGTTGACCTAGTTGCAAGCCTAGGGCGCTATATTTGGCGTGGGCCAATGGCATAGCGACTTAGAAATATGGCCTGCGATACGTGTTGGCATGTGCCAGTGGCACGTACGGTCATGTTGACCTAGTTGCAAGTCTTGCAAGCCTATGGCGCTATATTTGGCGTGGGCCAATGGCATAGCGACTTGGAAATATGGCTTCCGATACGTGTTGGCATGTGCCAATGGCACGTACGGCCATGTTGACCTAGTTGCAAGTCTTGCAAGCCTAGGGCGCTATATTTGGCGTGGGCCAAAGGCATAGCGGCTTGGAAATATGGCTTGCGGTACGTATTGGCATGTGCCAATGGCACGTACGGCCATGTTGACCTAGTTACAAGTCTTGCAAGCCTAGGGCGCTATATTTGGCGTGGGCCAATGACATAGCGACTTGGAAATATGGCTTGCGATACGTGTTGGCATGTGCCAATGGCACGTACGGCCATGTTGACCTAGTTGCAAGTCTTGCAAGCCTAGGGCGCTATATTTGGCGTGGGCCAATGGCATAGCGACTTAGAAATATGGCCTGCGATACGTGTTGGCATGTGCCAATGGCACGTACGGCCATGTTGACCTAGTTGCAAGTCTTGCAAGCCTAGGGCGCTATATTTGGCGTGGGCCAATGGCATAGAGACTTGGAAATATGGCTTCCGATACGTGTTGGCATGTGCCAATGGCACGTACGGCCATGTTGACCTAGTTGCAAGTCTTGCAAGCCTAGGGCGCTCTATTTGGCGTGGGCCAAAGGCATAGCGGCTTGGAAATATGCCTGCGATATGTGTTGGCATGTGCCAATGGCACGTACGGCCATGTTTCCCTAGTTGCAAGTCTTGCAAGCCTAGGGCGCTATATTTGGTGTGGGCCAAAGGCATAGCGGCTTGGAAATATAGCCTGCGATACGTGTTGGCATGTGCCAATGGCACGTACGGCCATGTTGACCTAGTTGCAAGTCTTGCAAGCCTAGGGCGCTATATTTGGCGTGGGCCAAAGGCATAGCGGCTTGGAAATATGGCCTGCGATAAGTGTTGGCATGTGCCAATGGCACGTACGGCCATGTTGACCTAGTTGCAAGTCTTGCAAGCCTAGGGCGCTATATTTGGCGTGGGCCAAAAGCATTGCGGCTTGGAAATATGGCCTGCGATACGTGTTGGCATGTGCCAATGGCACGTACGGCCATGTTGACCTAGTTGCAAGTCTTGCAAGCCTAGGGCGCTATATTTGGCGTGGGCCAAAGGCATAGCGGCTTGGAAATATGGCTTGCGGTACGTGTTGGCATGAGCCAATGGCACGTACGGCTATGTTGACCTAGTTGCAAGTCTTGCAAGCCTAGGGCGCTATAGTTGGCGGGGGGCCAATGACATAGCGACTTGGAAATATGGCCTGCGATACGTGTTGGCATGTGCCAATGGCACGTACGGCCATGTTGACCTAGTTGCAATTCTTGCAAGCCTAGGGCGCTATATTTGGCATGGGCCAATGGCATAGCGACTTAGAAATATGGCCTGCGATACGTGTTGGCATGTGCCAATGGCACGTACGGCCATGTTAACCTAGTTGCAAGTCTTGCAAGCCTAGGGCGCTATATTTGGCGTGGGCCAATGGCATTGAGACTTGGAAATATGGCTTTCGATACGTGTTGGCATGTGCCAATGGCACGTACGGCCATGTTGACCTAGTTGCAAGTCTTGCAAGCCTAGGGCGCTCTATTTGGCGTGGGCCAAAGGCATAGCGGCTTGGAAATATGGCCTGCGATATGTGTTGGCATGTGCCAATGGCACGTACGGCCATGTTGCCCTAGTTGCAAGTCTTGCAAGCCTAGGGCGCTATATTTGGCGTGGGCCAATGGCATAGCGACTTAGAAATATGGCCTGCGATACGTGTTGGCATGTGCCAGTGGCACGTACGGTCATGTTGACCTAGTTGCAAGTCTTGCAAGCCTAGGGCGCTATATTTGGCGTGGGCCAATGGCATAGCGACTTGGAAATATGGCTTCCGATACGTGTTGGCATGTGCCAATGGCACGTACGGCCATGTTGACCTAGTTGCAAGTCTTGCAAGCCTAGGGCGCTATATTTGGCGTGGGCCAAAGGCATAGCGGCTTGGAAATATGGCTTGCGGTACGTGTTGGCATGTGCCAATGGCACGTACGGCCATGTTGACCTAGTTGCAAGTCTTGCAAGCCTAGGGCGCTATATTTGGCGTGGGCCAATGACATAGCGACTTGGAAATATGGCTTGCGATACGTGTTGGCATGTGCCAATGGCACGTACGGCCATGTTGACCTAGTTGCAAGTCTTGCAAGCCTAGGGCGCTATATTTGGCGTGGGCCAATGGCATAGCGACTTAGAAATATGGCCTGCGATACGTGTTGTCATGTGCCAATGGCACGTACGGCCATGTTGACCTAGTTGCAAGTCTTGCAAGCCTAGGGCGCTATATTTGGCGTGGGCCAATGGCATAGAGACTTGGAAATATGGCTTCCGATACGTGTTGGCATGTGCCAATGGCACGTACGGCCATGTTGACCTAGTTGCAAGTCTTGCAAGCCTAGGGCGCTCTATTTGGCGTGGGCCAAAGGCATAGCGGCTTGGAAATATGGCTTTGTGATATGTGTTGGCATGTGCCAATGGCACGTACGGCCATGTTTCCCTAGTTGCAAGTCTTGCAAGCCTAGGGCGCTATATTTGGTGTGGGCCAAAGGCATAGCGGCTTGGAAATATAGCCTGCGATACGTGTTGGCATGTGCCAATGGTACGTACGGCCATGTTGACCTAGTTGCAAGTCTTGCAAGCCTAGGGCGCTATATTTGGCGTGGGCCAAAGGCATAGCGGCTTGGAAATATGGCTGCGATAAGTGTTGGCATGTGCCAATGGCACGTACGGCCATGTTGACCTAGTTGCAAGTCTTGCAAGCCTAGGGCGCTATATTTGGCGTGGG
This sequence comes from Papaver armeniacum, assembly GCA_023531295.1. Lineage (NCBI taxonomy): Eukaryota > Viridiplantae > Streptophyta > Magnoliopsida > Ranunculales > Papaveraceae > Papaver > Papaver armeniacum. The sequence goes on along the minus strand of JAJJWW010002885.1, from coordinate 143,364 downwards.
CCAAAAGCGTTGCGGCTTGGAAATATGGCTTGCGATACGTGCTGGCATGTTCCAATGGCACGTACGGCCATGTTGACCTAGTTGCAAGTCTTGCAAGCCTAGGGCGCTATATTTGGCGTGGGCCAAAGGCATAGCGGCTTGGAAATATGGCTTGCAGTGCGTGTTGGCATGAGCCAATGGCACGTACGGCCATGTTGACCTAGTTGCAAGTCTTGCAAGCCTAGGGCGCTATATTTGGCGTGGGCCAATGACATAGCGACTTGGAAATATGGCTTGCGATACGTGTTGGCATGTGCCAATGGCACGTACGGCCATGTTGACCTAGTTGCAATTCTTGCAAGCCTAGGGCGCTATATTTGGCATGGGCCAATGGCATAGCGACTTGGAAATATGGCCTGCGATACGTGTTGGCATGTGCCAATGGCACGTACGGCCATGTTGACCTAGTTGCAAGTCTTGCAAGCCTAGGGCGCTATATTTGGCGTGGGCCAATGGCATTGAGACTTGGAAATATGGCTTCCGATACGTGTTGGCATGTGCCAATGGCACGTACGGCCATGTTGACCTAGTTGCAAGTCTTGCAAGCCTAGGGCGCTCTATTTGGCGTGGGCCAAAGGCATAGCGGCTTGGAAATATGGCCTGCGATATGTGTTGGCATGTGCCAATGGCACGTACGGCCATGTTGCCCTAGTTGCAAGTCTTGCAAGCCTAGGGCGCTATATTTGGCGTGGGCCAAAGGCATAGCGGCTTGGAAATATGGCCTGCGATACGTGTTGGCATGTGCCAATGGCACGTACGGCCATGTTGACCTAGTTGCAAGTCTTGCTAGCCTAGGGCGCTATATTTGGCGTGGGCCAAAGGCATAGCGGCTTGGAAATATGGCCTGCGATAAGTGTTGGCATGTGCCAATGGCACGTACGGCCATGTTGACCTAGTTGCAAGTCTTGCAAGCTTAGGGCGCTCTATTTGGCGTGGGCCAAAGGCATAGCGGCTTGGAAATATGGCCTGCGATATGTGTTGGCATGTGCCAATGGCACGTACGGCCATGTTGCCCTAGTTGCAAGTCTTGCAAGCCTAGGCGCTATATTTGGCGTGGGCCAAAGGCATAGCGGCTTGGAAATATACCCTGCGATACGTGTTGGCATGTGACAATGGCACGTACGACCATGTTGACCTAGTTGCAAGTCTTGCAAGCCTAGGGCGCTATATTTGGCGTGGGCCAAAGGCATAGCGGCTTGGAAATATGGCCTGCGATAAGTGTTGGCATGTGCCAATGGCACGTACGGCCATGTTGACCTAGTTGCAAGTCTTGCAAGCCTAGGGCGCTATATTTGGCGTGGGCCAAAAGCATTGCGGCTTGGAAATATGGCTGCGATACGTGTTGGCATGTGCCAATGGCACGTACGGCCATGTTGACCTAGTTGCAAGTCTTGCAAGCCTAGGGCGCTATATTTGGCGTGGGCCAAAGGCATAGCGGCTTGGAAATATGGCTTGCGGTGCGTGTTGGCATGAGCCAATGGCACGTACGGCCATGTTGACCTAGTTGCAAGTTTTGCAAGCCTAGGGCGCTATATTTGGGGTGGGCCAATGACATAGCGACTTGGAAATATGGCTTGCGATACGTGTTGGCATGTGCCAATGGCACGTACGGCCATGTTGACCTAGTTGCAATTCTTGCAAGCCTAGGGCGCTATATTTGGCATGGGCCTATCGCATAGCGACTTAGAAATATGGCCTGCGATACGTGTTGGCATGTGCCAATGGCACGTACGGCCATGTTGACCTAGTTGCAAGTCTTGCAAGCCTAGGGCGCTATATTTGGCGTGGTCCAATGGCATTGAGACTTGGAAATATGGCTTCCGATACGTGTTGGCATGTGCCAATGGCACGCGTGGCCATGTTGACCTAGTTGCAAGTCTTGCAAGCCTAGGGCGCTCTATTTGGCGTGGGCCAAAGGTATAGCGGCTTGGAAATATGGCTGCGATATGTGTTGGCATGTGCCAATGGCACGTCGGCCATGTTGCCCTAGTTGCAAGTCTTGCAAGCCTAGGGCGCTATATTTGGCGTGGGCCAAAGGCATAGCGGCTTGGAAATATAGCTGCGATACGTGTTGGCATGTGCCAATGGCACGTGCGGCCATGTTGACCTAGTTGCAAGTCTTGCAAGCCTAGGGCGCTATATTTGGCGTGGGCCAAAGGCATAGCGGCTTGGAAATATGGCTGCGATAAGTGTTGGCATGTGCCAATGGCACGTCTCGGCCATGTTGACCTAGTTGCAAGTCTTGCAAGCCTAGGGCGCTATATTTGGCGTGGGCCAAAGCATTGCGGCTTGGAAATATGGCTGCGATACGTGTTGGCATGTGCCAATGGCACGTACGGCCATGTTGACCTAGTTGCAAGTCTTGCAAGCCTAGGGCGCTATATTTGGCGTGGGCCAAAGGCATAGCGGCTTGGAAATATGGCTTGCGGTACGTGTTGGCATGAGCCAATGGCACGTACGGCCATGTTGACCTAGTTGCAAGTCTTGCAAGCCTAGGGCGCTATATTTGGCGTGGGCCAATGACATAGCGACTTGGAAATATGGCTTGCGATACGTGTTGGCATGTGCCAATGGCACGTACGGCCATGTTGACCTAGTTGCAATTCTTGCAAGCCTAGGGCGCTATATTTGGCATGGGCCAATGGCATAGCGACTTTGAAATATGGCCTGCGATACGTGTTGGCATGTGCCAATGGCACGTACGGCCATGTTGACCTAGTTGCAAGTCTTGCAAGCCTAGGGCGCTATATTTGGCGTGGGCCAATGGCATTGAGACTTGGAAATATGGCTTAGATACGTGTTGGCATGTGCCATTGGCACGTACGGCCATGTTGACCTAGTTGCAAGTCTTGCAAGCCTAGGGCGCTCTATTTGGCGTGGGCCAAAGGCATAGCGGCTTGGAAATATGGCTGCGATATGTGTTGGCATGTGCCAATGGCACGTACGGCCATGTTGCCCTAGTTGCAAGTCTTGCAAGCCTAGGGCGCTATATTTGGCGTGGGCCAAAGGCATAGCGGCTTGGAAATATGGCCTGCGATACGTGTTGGCATGTGCCAATGGCACGTACGGCCATGTTGACCTAGTTGCAAGTCTTGCTAGCCTAGGGCGCTATATTTGGCGTGGGCCAAAGGCATAGCGGCTTGGAAATATGGCCTGCGATAAGTGTTGGCATGTGCCAATGGCACGTACGGTCATGTTGACCTAGTTGCAAGTCTTGCAAGCTTAGGGCGCTCTATTTGGCGTGGGCCAAAGGCATAGCGGCTTGGAAATATGGCTGCGATATGTGTTGGCATGTGCCAATGGCACGTACGGCCATGTTGCCCTAGTTGCAAGTCTTGCAAGCCTAGGGCGCTATATTTGGCGTGGGCCAAAGGCATAGCGGCTTGGAAATATGGCTGCGATACGTGTTGGCATGTGACAATGGCACGTCGACCATGTTGACCTAGTTGCAAGTCTTGCAAGCCTAGGGCGCTATATTTGGCGTGGGCCAAAGGCATAGCGGCTTGGAAATATGGCCTGCGATATGTGTTGGCATGTGCCAATGGCACGTACGGCCATGTTGCCCTAGTTGCAAGTCTTGCAAGCCTAGGGCGCTATATTTGGCGTGGGCCAAAGGCATAGCGGCTTGGAAATATAGCCTGCGATACGTGTTGGCATGTGCCAATGGCACGTACGGCCATGTTGACCTAGTTGCAAGTCTTGCTAGCCTAGGGCGCTATATTTGGCGTGGGCCAAAGGCATAGCGGCTTGGAAATATGGCTGCGATAAGTGTTGGCATGTGCCAATGGCACGTACGGCCATGTTGACCTAGTTGCAAGTCTTGCAAGCCTAGGGCGCTCTATTTGGCGTGGGCCAAAGGCATAGCGGCTTGGAAATATGGCTTGCGACACGTGTTGGCATGTGCCAATGGCACGTACGGCCATGTTGACCTAGTTGCAATTCTTGCAAGCCTAGGGCGCTATATTTGGCATGGGCCAATGGCATAGCGACTTAGAAATATGGCCTGCGATACGTGTTGGCATGTGACAATGGCACGTATGGCCATGTTGACCTAGTTGCAAGTCTTGCAAGCCTAGGGCGCTATATTTGGCGTGGTCCAATGGCATTGAGACTTGGAAATATGGCTTCCGATACGTGTTGGCATGTGCCAATGGCACGTACGGCCATGTTGACCTAGTTGCAAGTCTTGCAAGCCTAGGGCGCTCTATTTGGCGTGGGCCAAAGGTATAGCGGCTTGGAAATATGGCCTGCGATATGTGTTGGCATGTGCCAATGGCACGTACGGCCATGTTGCCCTAGTTGCAAGTCTTGCAAGCCTAGGGCGCTATATTTGGCGTGGGCCAAAGGCATAGCGGCTTGGAAATATAGCCTGCGATACGTGTTGGCATGTGCCAATGGCACGTACGGCCATGTTGACCTAGTTGCAAGTCTTGCAAGCCTAGGGCGCTATATTTGGCGTGGGCCAAAGGCATAGCGGCTTGGAAATATGGCTGCGATAAGTGTTGGCATGTGCCAATGGCACGTACGGCCATGTTGACCTAGTTGCAAGTCTTGCAAGCCTAGGGCGCTATATTTGGCGTGGGCCAAAAGCATTGCGGCTTGGAAATATGGCCTGCGATACGTGTTGGCATGTGCCAATGGCACGTACGGCCATGTTGACCTAGTTGCAAGTCTTGCAAGCCTAGGCGCTATATTTGGCGTGGGCCAAAGGCATAGCGGCTTGGAAATATGGCTTGCGGTATGTGTTGGCATGAGCCAATGGCACGTACGGCCATGTTGACCTAGTTGCAAGTCTTGCAAGCCTAGGGCGCTATATTTGGCGTGGGCCAATGACATAGCGACTTGGAAATATGGCCTGCGATACGTGTTGGCATGTGCCAATGGCACGTACGGCCATGTTGACCTAGTTGCAATTCTTGCAAGCCTAGGGCGCTATATTTGGCATGGGCCAATGGCATAGCGACTTAGAAATATGGCTGCGATACGTGTTGGCATGTGCCAATGGCACGTACGACCATGTTGACCTAGTTGCAAGTCTTGCAAGCCTAGGGCGCTATATTTGGCGTGGGCCAATGGCATTGAGACTTGGAAATATGGCTTAGATACGTGTTGGCATGTGCCAATGGCACGTACGGCCATGTTGACCTAGTTGCAAGTCTTGCAAGCCTAGGGCGCTCTATTTGGCGTGGGCCAAAGGCATAGCGGCTTGGAAATATGGCTGCGATATGTGTTGGCATGTGCCAATGGCACGTACGGCCATGTTGCCTAGTTGCAAGTCTTGCAAGCCTAGGGCGCTATATTTGGCGTGGGCCAAAGGCATAGCGGCTTGGAAATATGGCCTGCGATACGTGTTGGCATGTGCCAATGGCACGTACGGCCATGTTGACCTAGTTGCAAGTCTTGCTAGCCTAGGGCGCTATATTTGGCGTGGGCCAAAGGCATAGCGGCTTGGAAATATGGCCTGCGATAAGTGTTGGCATGTGCCAATGGCACGTACGGCCATGTTGACCTAGTTGCAAGTCTTGCAAGCTTAGGGCGCTCTATTTGGCGTGGGCCAAAGGCATAGCGGCTTGGAAATATGGCCTGCGATATGTGTTGGCATGTGCCAATGGCACGTACGGCCATGTTGCCCTAGTTGCAAGTCTTGCAAGCCTAGGGCGCTATATTTGGCGTGGGCCAAAGGCATAGCGGCTTGGAAATATAGCACACGATACGTGTTGGCATGTGACAATGGCACGTACGACCATGTTGACCTAGTTGCAAGTCTTGCAAGCCTAGGGCGCTATATTTGGCGTGGGCCAAAGGCATAGCGGCTTGGAAATATGGCTGCGATAAGTGTTGGCATGTGCCAATGGCACGTACGGCCATGTTGACCTAGTTGCAAGTCTTGCAAGCCTAGGGCGCTATATTTGGCGTGGGCCAAAAGCATTGCGGCTTGGAAATATGGCTGCGATACGTGTTGGCATGTGCCAATGGCACGTACGGCCATGTTGACCTAGTTGCAAGTCTTGCAAGCCTAGGGCGCTATATTTGGCGTGGGCCAAAGGCATAGCGGCTTGGAAATATGTCTTGCGGACGTGTTGGCATGAGCCAATGGCACGTACGGCCATGTTGACCTAGTTGCAAGTCTTGCAAGCCTAGGGCGCTATATTTGGCGTGGTCCAATGACATAGCGACTTGGAAATATGGCTTGCGATACGTGTTGGCATGTGCCAATGGCACGTACAGCCATGTTGACCTAGTTGCAATTCTTGCAAGCCTAGGGCGCTATATTTGGCATGGGCCAATCGCATAGCGACTTAGAAATATGGCTGCGATACGTGTTGGCATGTGCCAATGGCACGTACGGCCATGTTGACCTAGTTGCAAGTCTTGCAAGCCTAGGGCGCTATATTTGGCGTGGGCCAATGGCATTGAGACTTGGAAATATGGCTTAGATACGTGTTGGCATGTGCCAATGGCACGTACGGCCATGTTGACCTAGTTGCAAGTCTTGCAAGCCTAGGGCGCTCTATTTGGCGTGGGCCAAAGGCATAGCGGCTTGGAAATATGGCTGCGATATGTGTTGGCATGTGCCAATGGCACGTACGGCCATGTTGCCCTAGTTGCAAGTCTTGCAAGCCTAGGGCGCTATATTTGGCGTGGGCCAAAGGCATAGCGGCGTGGTAATATGGCCTGCGATACGTGTTGGCATGTGCCAATGGCACGTACGGCCATGTTGACCTAGTTGCAAGTCTTGCTAGCCTAGGGCGCTATATTTGGCGTGGGCCAAAGGTATGGCGGCTTGGAAATATGGCCTGCGATAAGTGTTGGCATGTGCCAATGGCACGTACGGCCATGTTGACCTAGTTGCAAGTCTTACAAGCCTAGGGCGCTATATTTGGCGTGGGCCAAAGGCATTGCGGCTTGGAAATATGGCTGCGATACGTGTTGGCATGTGCCAATGGCACGTACGGCCATGTTGACCTAGTTGCAATTCTTGCAAGCCTAGGGCGCTATATTTGGCATGGGCCAATGGCATAGCGACTTAGAAATATGGCTGCGATACGTGTTGGCATGTGCCAATGGCATGTACGGCCATGTTGACCTTAGTTGCAAGTCTTGCAAGCCTAGGGCGCTATATTTGGCGTGGGCCAATGGCATTGAGACTTGGAAATATGGCTTCCGATACGTGTTGGCATGTGCCAATGGCACGTACGGCCATGTTGACCTAGTTGCAAGTCTTGCAAGTCTAGGGCGCTCTATTTGGCGTGGGCCAAAGGCATAGCGGCTTGGAAATATGGCTGCGATATGTGTTGGCATGTGCCAATGGCACGTGCGGCCATGTTTCCCTAGTTGCAAGTCTTGCAAGCCTAGGGCGCTCTATTTGGCGTGGGCCAATGGCATAGCGACTTGGAAATATAGCCTGCGATACGTGTTAGCATGTGCCAATGGCACGTACGGCCATGTTGACCTAGTTGCAAGTCTTGCAAGCCTAGGGCGCTATATTTGGCGTGGGCCAAAGGCATAGCGGCTTGGAAATATGGCTCATGAGATAAGTGTTGGCATGTGCCAATGGCACGTACGGCCATGTTGACCTAGTTGCAAGTCTTGCAAGCCTAGGGCGCTATATTTGGCGTGGGCCAAAGGCATTGCGGCTTGGAAATATGGCCTGCGATACGTGTTGGCATGTGCCAATGGCACGTACGGCCATGTTGACCTAGTTGCAAGTCTTGCAAGCCTAGGGCGCTATATTTGGCGTGGGCCAAAGGCATAGCGGCTTCGAAATATGGCTTGCGGTATGTGTTGGCATGAGCCAATGGCACGTACGGCCATGTTGACCTAGTTGCAAGTCTTGCAAGCCTAGGGGCGCTATATTTGGCGTGGGCCAATGACATAGCGACTTGGAAATATGGCTTGCGATACGTGTTGGCATGTGCCAATGGCACGTACGGCCATGTTGACCTAGTTGCAATTCTTGCAAGCCTAGGGCGCTATATTTGGCATGGGCCAATGGCATAGCGACTTAGAAATATGGCTGCGATACGTGTTGGCATGTGCCAATGGCACGTACGGCCATGTTGACCTAGTTGCAAGTCTTGCAAGCCTAGGGCGCTATATTTGGCGTGGGCCAATGGCATTGAGACTTGGAAATATGGCTTCCGATACGTGTTGGCATGTGCCAATGGCACGTACGGCCATGTTGACCTAGTTGCAAGTCTTGCAAGCCTAGGGCGCTCTATTTGGCGTGGGCCAAAGGCATAGCGGCTTGGAAATATGGCTGCGATATGTGTTGGCATGTGCCAATGGCACGTACGGCCATGTTGCCCTAGTTGCAAGTCTTGTAAGCCTAGGCGCTATATTTGGCGTGGGCCAAAGGCATAGCGGCTTGGAAATATGGCTGCGATACGTGTTGGCATGTGCCAATGGCACGTACGGCCATGTTGACCTAGTTGCAAGTCTTGCTAGCCTAGGGCGCTATATTTGGCGTGGGCCAAAGGCATAGCGGCTTGGAAATATGGCTGCGATAAGTGTTGGCATGTGCCAATGGCACGTACGGCCATGTTGACCTAGTTGCAAGTCTTGCAAGCCTAGGGCGCTATATTTGGCGTGGGCCAAAGGCATTGCGGCTTGGAAATATGGCCTGCGATACGTGTTGGCATGTGCCAATGGCACGTACGGCCATGTTGACCTAGTTGCAAGTCTTACAAGCCTAGGGCGCTATATTTGGCGTGGGCCAATGGCATAGCGACTTGGAAATATGGCTTTCGGTACGTGTTAGCATGTGCCAATGGCACGTACGACCATGTTGACCTAATTGCAAGTCTTGCAAGCCTAGGGCGCTATATTTAGCGTGGGCCAAAGGCATAGCGGCTTGGAAATATGGCCTGCGATACGTGTTGGCATGTGCCAATGGCACGTACGGCCATGTTGACCTAGTTGCAAGTCTTGCAAGCCTAGGGCGCTATATTTGGCGTGGGCCAATGGCATAGCGACTTGGAAATATGGCCTGCGACACGTGTTGGCATGTGCCAATGGCACGTACGGCCATGTTGACCTAGTTGCAAGTCTTGCAAGCCTAGGGCGCTATATTTGGCGTGGGCCAAAGGCATAGCGGCTTGGAAATATGGCCTGCGATACGTGTTGGCATGTGCCAATGACACGTGCGGCCATGTTGACCTAGTTGAAAGTCTTGCAAGCCTAAGGCGCTATATTTGCCGTGGGCCAAAGGCACAGCGGCTTGGAAATATGGCCTGCGATACGTGTTGGCATGTGCCAATGGCACGTACGGCCATGTTGACCTAGTTGCAAGTCTTGCAAGCCTAGGGCGCTATATTTGGCGTGGGCCAAAGGCATAGCGGCTTGGAAATATGGCCTGCGATACGTGTTGGCATGTGCCAATGGCACGTACGGCCATGTTGACCTGGTTACAAGTCTTGCAAGCCTAGGAGCTATGTTTAGCGTGGGCCAATGGCATAGCGACTTGGAAATATGGCTTGCGGTACGTGTTGGCATGAGCCAATGGCACGTACGGCCATGTTGACCTAGTTGCAAGTCTTGCAAGCCTAGGGCGCTATATTTGGCGTGGGCCAATGACATAGCGACTTGGAAATATGGCTTGCGATACGTGTTGGCATGTGCCAATGGCACGTACGGCCATGTTGACCTAGTTGCAATTCTTGCAAGCCTAGGGCGCTATATTTGGCATGGGCCAATGGCATAGCGACTTAGAAATATGGCCTGCGATACGTGTTGGCATGTGCCAATGGCACGTACGGCCATGTTGACCTAGTTGCAAGTCTTGCAAGCCTAGGGCGCTATATTTGGCGTGGGCCAATGGCATTGAGACTTGGAAATATGGCTTCCGATCGTGTTGGCATGTGCCAATGGCACGTACGGCCATGTTGACCTAGTTGCAAGTCTTGCAAGCCTAGGGCGCTCTATTTGGCGTGGGCCAAAGGCATAGCGGCTTGGAAATATGGCCTGCGATATGTGTTGGCATGTGCCAATGGCACGTACGGCCATGTTGCCCTAGTTGCAAGTCTTGCAAGCCTAGGGGCGCTATATTGGGCGTGGGCCAAAGGCATAGCGGCTTGGAAATATGGCTGCGATACGTGTTGGCATGTGCCAATGGCACGTACGGCCATGTTGACCTAGTTGCAAGTCTTGCTAGCCTAGGGCGCTATATTTGGCGTGGGCCAAAGGCATAGCGGCTTGGAAATATGGCTGCGATAAGTGTTGGCATGTGCCAATGGCACGTACGGCCATGTTGACCTAGTTGCAAGTCTTGCAATCCTAGGGCGCTATATTTGGCGTGGGCCAAAGGCATTGCGGCTTGGAAATATGGCCTGCGATACGTGTTGGCATGTGCCAATGGCACGTACGGCCATGTTGACCTAGTTGCAATTCTTGCAAGCCTAGGGCGCTATATTTGGCATGGGCCAATGGCATAGCGACTTAGAAATATGGCTGCGATACGTGTTGGCATGTGCCAATGGCACGTACGGCCATGTTGACCTAGTTGCAAGTCTTGCAAGCCTAGGGCGCTATATTTGGCGTGGGCCAATGGCATTGAGACTTGGAAATATGGCTTCCGATACGTGTTGGCATGTCTGATGGCACGTACGGCCATGTTGACCTAGTTGCAAGTCTTGCAAGCCTAGGGCGCTCTATTTGGCGTGGGCCAAAGGCATAGCGGCTTGGAAATATGGCTGCGATATGTGTTGGCATGTGCCAATGGCACGTACGGCCATGTTGCCATAGTTGCAAGTCTTGCAAGCCTAGGGCGCTATATTTGGAGTGGGCCAAAGGCATAGCGGCTTGGAAATATGGCTGCGATACGTGTTGGCATGTGCCAATGGCACGTACGGCCATGTTGACCTAGTTGCAAGTCTTGCTAGCCTAGGGCGCTATATTTGGCGTGGGCCAAAGGCATAGCGGCTTGGAAATATGGCCTGCGATATGTGTTGGCATGTGCCAATGGCACGTACGGCCATGTTGGCCTAGTTGCAAGTCTTGCAAGCTTAGGGCGCTCTATTTGGCGTGGGCCAAAGGCATAGCGGCTTGGAAATATAGCCTGCGATATGTGTTGGCATGTGCCAATGGCACGTACGGCCATGTTGCCCTAGTTGCAAGTCTTGCAAGCCTATGGCGCTATATTTGGCGTGGGCCAAAAGCATTGCGGCTTGGAAATATGGCCTGCGATACGTGTTGTCATGTGCCAATGGCACGTACGGCCATGTTGACCTATTTGCATGTCTTGCAAGCCTAGGGCGCTATATTTGGCGTGGGCCAAAGGCATAGCGGCTTGGAAATATGGCTTGCGATACGTGTTGGCATGAGCCAATGGCACGTGCGGCCATGTTGACGTAGTTGCAAGTCTTGCAAGCCTAGGGCGCTATATTTGGCGTGGGCCAATGACATAGCGACTTGGAAATATGGCTTGCGATACGTGTTGGCATGTGCCAATGGCACGTCGGCCATGTTGCCCTAGTTGCAATTCTTGCAAGCCTAGGGCGCTATATTTGGCATGGGCCAATGGCATAGCGACTTAGAAATATGGCCTGCGATACGTGTTGGCATGTGCCAATGGCACGTACGGCCATGTTGACCTAGTTGCAAGTCTTGCAAGCCTAGGGCGCTATATTTGGCGTGGTCCAATGGCATTGAGACTTGGAAATATGGCTTCCGAGTACGTGTTGGCATGTGCCAATGGCACGTACGGCCATGTTGACCTAGTTGCAAGTCTTGCAAGCCTAGGGGCGCTCTATTTGGCGTGGACCAAAGGCATAGCGGCTTGGAAATATGGCTGCGATATGTGTTGGCATGTGCCAATGGCACGTACGGCCATGTTGCCCTAGTTGCAAGTCTTGCAAGCCTAGGGCGCTATGTTTGGCGTGGGCCAAAGGCATAGCGGCTTGGAAATATGGCCTGCGATACGTGTTGGCATGTGCCAATGGCACGTGCGGCCATGTTGACCTAGTTGCAAGTCTTGCTAGCCTAGGGCGCTATATTTGGCATGGGCCAAAGGCATAGCGGCTTGGAAACATGGCTGCGATAAGTGTTGGCATGTGCCAATGGAACGTCGGCCATGTTGACCTAGTTGCAAGTCTTGCAAGCCTAGGGCGCTATATTTGGCGTGGGCCAAAGGCATTGCGGCTTGGAAATATGGCTGCGATACGTGTTGGCATGTGCCAATGGCACGTCTGGCCATGTTGACCTAGTTGCAAGTCTTACAAGCCTAGGGCGCTATATTTGGCGTGGGCCAATGGCATAGCGTCTTGGAAATATGGCTTTCGTTACGTGTTAGCATGTGCCAATGGCACGTACGACCATGTTGACCTAATTGCAAGTCTTGCAAGCCTAGGACGCTATATTTAGCGTGGGCCAAAGGCATAGCGGCTTGGAAATATGGCTGCGATACGTGTTGGCATGTGCCAATGGCACGTGCGGCCATGTTGACCTAGTTGCAAGTCTTGCAAGCCTAGGGCGCTATATTTGGCGTGGGCCAATGGCATAGGGGCTTGTAAATATGGCTGCGACACGTGTTGGCATGTGCCAATGGCACGTGCGGCCATGTTGACCTAGTTGCAAGTCTTGCAAGCCTAGGGCGCTATATTTGGCGTGGGCCAAAGGCATAGCGGCTTGGAAATATGGCTGCGATACGTGTTGGCATGTGCCAATGGCACGTACGGCCATGTTGACCTAGTTGAAAGTCTTGCAAGCCTAAGGCGCTATATTTGGCGTGGGCCAAAGGCACAGCGGTTTGGAAATATGGCCTGCGATACGTGTTGGCATGTGCCAATGGCACGTACGGCCATGTTGACCTAGTTGCAAGTCTTGCAAGCCTAGGGCGCTATATTTGGCGTGGGCCAAAGGCATAGCGGCTTGGAAATATGGCCTGCGATACGTGTTGGCATGTGCCAATGGCACGTACGGCCATGTTGACCTAGTTACAAGTCTTGCAAGCCTAGGGAGCTATGTTTAGCGTGGGCCAATGGCATAGCGACTTGGAAATATGGCTTGCGGTACATGTTAGCATGTGCCAATGGCACGTACGGCCATGTTGACCTAGTTGCAAGTCTTGCAAGCCTATGGCGCTATATTTGGTGTGGGCCAAAGGCATAGCGGCTTGGAAATATGGCATGCGATACGTGTTGGCATGTGCCAATGGCACGTACGGCCATGTTGACCTAGTTGCAAGTCTTGCAAGCCTAGGGCGCTATATTTGGCGTGGGCCAATGGCATAGCAACTTGGAAATATGGCTTGCGGTGCGTGTTAGCATGTGCCAATGGCACGTGCGGCCATGTTGACCTAGTTGCAAGTCTTGCAAGCCTAGGGCTCTATATTTGGCGTGGAGCCAATGGTTTAGCGGCTTGGAAATTTGGCATTGTTGCCATGGTGCGCGGGTGCGTCTTGGTTTGGCATTGTCGCCATGGTGCGCAGTGTGCGGCTTGGTTTGGCATTCTTTGCCATGGTGCGTGATGTGCGGCGCTTGGTTTGGCATTGCGGCCATGGTGCGCGTATGCGGCTTGGTTTGGCATTCTTTGCCATGGTGCGCGGTGTGCGGCTTGGTTTAGCATTGTCGCCATGGTGGCGATGTGCGGCTTGGTTTTAGCATTGCTTTGCCATGGTGAGCGGTGTGCGACTTGGTTTGGTATTCTTTGCCATGGTGCGCGATTGTGCGGCTTGGTTTGGCATTCTTTGCCATGGCGCGCAGTGTGCGGCTTGGTTTGGCATTGTTGCCATTGTGCGCGATGTCGGCTTGGTTTGGCATTGCTTTGCCATGGTGCGCGATGTGCGGCTTGGTTTGGCATTGTCGCCATGGTGCGCAGATGTGCGGCTTGGTTTGGCATTGCTTGCCATGGTGCGCTTGATGTGCGGCTTGGTTTGGCATTGCTTTTCCATGGTGTGCGGTGTGCGGCTTGGTTTGGCATTGCTGCCATGGTGTGCAGTGTGCGGCTTTGTTTGGCATTATTGCCATGGTGCGCAGGGTGCGGCTTGGTTTTGGAATTAGGGTTCTTTGTTGAAAACCCTAATCTGGTATTTTGAAAAAATACCCCTATTAATTGTTTACACTTGAGTTAAATGCTCTTAGTTAATGTGTTGCAGGTAACACTAGGTCATGGGGTTTTACGATTTTACCCCCTTGTCTAAAAACCACCATCAACATTAAGTCCCCCGCTTAGCTCGGAATGGGGGGATTTGTTGCGAGGTAAGCATAAGATGGTGACAAACTATTAAAGAAAAGCGTAAGGAAAATTGAAGGAGGCTTGTCTGACCTTTTATAAATAGGGTTTGGAATCCTTGCCTCTGGTAGTTTTGCACAAATCGGGAGGCTGGCATAATTGGTGGGGCCGGTGCAGCTTGGGCGACGTTGGGAAGTTGGCATGAGTTGGGAAGCTGAGTGTGCTAGCTGGTGGGACCGGCGCAAAGTGTAGAAGTCTTGCGTGCTTGCAGGCGTGACTTGGGCGGTCATTGGGAGGTCGGCGCAATTGGTGGGGCCGGAGCAACTTGGAATCCGTGCTTGCAGGCGTGACTTATGTAAATAAAGAGGGAGCAGACGTTTCTTCAGACAGCAAAGTTTCCTTATTTTGCTTTCCTTCACGTGCGGCTTCCATTAGGGCATCATCCATGCCAAAAAATATGGAAGCATTATGTCTTTCATTGCTCCCTTTCCTTTTTTAAGGTTCCGTATTCATACCCAACGCGAATGTATCGTCTCCCTTGTTTGAGAAGAGGTTCTTCCTGTTGATTCCCCTTTTCCTTTGCTTTGCCGGTGCGTTTTCTTCTTCCTTTTTGTTCACGATATCCTCTTTTTATATGTGTATAGACAGGATGGAACTTGATCATCTTTACATTTCTTTGCAAATGTATGATGGGATCTTCCGAGAGACGGCCGTGCCTTTAACTTTTTGGAAAAGGACTTGAGAATCGGTGGAGATCGATCTTCTTCTCTTGAGGAGGTATTGGTTGGGGTTGAATTTTTTGTTCCGTGAGGCTAACGAAATTATTAAGGACCTCCTTCCATCTATCCTCACGAAGAACAGGTGCATGTTCGGACTCTCTTGGGTTCAGTGGACGCGGAGGAGAACGCCATGATTCTTGATTTTGATGCGAATGAATCAAAAAAACTTCCTTCGAAGTGTCGATGAGAAAACTTTCGAAGTGTCGATGATAGAAGCGAGACATCCTTTGAAGTTGATGTCAAAGGTGTTATTGATGATACCGGAGGGGTCATGGTGGCGTATGCTGGAATAGTTGTCGGGAAGGACACTGCTGCTGCTGTGGCTGCTTCGGGATGGGATGTTGAGGTTGCCGCTGCTAAAACCGCTGAATGGAACCTTTGTTGCCCGAAGGATTGCTGGGGGAAATGCTTGAAGATAGCTTTGCCCGAAGGGACTTGCGCTCCATCCTTCGAGGGCTAGTTCCTCCTTTTGTTTTTCTGTTAGCTGCTTAGTTCCCCTCGATGTTTTTCCCTTTTTTTTTCTTGTAAACACATCTTTCCCTTCTTCTTCATCAGTAAACCTTTTGTTTCATATATATATATTTTTGGAAGGGGTTGTGGTATGATGGCTCTGCAATGGTTTTATGGGTTCTTCTGATGTATTTCTCCAATATAGCATTTAGGGATTGGATTCCTTGAGCCATCGCGAGTGAACTATCACGCCTTCAGGTGTGTCGGTATTGATGAGCTTGCAATATCCTCCCAAGAGGGTATCCGCAACCAGGTACAGCTCTCCTTCACCTTCCTCGGGCAAATCCATCTTTACTGTCATCCTCCCAACTTGAAACGAGCTTTCTTTAACCACTATATCTCCGATTGAAAATGGGTTCAGACGTCGTGTAACCATTTGAGCCTTGGCTTCGTTGGTTTCGCTAGAAGCTTCCAAGCTTCTTGCAAAGTGTTCGAATGGTCCAGCTCCCCATTCACATTTTTTGACAGCGTTCGTGCGGGTTGTTGCTTGTAGAGTCCCCATGACAATGGGGAAGAAAAGGCCGGTTGCGAGAAAAGGTTGTTCGGTCGACTTACTTGCATTTGAAAATCATGGGCTAGCGCCAACGGGTCCTCTCCGGACGCTTGGGTTCCTTTAATAGCTCGTTGATGTGATAACCCGTGGGACGATTTGTTGGGAATCCCTTCGGGCAGGGATGTCGGCAGAGGGTGTACGTCCAGTTTTGCTTTGTTGTCAAGCACCCATAAGCGTCCCAAAATCATGTCATGATCTAGTTCTTTGACAATGTGGAACTTGCTGTGCGTTATAGCGTCTCCCATCTCGATCTCTAAGTTGATGTAGCCATGCGCGTTCAAAGCTTCTCCTCCCAAGTTCTTAATTACGGACGGGGAACAGGTAGCGCCTTGTTTTGTAAATCCTGCTGCCTTTAGTGTCTTGAAAGTAATGATGTTGTGGTAGGAGGTCGTGTCGATGAGCGTGTCGTCAAATTTGTTACCTCTTAAACGGGACGTGGTTAGCAGTCCCCAGTTTTCCTTTTTGTTTCCGCCCGTTTGGAGAGCTTGGGCCCCTGGCGTGGGTGCCGAGGAGAGAAAAAGCCGTTTGCCGGACACAACACGATTGAGAGCTGCGAAAATATCTTGTTGCTGCACCTTGGAAAGATAGAGAATTTCGCATATATGTTGCATCATGGATTGCACAGTCTCGTGCACGGAATTCCCCAGAGGATCCGTGATTTCTTGTGGGGAGTGGGTCTCGATGCACTCTTTCGTCTCCTAGTTGGAGTTCTCCTGCTTCTATCCTTTCTTTGAAAATATGCTTTAGTCTGTTTCAATCGCTAGTCGGGTGGTGAACGAACTCCGTGGTAATGGCGATTTGGGATTTGCCATCTCGGCCCTCGGTTGGTGGACATCTCGAGCGGTGGCAATCGATGACATCATCTTGAACCCGGGCTTCTAGGAGGTCAATCACCTCCTCGATGGGGAATGGGAAATCAAGGATATTTCCTTGGCCTCACGATCTTTGCACGGGGTTTTAGTGGGGATCTTCCGTTGCGAGGGTTCCGTTGCGCCTGGCGCTTCACGTTTCGGTTGGTGGCTCGTAGTTGCGGCTTTCCTTTTTCCTCTTTCGTTCACTATGTTCACGGAGGATGAGCCGGTATTAAATTGTTTGCTGATGAGGCGTCTACTCCCGCGAGTTTCACATGCGTCTTCAGTTCGAGTTGGTCTAGTCCTTTCCAGTAATGTTGGTGCTGTTGTTGCAGATCGTCTGGCGTCCTCATGGAGTTCGGACAACGTTTGGAAACGCAAGTTTTCTAGCAGGGCGCGGTAGATTGGGACCATACCATTGATGCATGCGTTTACCAATTGTTGCTCGGTCACGTTTGGGTCGTGACGATCGAGTGCTTGAACCACAACCTTTTGACGAAATCATTCGGATGTTCGTTATCCCACTGGTACATTCTCCCGAGGTCCGAAAAGGTAACTTGTTCGGACACGAAGAAGTACTTCCTCAAAACGCGGTGACCATGCTACTCCGAGTTGGGAATGCTTTGTTCGGTGGGATGTTGTTGTACCATGTATACGCCCTTCCTAAGTGATTTTGAAAATTCCCTTAAACGAATAACGTGATTATATTCATGTTCACCCAAGGATTCCAGGAAAACGAGAAACATGTTCGCGTGCATTCCCGTGCCATCGTGCGAGGGTAAATTGAGGAGAAGAGTACCCCCTTGGGAGAGGGATTCTACGTATTTCGGATGGGTAAGGGGGTTGGTGATGATGTACATCCAACTCATCATGCTTGATTCAGTTGCGTAGGAGTTGTTCCAAATCTTCTCTCGTGACGAAGTTGGGTGGTTGATTTCTCTCCAACGGGATTCTAGTGCGAGTTTCTTCATCCGTGGAGGCGTGCCTGCTGAGGAGTGCTTGGCGTCGGGGTTAATGGAGATGCTTCTAGGCGTCTCTGGAGGATGCGAATCCGGGGTAATCGCTCTCTGTCGTGGTTTTGAGAAAGATGAGCACCTCCTTACGTGTTGAAACCATATCCTGTCCGGGCTCGCGGCGTCTCCTGTCGTTCCATCAAATCGGCGATGGTGACGTAAGGACGACTTCCTCTGGTCCCTCCGGTCTCTCGTCCCGTCGGCGGGGTAATTGGAGCCTTAGTTGTCGGAGGCGCCATCTTTGGAAGAAGCATTCGGGAGTCGTGGCGGCGGCCTAGCTCTGCAGTGACTGGGGCGTGACACCAAGAGATATTCTCATTGTCGTGATTAGAGGGTTGTGCAAAGACGCTAGAGGAGGCAGCGGCTCTGGCCCCGGTGATAAAGCGATGTTACACTTAAGGGAGTGTATTCGATGTTCTTTGTTGTCGGCCGTTGAAGTAACAACGTTATAGGGAGAGACGCCAACATCGGGGGGATGCGTTACTCTTATTTGGTGTTCTCGGCAGCCGCTCCGGATCCGAGTTCCACCATGTTGGGATTTGACGTTCGGAAAACGAAATCGGGAGTTGGAGTTGGTATTGTAGCCGATAGATCAATCCTCCCATTTTGTGGTCGCCAATTGTTTATGGGTAAAAATCGTTTCGCCGATTTTGGTAAATTGACCAGAGTGAGAAACTGTTCAAAACCTAAACAAATGTCTTTGCACGTGAGCACTTTATAGATTCGAGAGATCAATCTGTACAAGTCCTACCTAAACCAAGAAATGGCCGTTCCGGACTTGCTTCGGTCACAAAGTGGAGGAGAAGGGTTGATTTGGGGAGGGAAGCAAAGAAAGGTGTTGAGACCGGAGGAATAGTTCCTGGAGAGTAGTATCTCGACTTGTATCGTAAAAGTAAAAGCTTGGGAAGCTTGCAGGAGATGAAAGCTTTTTGGGAGAGCTTGCAAAGTTGCCTTTACGAGAGTGTAGTATTTTCTCTCCCGACCAGAGACTTGTTGTCTCCGTGGAAATAGGTAATACCTATTTATACAAGTCGAGATTTGAAACGTACTGACCTCATGAAGGAAGAGAGTAAAGGGTGAAATAATGGGAGGAGGTGGTAACCGCAAGGTGTTAATGGGTGAAAACGTTTTCACCATTATTTCCTCTTTTATTTGACCGCTTTATTCCTTTTCACGCTTTCTTAAAGTGAGCGTAGTGTACGCCGCATCTTTGTGACCGCCAAACCAAAACCCTAGAAAGCATCCCCCAGTTTGTGTTGATGTCTCGAGTGTTGGTTGCATCTTGCGTGTTGCACCTCGAGCGTTAGTGGTAATGCCAGAGCTGCTAGTGGCGTGTGTGGCATGTGCCAACGGCATGTGTGGAATGCCTTGGTGGTAGGTTGCATGGTTTGCAAGTTAGGCTACCAGTGTGTGTGTTTGGCATGTGCGGAAAGCCTTGGTGGTAGGTTGCACGGTTTGCAAGTTAGGCTACCAGCGTGTGTGTTTGGCATGTGCCAATGGCATGTGCGGAATTCCTTGGTTGTATGATTTGCGAGCCTAGGGCGCTATATTTGGCGTGTGCCAATGGCATAGCGGATTGGAAATATGGCTTGCGGTACGCGTTGGCATGTGCCAATGGCACGTACGGCCATGTTAACCTAGTTGCAAGTCTTGCAAGCCTAGGGCGCTATATTTGGCAGGTGCCAAAGGCATAGCGGCTTGGAAATATGGCTTGCGGTACGTGTTAGCATGTGCCAATGGCACGTGCGGCCATGTTGACCTAGTTGCAAGTCTTGAAAGGCGTGGGCCAATGGCATAGCGACTTGGAAATATGGCTTGCGATACGTGTTGGCATGTGCCAATGGCACGTACGGCCATGTTGACCTAGTTGCAAGTCTTGCAAGCCTAGGGCGCTATATTTGGCGTAGGCCAATGGCATAGCGACTTAGAAATATGGCCTGCGATACGTGTTGGCATGTGCCAATGGCACGTACGGACATGCTGACCTAGTTGCAAGTCTTGCAAGCCTAGGGCGCTATATTTGGCGTGGGCCAATGGCATAGCGACTTGGAAATATGGCTTGCAATATGTGTTGGCATGTGCCAATGGCACGTACGGCCATGTTGACCTAGTTGCAAGTCTTGCAAGCCTAGGGCGCTATATTTGGCGTGGGCCAAAGGCATAGCGGCTTGGAAATATGGCCTGCGATATGTGTTGGAATGTGCCAATGGCACGTACGGCCATGTTGACCTAGTTGCAAGTCTTGCAAGCCTAGGGCGCTATATTTGGTGTGGGCCAAAGTCATAGCGACTTGGAAATATGGCTTGCGATACGTGTTGGCATGTGCCAATGGCACGTACGGCCATGTTGACCTAGTTGCAAGTCTTGCAAGCCTAGGGCGCTATATTTGGCGTGGGCCAATGGCATAGAGACTTAGAAATATGGCTTGCGATACGTGTTGGCATGTGCCAATGGCACGTACGGCCATGTTGACCTAGTTGCAAGTCTTGCAAGCCTAGGGCGCTATATTTGGCGTGGGCCAAAGGCATAGAGGCTTGGAAATATGGCCTGCGATATGTGTTGGCATGTGCCAATGACACGTGCTATATTTGACGTGGGCCAAAGGCATAGCGGCTTGGAAATATGGTCTGCGATACGTGTTGGCATGTGCCAATGGCACGTACGGCCATGTTGACCTAGTTGCAAGTCTTGCAAGCCTAGGGCGCTATATTTGGCGTGGGCCAAAGGCATAGAGGCTTGGAAATATGGCCTGCGATATGTGTTGGCATGTGCCAATGACACGTACGGCCATGTTGACCTAGTTGCAAGTCTTGCAAGCCTAGGGCGCTATATTTGGCGTGGGCCAAAGGCATAGCGGCTTGGAAATATGGCCTGCGATACGTGTTGGCATGTGCCAATGGCACGTACGGCCATGTTGACCTAGTTGCAAGTCTTGCAAGCCTAGGGCGCTATATTTGGCGTGGGCCAATGGCATAGCGACTTGGAAATATGGCTTGCGGTACGTGTTAGCATGTGCCAATGGCACGTACGGCCATGTTGACCTAGTTCACTAGTACAAATATGGGCTTTGGTGACAGTTCAGTTTCAGAAACTGTGACAGTTCACGAATGAACTGTTACAAAAGAGAAAGCTCAGAGACATAGGTGACAGTTTCTTACTAAAACTGACACCGATAGTGTTGAACAATCATGACAGTTTTAAAAGTGTTACTGATTTATTATACAATGTCGCTTATTTAATAAACCGATGTTATACATTGATGTATAATAACAAGTTTTAAATCAAGTTACTATTCTTGAGCTATTGTCACCGTTTCGACATAAAAATCAAGTATCGTAGTGTAAATATATAGATAATGATTCTTTTAATTAAAGACCCTTCCATCTATAATGACAAATCGTATATAAAAGTGCCACCGTTGAATATCTCCCATAAAGCATTCTCCAACACACGATGTTGTTAGTTTGCGCCCCCCTCCAAGTAGTAGTGGGTCTGTATAGTTAGTGGGTCTCTCTCTATTCCTTCGCCTCACATTTTTTCTGAAAACCGCATAGGAAAAACTTAAACTCAATTTTTAATTACCGTAACCCATCTCTCTCAACAATCCTTATCTCTCTTTAGGTAGATCTCATCTCTCTCTTACACATTGTCTTTTTATCAAAATTGGGGATCTCGTCTTCTACAATCTAGGGGTACTTCTTCAATCCTTATATATCATGATCAATCATTATCTACCTCTCTTGCTCTGAAATTTTTCTCTGAAATCAAGCTATCTCTCTATCTTGGTCGTAAAGAATCTAAAGCATGTGATGTTTTCTTCAAGGTATATGTTCTAAAAAATTTCGGGGAAATCCCTAATTTATGATTTGTGTCTATCTTAATTTTTCCATTTAGGTTCATTTTCAACATCTATTTTTATTTTGTACGATGCCCTATTTTTGAATAGGAATATCAATGTTGAGTTTTTTTGGTTTGATATTGCAGGATTTTTAAATTTATCATACACCGAGTGGAGGACCTTTGTATTTGATGCCTGATAGTTAGGGTAAATTTTTTCTTAATTTATTTGTTCAACTTTTGTTTAATTGACATGCAATGAACTACCTGGTTCAATCCCCCGTTGGATTTTTGTTTAAATGTCCGGCAATGAACTACCTGAGGCTGTATGTTACATTTAAATATTTACATAATTACGAGACAAAGTATCGAGTGGTTCCCTCTTATATGGCTCCGCAACATTCTTTTAACCTCTGACTGGTTTTTCATATGTCAGATTGAACTACTGAATCCATGTCGTGAAGGGAAGATATTGCTCGTCTTGGATATTAATTATACCTTATTTTGATCATCAATCCACTGCTGAAAATCCACTTGAGCTTATGCGACCATGTAAGTATGAACTTCTACCAAGTTTCTTCATCTGATTTTGATTCTTTGAAATACGGGTCCTGCTGGTGTAATCTGTATGCATGTCATTCCTACACATATTTTCATGAATATCTCTCAGTTGTTTATGCAGAGTATGAGATGTTTTGAGATGTGTGCATGATCATAATGGGAATCTTGTGATACAGAAATGTGTCGACTGTGTTTCAACAAAGGAAATTGGATTCATAATTTTTGGATTGCGTATTCAAGGTGCAGCACCATATACATATCCTTTTGGTTGCCGTGTTATTTTGCCGCAAAAACGAAATACTTTTGCGCGTCATTCCTATTTTCATTTCACTTTTGAACAATAACTGTTAAGTTTTTCATTCTTTGTTATACATGATCTTCATGAATCTACTTCACGTATATTGTTTTGGACAACAAGTTTTGGAGTACTCTACAGCTTAGTCAGATTATAGTGGAGGCAATTTCGGAATTTAAACTTCAAGCTCGTCTAAGTGCACTTCAGGTTCACTAGTAACTTAGGTTTTTCTTTCTAGTATGATTGGTTTTTGAAGGATCTTACTCTCTACAACTATGATCAAATGATTTATCGTTATTGAAACCATTTTTTCTTGACGAGAGATCTGGAGTTCGAGACTGCAACTGAAAAGAGCAATACGAAGCCTCATGAGTTGCTAGACAAAGATGTTGTTTCACAAATGCCTGAATAAGTATACAACTTAAAGGCTTGAGTTCATCGATGATCTTTCAACAGGGGTCACGGGCAACTTCCAGTCTTGCGGTCAGTTTTCAAACTTCCATGTTATTGGTATCCTTAAAAAGTTCATCTGTTACTTAATTAGTTCAATCCGAAATCAAGTTTTGTCGACTTTCTATATAATTTTTTTTTAGCTTTAGATACAAGCAGAACTATGTGGGCGAATAAAAAATCCCGTATAGCTTTAGATACAAGCAGAACTATGTTTCTGGTTTTGCCAAGTCTTATAGAAACATTTTATCATTTAATCATACTAAGACGAAACTAAGACATTGATGTATTCTCATATCTCAAATATATAAACCATAAAGACACTTGTGCGTTTTTGGCTGGATATAGCTAGCTCAGAGTTGCTCATCTATGATTCGTGACATGTGCACTTTATAATGATTTCCAGAGACTTAGTTTTACTCCAGAAATGCACTGGAAGGCGAAAAACCATTTCCAGATTCTTTCTCATGTGGTCTTTGTAAATCCTCCTACTTCTTGACAATCCTATTGTGCATGCTCTTTATAGAGAACCTGATCAGGCTGTTAGTTCACATTGTGCTTGTGGTTTGTTAATATGCAACCCAATTTAGGTCGGCATCGTATTATGTTACCGGCAATGAGACTTTCAACAATTCAATCGATGTATCATTGACATTGACTGAGTGCATATTCACACTTCAGGTTTGTGTCATTTCAACTTTTGTTGTTATTACCCTTTTTTTACTTATTTAATATCATCTTGAAAATCACCAGACAACATACATCTAACCTCAATGGTAATTTCTTACTTAAGACTTGAATATGAGGATTCTATAAATATTATATGTTGTTTACCTTCTTATCAGTACTGGTTTGTCCAATTGAAAACTAAGTCATTTAGATCGAAAAACTACAAAATTGGAATATGTATTCAAAGCTTTGTCTGTGAGCTTACAACTATCATTTCCACCAAGAATATGTATGTCTCTTAAATTGTAATATGGTTTCGTTTATTTTTTTGGGGATATGAAGTATAAAAATGTCATTTTTGATAGTTTTAGAAAGATAAGGTGATTTGATTAAATTCTATAATGAGGTGTTTGGGAAAAGGTACGAGTTGTGTATTAATAGTTTTAGTCTTTAATTTTCTTCTTTACTGCTAACTTTTCCTTCTGGCATGCTATTCGTTATTTTATTTATAAAAGAGCTTGTGTGTTGTTGCTTTAGAATGTAATTATGGATGATTATTTTGTGTTCATTTTTTAGAGGTCCGAGTGCTATGAAGAAGAGATCATGGGTAATAAATCACGTTCAATAGTTGGTGACATGATTGTGTTGTCTAAATTTGGGTTCAAGCATTGGTGACGCAGGTGTGTTAGTCAAGATTTGGGTATTAAAACAAAGATTAGATTTTGATCAACTTACGAAAAATGGATATGGTTTATGATTTCGTTGATATTTTCTTTTAGTCAGTACTAAGCATACTGTGTTCTATCAAGTATATTGAATTATGTAAATATACCATACATTAACTTCAATTCAACTTATGTTTTTCGGATATGTATAATTTTAATATTATTTATCTCACTGAGCATTTCCAGAACTGTAACATGAACTCACAACAAACGGGATCTCCAACAACATTTTAATAATAATTGTGGTAGCAATTTGTTAACTAAAATGACAGTTTCATAAAGAAACTGTTACCTTTGTACAAAGAAATTAATCTTACGATGACAGTTTTATTTAGAAGATGTCAACGTAATCTGTCAACAATGACAGGTTTATGCAAAAACTGTCACCTTAGTGCCAGATTTTGGGTTTTTGATGACAGTTCCAGCAATAAAATGTTATACTAAGTCGTCAATAATAACAGGTTTCGACAAAAACTATTACCTTACGCAATTATTCTCAGAAGCTTTCTTAAAGACCTTTCGTATAGAGCTTTGGTGACAGTCCAAATTTTTTTCGAGAACTCATATAAGTATTATAGTGACAGTTTTAAACTGTCACCTAAGCCCATTTTTGTACTAGTGGTTGCAAGTCTTGCAAGCCTAGGGCGCTATATTTGGCGTGGGCCAAAGGCATAGCGGCTTGGAAATATGGCCTGCGATATGTGTTGGCATGTGCCAATGGCACGTACGGCCATGTTGACCTAGTTGCAAGTCTTGCAAGCCTAGGGCGCTATATTTGGCGTGGGCCAATGGCATAGCGACTTGGAAATATGGCTTATGTGACGTGTTAGCATGTGCCAATGGCACGTACGGCCATGTTGACCTAGTTGCAAGTCTTGCAAACCTAGGGCGCTATATTTGGCATGGGCCAATGGCATAGCGACTTAGAAATATGGCCTGCGATACGTGTTGACATGTGCCAATGGCACGTACGGCCATGTTGACCTAGTTGCAAGTCTTGCAAGCCTAGGGCGCTATATTTGGCGTGGGCCAATGGCATAGCGACTTGAAATATGGCTTGTGATACGTTTTGGCATGTGCCAATGGTACGTGCGGCCATGTCTTGTTGCAAGTCTTGCAAGCCTAGGGCGCTATATTTGGCGTGGGCCAAAGGCATAACGGCTTGGAAATATGGCTCGCGATATGTGTTTGCATGTGCCAATGGCACGTACGGCCATGTTGACCTAGTTGCAAGTCTTGCAAGCCTAGGGCGCTATATTTGGCGTGGGCCAAAGGCATAGCGGCTTGGAAATATGGCCTGCGATACGTGTTGGCATGTGCCAATGGCACGTACGGCCATGTTGACCTAGTTGCAAGTCTTGCAAGCCTAGGGCACTATATTTAGCGTGGGCCAAAGGCATAGCGGCTTGGAAATATGGCCTGCGATATGTGTTGGCATGTGCCAATGGCACGTACGGCCATGTTGACCTAGTTGCAAGTCTTGCAAGCCTAGGGCGCTATATTTGGCGTGGGCCAATGGCATAGCGACTTGGAAATATGGCTTGCGGTACGTGTTAGCATGTGCCAATGGCACGTACGACCATGTTGACCTAGTTGCAAGTCTTGCAAGCCTAGGGCGTTATATTTGGCATGGGCCAAAGGCAAAGCGGCTTGGAAATATGGCTCATGATACGTGTTGGCATGTGCCAATGGCACGTACGGCCATGTTTACCTAGTTGCAAGTCTTGCAAGCCTAGGGCGCTATATTTGGCGTGGGCTAATGGCATAGCGACTTGGAAATATGGCTTGCGGTACGTGTTAGCATGTGCCAATGGCACGTACGGCCATGTTAACCTAGTTGCAAGTCTTTCAAGCCTAGGGCGCTATATTTGTCGGGTGCCAAAGGCATAGCGGCTTGGAAATATGGCTTGCGGTACATGTTAGCATGTGCCAATGGCACGTACGGCCATGTTGACCTAGTTGCAAGTCTTGCAAGCCTAGGGCGCTATATTTGGCGGGTGCCAAAGGCATATCGGCTTGGAAATATGGCTTGCGGTACGTGTTAGCATGTGCCAATGGCACGTACGGCCATGTTGACCTAGTTGCAAGTCTTGCAAGCCTAGGGCGCTATATTTGGCGTGGGCCAATGGCATAGCGACTTGGAAATATGGCTTGCGATACGTGTTGTCATGTGCCAATGGCACGTAGGGCCATGTTGACCTAGTTGCAAGTCTTGCAAGCCGAGGGCGCTATATTGGACGTGAGCCAAAGGCATAACGGCTTGGAAATATGGCCTGCGATATGTGTTGGCATGTGCCAATGGCACGTACGGCCATGTTGACCTAGTTGCAAGTCTTGCAAGCCTAGGGCGCTATATTTGGCGTGGGACAAAGGCATAGCGGCTTGGAAATATGGCCTGCGATACGTGTTGGCGTGTTCCAATGGCACGTACGGCCATGTTGACCTAGTTGCAAGTCTTGCAAGCCTAGGGCGCTATATTTGGCGTGGGCCAAAGGCATAGCGGCTTGGAAATATGGCCTGCGATATGTGTTGGCATGTGCCAATGGCACGTACGGCCATGTTGACCTAGTTGCAAGTCTTGCAAGCCTAGGGCGCTATATTTGGCGTGGGCCAATGGCATAGCGACTTGGAAATATGGCTTGCGATCCGTGTTAGCATGTGCCAATGGCACGTACGGCCATGTTGACCTAGTTGCAAGTCTTGCAAGCCTAGGGCGCTATATTTGGCGTGGGCCAAAGGCATAGCGGCTTGGAAATATGGCCTGCGATACGTGTTGGCATGTGTCAATGGCACGTACGGCCATGTTGACCTAGTTGCAAGTCTTGCAAGCCTAGGGCGCTATATTTGGCGTGGGCTCAAGGCATAACGACTTGGAAATATAGCTTGCGGACGTGTTAGCATGTGCCAATGGCACGTACGGCCATGTTGACCTAGTTGCAAGTCTTGCAAGCCTAGGGCGCTATATTTGGCGTGGGCCAATGGCATAGCGGCATGGAAATTTGGCATTGTTGCCATGGTGCGCAGGGTGCGGCTTGGTTTGGCATTGTCGCCATGGTGCGCAGTGTGTGGCTTGGTTTGGCATTGTTTGCCATGGTGCGCAGCAGGTGCGCTTGGTTTGGCATTGCTGCCATGGTGCGCAATGTGCGGCTTGGTTTGGCATTGTCGCCATGGTGCGCAGCAGTGTGCGCTTGGTTTGGCATTGTCGCCATGGTGCGCAGCAGCGCGGCTTGGTTTGGCATTGCGCCATGGTGCGCAGCAGCGGCTTGGTTTGGCATTGTTGCCATGGTGCGCAGGTGCGCTTGGTTTTGGAATTAGGGTTCTCGGTTGAAAACCCTAATCCAGGTATTTTGAAAAATACCCCTATTAGTTGTTTACACTTGAGTTAAATGCTCTTAGTTAATGTGTTGCGGTAACACTAGGTCATGGGGTTTTACGATTTTACCCTTATATAAAAACCACCATCAACAGAGTGTGCGGCTTGGTTTGGCATTGTTGCCATGCGCGGTGCAGCGGCTTGGTTTGGCATTGTTGCCATGGTGGCGTGCGCAGCAGTGCGCTTGGTTTTGGAATTAGGTTCGTGGTCGAAAACCCTAACTGGTATTTTGAAAAAATACCCCTATTAATTATTTACACCGAGTTAAATGCTCTTAGTTAATGTGTTTAAGGGTAACACTAGGTCATGAGGTTTTACGATTTTACCCCTTGTTTAAAAACCACCATCAACAAAGCGGCGTACACTACGCTCACATTAAGAAAGCGTGAAAAGGAATAAAACGGTCAAATAAATGAGGAAATAATGGTGAAAACGCCACCCATTAACACCATGCGGTTACCACCTCCTCCCATTATTTCACCCTTTACTCTCTTCCTTCATGAGACCAGTGGCACGTTTCAATCTCGACTTGTATAAATAGGTCTTACCTATTTCCACCGTACAACAAGTCTCTGTCAGAGAAAAATACTACACTCTCGTAAAAGGCAACTTTGCAAGCTCTCCAAAAAGCTTTCATCTCTTGCAAGCTTCCGAAGCTTCCATTTTCCGATACAAGTCGAAACACTACTCTCTCGTAATTATTCTGGTCTCAACACCTTTCTTTGCTTCCTCCCCAAATCAACCCTTCTCCTCCACTTTGTGACCGAAGCAAGTCCGGAACGACCATTTCTTGGTTTAGGCCGGACTTGTACAGTATTGATATCTCGAATCTATAAAGTGCTCACGTGCAGCACATTTGTTTAGGGTTTGAACCAGCTTTCTCACTCACCTACCGAATTTACCAAATTGCGTAAACGATTTTTACCCATAAACAAAGAAATATAATACGCTCACATTAAGAAAGCGTGAATAGGAATAAAGCGGTCAAATAAATGAGGAAATAATGGTGAAAACGTTTTCACCCATAAAACCATGCGGTTACCTTCTCTCCCATTATTTCACCCTTTACTCTCTTCCTTAATGAGGCTAGGGTACGTTTCAATCTCGACTTGTATAAATAGGTCTTACCTATTTCCACCGAGACAACAAGTCCGGGTGAGGAGAAAAAACACAACACTCTCAGAAAAGGCAACTTTGCAAGCTCTCCAAAAAAGCTTTCATCTCTTGCAAGCTTCCGAAGCTTTCACTTTCTGATACAAGTCGAGACACTACTCTCCTGCACTATTGTGGTCTCAACACCTTTCTTTGCTTCCCTCCCCAAATCAACCCTTCTCCTCCACTTTGTGACCGGCAAGTCCGGAACGGCCATCTCTTGGTTTAGGCCGGACTTGCACAGATTGATCTCTCGAATCTAGAAAGTGCTCACGTGCAAGACATTTGTTTAGGGTTTAAACCGGCCACTCACCTACTGAATTTACCAAAATCGGCGAACGATTTTTACCCATAAACAGCTTCATGTCAATAATATTTCCTAATCCAAGTATATACTGTTAAGTTATGATCAAGATCTGTTAGCAATGCACATTAAGACGACTAACTAACGTGAATCAATCAAGTATTTAAAGGAGTGCAAAGAGACGTCAAACCAGTTGTGCAACATTTAGTATAATGACATCATTTGAAGCTAAAATCTTTTTGAAGGGCATGTTTTCTTGTTAGAACTATGAGTCCTTGAGAACAAAGATTGTAACTCCAAAAAGTTTTTGATGGAGAAGGGATCCGTACACCTTGCTTAGTCACAAACTTGGGTGAGAAAGGTAGTATCGTACAGAAGCGCATGAATCATACTCCTTTTCAATTGTTATATAACCTAACAAGTTCAACATGTTAACATACAAAATGAATTAGGATGTATGCATAAGAGTCCTTAGTAATGCAAATCATTTTATAACTTTATAAACTATTGACACAAATTATAAGATACCACTTACCTCTTAAGAAACAAATTTTCTGCCATTTAACCACCTTTGGTCCATTTTCTTCCATTGGCCATAGTTAATGGAGAACAATGACTTTCATACGCTTACCATAGTGTCTCGCAAAACAGATTTAATCGAGTACAATGAGTTTCATACAACTCAATTAGTGTAGCACAGATATGAGATAGCAAACTAGTTGCTAGGGTTTTGAAGATATATAGTTGAAGTTCTCATCAAGAACTTAGTTAAAATCTGATTATAGGATCTAGATTCTAAGGTATAAAGATTGATAATCAAACTTTATAATAATATTGATAATAAGATGTGTCTCAAAATAAGAAGGCATAGCCATTAAATAGGTTCTCAAGAACGGACTAAACAGAAAAGAAAAGGAAAGCCAATCAAACTAGGAAAGAAAATACTTGCAAGGTAAGTAAATCAAATGCAGACGGATGGGATCAACCGTTATAGTTGATACAAAGTACGAGGGATCAACTTGTCATAGTTGATACACGCTTTCAAAAGAGTAAACCGTCATAGTTGATACGTAAAAGATGTACTACATCATCAATCCTATTATTTCTTTAACAATAGAAAGATAATAATCACTTAAAACAAATTAAATGACTTCTTTATTACATTATTTTTGTCCAAGTAAATACCTGACGGAGTATTAATCATCGTAGTGCAGATGCAAAAACAATGAGCTTTACAACAAAGCATCGCAACATCAACATCATCCGAAATCATGGTTCTTGCTTAAAATGCTTGGCCAAGAATTAACACCCTTACAAGAACTTCAATGCCTTTTTATAGGCAAACTTGCAATGTTTTTTTTCTTTTTTTCCCATTAAGAATGCTTGACCTGGAAAAATTCCAAAAGAATAGAAGAAATTGATGTGTATTGAAACTAATTTTCATCTTCAAAGAGTTTTCAAAGAGTTCTCACCTTTGTCTCTCAATTGTTACTTCTGTTTCGTAGGAGCCACAAAACTATTTTAACAAAGAAAGATACCGCCTCGATTTTATTCTTTAATCCTTCCTTTGGCTAGAGTTTCCGCCGAGAATTACACTCTTTACATCCAAAACCAAGTTAAAAAGAAAACTGAAAAAATCTAGTTACAAAAAAAAAAAAAAACATATTAAGTTAAAAAAAAAAAGATACTTCCCTGTATAGTTTATGATGCATTAAGTACCCCCTCTGCGCACTGATGCGCCAATTCTTGAACCTATAGCCTGCATATTCCCTTGTACAGATGATGTTGCAATTATTAAGTGTTACACTATATAAATGGGTTCAGAAGCCTCTATCTTCATCACAATCTCTACGAACAACAATTTGTTAGGTCTTCTTTCTTTCTTATTTGCCTTCACCACTCAATCAATATGGCAGGAATCTCAAAGCATGTCTGGTTTATGCTTTAACCTTATTTGTTCTAATTAGTGTTACACTAGCTGAATACGAGCCCTATACGCCTAACTACAAGGAAACTCCATACAAGAAACCAGTTGTAGAGGTTACCGCAGAAGTATGTCTTCCTAAATATGAAAACCAGAGTATACTCCTAAATACATCTACGCATCTCCACCACCACCGGCTTACGTCGCCCCAATTACGAGGCACCAAAGTAGGAGGACAACCAAGTAGAAGTCAGGCTTTTGGTTGAAGCACATCATGCTGTTGTGAGTGCGCGTGTCAATTATTTCTAGCAGAACAGAGACTCTTCTCGCACTACCAGTGGTGGTGATATCAACCGCGCCCAACAAGGTATCGCAAAAGTTTGTCTCTAGTCTTCAAGATGTCAAAGAAAGTCCGTTGTGTATAGCCTCTTTGAGTAGCTAGCCAAAGTGTGTCATAGAGAGCTGTTTCTCGGCTCCCAAATATCCATCACCAACATACACTCCCAAACCAGTTTACGCCGCTCCAAAATACCCAACACCAACATATACGCCAAAACCAGTTTACGTCGCTCCCAAATACCCAACACCAACATATACTCCCAAACCAGTTTACGTCGCTCCCAAATACCCAACATACACTCCCAAATATGTCTACGCATCACCACCACCACCAGTTTATGTTGCTCCCAAATACCCAAAGCACCAACATATACGCCCAAACCAGTGTATGTCGCTCCCAAATATCCAACTCCAACATACACTCCTAAGTATGTCTACCCATCACCACCACCACCAGTTTACGTAGCTCCTAAATACCCAACAACAACATATACTCCTAAATATGTTTACCCATCTCCACCTCCCCAGCTTACGTTGCTCCTTACTATTGATTGGTGTTTATCGAACTGTAAACATGGATGATTCTGGCATCTCCTGGCCCCAATCACGAATCTGTTATTCGATTTTATTCTAAGAGTTTTTCATGTGTTCATTTCTGCAATCCAAAGCTATATGCAAAGCTTATAGGTTGCAGGAAATAAGTTCATAATGGGGAGATGCTTTCCCATTTTCCTTCATTTTCCTTTTTGGTTGTTTTTCTGCAAATCCGCCATGGTGGTGGTTGTAACTAGTAATCTATATATTGGGGTCTTCAGTACTGTTAAAAATTTATTTTCTATCTTTGAATTATACATTTGCGTGGAAAAGAAATGGAATTTCATTTTCTTTATGCTCTGTTGGTAATACCCAATCTAGCATACAGTTTCTGTTTTCGAAACTGTATGTCACAGCATTTCAAATAGATTGAAGTATTGAACTGGAAAAAACCTGGCCCGTAAGTAGGATGATGCACCTGTGGTAGACTTGTTATTACTGACCATGCATAAATTTAAAAGATTTTGAGGCATATATTTAATCTTGTACGTAAAATGAACAAGATTAACAAACAACTATATATAGTAATTTAGAAGATTTTGAGGCAGCTCATTTGGAAAAAGATATCCCTCTTTAGCTTCATTTATGATTGGCAGTATTTAAGCACTCATTATCGACCATGGAGATGCTTAATCACAAGGGTGTTTCGTAAAAACCGCTAGTAATATGGTGGTTCTATGATCATATACAATTTAAAATTTATGAAGTGCAAAGAATTCATAAAGGAGTTATCCCTTTAACAAAGGAATCGCTGTTGGCTTGGGTGTGATCAAAATTGGTGGTAACTTATGCATGGTCTCTGATCTTAGTTGGAACAACCACGTAGAAGTCAGGCTTCTCGGCCAAAGCAATTCCGAAACCTATGAAAAGAAAACCAAAAGGGCATCAAAATTTCTTGAAATCTGAAGGGGATATTGAAAGGCTAGGGAAGACAAATAGGCTTTGTCAATCACGTGCACACAAATAGGAATTAAACGCTGGTTTTTTAAGATTCTGCCACGTTGGGTTTTTTTGAGTCGGTTTTAATATATTTTACATGTTTCCTTAATTGCGAACCACACTTCCACTAGAAAACTAGTTTGTAATCCCCTATATATATGCATGATATTAATTTTGTGATGCAATTACTCATACAAATTAAGTTACCAGAGAACAGAAACACAAAAGAGAGATAGGGTTTGCAGAGATCAGAGAGCAGCAGTATAGTAATCAGCGTTAATTCTAGAGTATTGACACCAACAAATATGGATTATTTTGGGGGAGAAGAAATTCCCAGAGGTTTTAAGTTCAGTCCAACTAGGCATCAACTCCTCGAATACTACTTAACTCCCAAAGTACTCGGACAAAATATGGATTTTTGTTCTTGGTTCGTCTTCGAAAAAGACGTCTACAATGGCTACGGCAATCCTCTAGTATTGTTTGATGAGATTAATCGTAACTACGATAATAAACACTTTGGTGATGACCACAAGAAAGGCGAGCAAATTCGTTACTTTTTCACACCAATAATCAGGGTGTCTAAAACCGGAAAAAACGTACGAAGAACCACCAAAGATGGAAAGTGGGATGGAGACAGTAGTGAAGTGATTAAGCTACCTGGAACTAATACTCCTATTGGCATAAAGAGAAATCTTAAATTCCAGTGGAGTGAAAGTATTGATTCGGAGTATGCAAGAAGAGGAAAACAGTCATCGTGGATTATGCACGAGTTTTCGTTGCATCAGACTTTCTATGATTCTCGCGGGATGAAGGTATGTTCTTTGTTTTCGCAACTTAAGGTTTTCTTTTGATTTTTCTTTACACGTTTTTTACTTTTGACCTAAGTTTTTACCAGAATCACGAAACCGTAACTCAACCCAATTATATTTTTTGTAACATCTTTGAAAATATAACCACGGATGTTCTCAAATATGTGCTCGTTCGAATTTGCAGGAAAATATGTGCTTTGTTCGATCAGAAGGACGGGGTGCGCATTTGCTGACGACCAAGTAATACAACAACCACCACCCTTAATAGATGCAGAAGTAGCACGAAAACGACAACGCATGATTCATGATCAACAAATTGTAGAACCCGTGGCTGCTATTAAAGATGCTTCTTCATTGGCACTGGAAGATGTCTTGTTATCAACTGATGAAGAACCAGTGGCTACTAGTATAGATGCTTCAGCTTCATTGGCACCAGAAGGTGTTTTGTTATCAACTGATGATCATCAGGATGATCTTCCCGACTTCAGCAGCTTCCTGGACTTATTTCTAAGTGATCATGATTTCCAACAACAAGAAGAAAACTTGGCACTACAAGATGTCTTGCTATCAACTGATGAAGCCATGAACACGTGTATACCCGTACCAGCATCAACAACAAGGTTATCACCTTCACTGGATGCAATACCAACACAACAACTATATTATGTTAATGGACCATACATGTCGTCACAACCAGGGTTATCATGCGCACCACCACCGACAATCATTACAACTGAAGTAACACCACAACCGTCATACACTAACTTGCAGTCATCGACGCCCGCACTATCAATGATAATGGAGGCACCAGTAGTATGCAGTACACCACCACCCTTTATGATGGATATAGACTCGTTATTAGAAGCACCATCAACAGAAATATTTTCATCTACTGAAGTAAACCTAAGGGACAATAACTACAGCTGCAATGTGACGGCAAAGTTGAACAGAGGGAGCATCACTGGGGATATCTTCGAGGACATATTAATAGGCAAGGTGGAAGATGGTGGTTACACCTATAAATTCAACTGGGAACGGTGAACTTATGAAGGCCGTATAAAATGTTGAGGAGTAGAGCAGTTTAAACTTTTAAGCCATGTAAACGATGAAGATGTTGATCATAAAGATAGATATGTAATTGTTGTGGAGCTATTAATTAAGCAGTATGTTTGTTTGTTAATTGCATGCTACGTTCTTCTTTTTTCCTCTTAATTCTTCTTTCGAAAACTGTTTGAATAACTTTGTTTTGTTCTCATCCATGAAATGATTGAGTTAGCATTCAAAGCAAATTTGAGTAAGTTCTATTTCTATCATCTTTTTGAATGTTCCAGCAAAATATGGTTTATTGAGGTTGATGATTTGAAAATCTTGTTAAATTTTGCGTAAAGATGATAAGGAACCTAAGTTGGAGTTGGTTTGGTTCAGGTTCATTCTGTTATAAATTGCCACAAACCGTCTAGTTCCTCTTTGGTTCAGGATAAACAGCTTTCTGTGGTTGTGCTGACATCTTGCCTTTAAGTCTTTACTATTTTCATTTTGTGTGTGTGTGTGTTATGTGAAAAAACTGAGGCTGGACTTGCAACCTCGTAGCTGCTAGTCAATCTATTATTGAGCTTTTCTGTAACGTGTTCTCTTGAAAGAGTTTTATCCATTAAATTCTGTTACTCAAACTGCAATATATATAAGTACTCATATCTTAATTTTGAGAGGTTCTCTATTAACCATATGATTATGTACGTAAAGAAAGTAAGGGAGGAGATGGGCCAGTACTCAGTAGTAAGATTTTTATATTTTGGTAATTGCTTGCTTTGTTTTTATTTTGGATTGGTTGCCAGGAAACTATGATTCTGAACTTCTGACAATAAGTGCACCATCAATTCCAGGGTAATGCAAATACCCCATGACAGGACCACTCATGCCATTACAAATGTTCCTGAGAGGGATTGTTCCTCCAAAGGTATTTTGTGTGGACACTCAGTTCACCGGTTATTGTCTAATTCTCAGCAATTTAACATTAGATTGCAATGTTGCGACAAAGGTGTGGTGTAAGAAACATTCCTTTAAGTGTTGTTTATTGATAGTTGTACCGACAGCTCACCTTCACGAATAAGCAGTGGAAATTTTGGAGTAGCTAGGTCTTAACATTTGTATCGTTATGCCATTACTAGAATTAAGTTATAAGATATTCTTGTTTATAATCGGTTCATTGAGTTGCCAGCGAACTACATATCTACTCAGTTCTCCTTGAGTGTATTTATTAAATTTCTTATCTGATTGATCATGGACGGTTTATGCTACGTGCTTACGCAACAAGATGAGTTTTCTTCGAGGGAAACTCCTAGACCTCCTGTGATCACGTTAGAGTGCAATCAAACTCTCGAGAGGATCTCTCGAGAGGATCTCTCTCAACATTCATATTCGTTCCATAATTGAAACAATACACATCATTCCCTTATATAGGGTTCTTATTACAGCAGTTATTAAATGGTTATTCTGACTACATCATCCTATCTTATATTAACTAACAAGTTCAGTAAGCCCACCAATTTTATCAATATGATTCGCGCGGTCTTTGCTTTATGCTTCATGTCAATAATATTTCCTAATCCAATGTATATACTATTAAGTTATGATCAAGATCTGTTAGCAATGCACATTAAGACGACTAAAACCAGTTGTGCAACATTTAGTATAATGACATCATTTGAAGCTAAAATCTTTTTGAAGGGCATGTTTTCTTGTTAGAACTATGAGTCCTTGAGAACAAAAATTGTAACTCCAAAAAAAGTTTTTCATGGAGAAGGGATCTGTACACCTTGCTCAGTCACAAACTTGTGTGAGAAAGGTAGTATCAGACAAGAAGCGCATGAATCATACTCCTTTTCAATTGTTATATATAACCTAAATAGTTTAACATATTAACATATAAAATGAATTAGGATGTATGCGTAAGAGTCCTCAGTAATGAAAATCATTTTATAACATTATAAACTATTTACACAGATTATAAGATACCACTTACCTTTTAAGAAACAAATTTTCTGCCATTTAACCACCTTTGGTCGATTTTCTTCCATTGTCCATAGTTAATTGAGTACAATGACTTTCATACAGTTACCATAGTGTCTGCAAACGGATTTAATCGAGTACAATGAGTTTCATACAACTCAATTAGTGCAGCACAGATAAGGAGATAGCAAACTAGTTGCTAGGGTTTTGAAGATAGTTGAAGTTCCATTAAGAACGTCACTACGGGAAAAACAGCGATTAACTACCCCGGAAATCAGTTGTGGTACCACATAAGATGACGTTTATCGATAGGTTGCACAAGGGGGGTTGTAGAAAGTCTTCAATTCTTTGCAACTCGTCAATGTTAGTCGTAAACACAGTTGTGGTTCCATTGTATACCACGCTCGGCTCAGTTGTGAATGTCTTTCAAAAAAAATTATTTATGCCTAGCACAACTCTTACTTGGGTTGTGAAAATAACTCATACACTACACTTGTTGGGGTTATGGAAAATTCGTTTGCAACTATGGTTAGAGTTGTATGTGAATTCATTGACAACTATGATTATAGTTATATATGAATTCGTTGACAAATTTGGGAAGAGTTGTATGTGAATTCGTTGACAACTATGCTTAGAGTTGTATGTGATTTCGTTGACAACTTTGGTTACTGTTGTATGTGAATTCGTTGACAACTATGATTAGAGTTGTATGTGAATTCCTTGACAACTTGGATTATGAGTTGTGGTACATATTCGATTTGAAAAAAAAAAAATTTGAGAATTTAAATACAAAATTAAATCTTTAAAAAGAAGATTAGATTTCCAATTATAATCGCTACTATATAAGCGATTTTACAGAACTTCAACACAAAAAAAAAAAAAAAAAAACTTATAACACTTATGTTTTCGTAAAGCCTTTCTAGCCCTTGCACACACATCGCACCAACACAACACCATGTGGCCGAACAAACCCTTTTCTCTCGCATTGAACGAAGTTGCTTCCGCCGAGAGCTCTTGCAGTTTTCTTTACAGGCCGGCAATACGAGGGCCTGACTGACAAACCAAACACGCGAATCTGGGAAGACTCTAGGCCATCAACCAACGCCCTCTTGGAAACCTCGTCCGAAGGTCAGTAGCATCGGTTGACACCAGTGTTGAACCTGAAACAAAAAATAATGATTGTATAAGCTCACAGATCATCCCTCAAGCAAATTATGGTTCATTCGTATTATGAATAAACTGATCCCATTTCTGTACATCGAAGGCATGGTCTAAAATATTCTTCTGATAAAATGTTTCACTCATTTGAAAGGAAAGTTTGAACAATTTATCTGATAATGTGAAAGCAACCTATGCACTAATTCACACTAATATATAAGAATAAGAAGCTCACCATGTGCGATGGCAGGTGTTGAGATCTGTAATAACAGTAACAAAGACAACCTTCTTCTAAAGGCCCTGCCATTTAAGCTTCATATTAGCTGCAGTAGCTGCCATCCGTTCCTCATCTCCACCGGTCTTCCTACAACAAAACAATAAAGGTCAAACACACTTCTTCACCCATAACTCTTACAAAGAAGATGAATTAAGAAACCTTCACAAGAATAATCAATAAATGAACAGATGAACAAGACTACAGGCTTAAATTACATGTTAAAACTAAGGAAGCAGCAACATCGTTAATTTTGGAAGTTTAACCCGTTGAATTGGTTATATGGCTTTGTCATGAAACAACACATGGGTTCACAGATTACGTGAAATTGTAAAGTGTCATTGTTTTGGAGAGTATAGATCACCTGTAATAAAGTTACAATAACAAGTCCACCAAGCCATTACCAGTTCATTCGATCCAGTTCGGTCACTAAAGATTGACAAGAAGTAATTGGCAAGCGCTTTCTTCCTTTCTCGATATGTTTAGTTCCCATTCTATTCTCTCCCCATATGAACCTCGTATAACAAACCCATATAGAATTTAGTTTCATTCATAAGCATTCAAAGCCTACAAAGATGATAAAATGCGAGATGCTCATCAATATAATGCTACTTCAAAGTAACCAAGATAAACATGCCTCAATAATTGAACCCCAAAACGAAAACCCTTGCTACGATTCCGCCATTTCGATACCAACTACAATGCTCGCACCATCAACACTAACCTAAACCTGCAGCTCCCAAGATCACCCCATCACCTCTTAAAATTATTCAGCTCCTACACCCATGTGCTCAAGACCATCAGAACATCATCACTGCTTCCCAACAGCTGCAATTGCTATAGTGCTCTACCTCAACTCATACATCACAACTATATCCACTTGCTCCATTCTCGCATTCAATCATGTAGTCTGCGTTCTCCACTGCTTTCATTCTCATCAACTACAATAACAACAACCAATCGGCGCTAATCTGCATCTCCTCTATGAGTTCAATACCATTTCCCACAGCAACTCTTATACATTCATCTACACCAAGATACATAACTGTAGTAAAGAAAAGTGTTTAGATCCACATACCCACCCCCGCTAAATGAAATTGGTAATCAATATCCATTGCACAAATATCGCAAGTTCTAACTTTAAAGAACCCATAATTATTAGATAAAAATGCATCAGAGAGATTCCCAAGACGTATCAACATTTTGATATCCTAAAATAGGATTTCTGACGTCCCTGTCTGTTTTATCATCACTTGCAATTTCCATAATCTTGCGAAAATTCAACAATAAAAAAGCCAAACAAAAAGGAAATAGGTTTTAACCAACAAAACCCTCCCTTGAGGAATATGACTTTCTAATAAAGGAAAACAAAACATGGCAAGGATGCAACAAGGACTACAACCAAATGAAAGTGAAAACAAAAACATGCAACACCAAAAAAAAAAAAAAAGATGACCGGGGGCCTAAATCAAGATTTATACACTCTCAAGAGAGTTGGACGTTGAACCGCATTTTCGCACTTGCAAGACACCGAAATACTACTTGTATAATACAAAACATGATCTCAAACAATATTTTTCATATGCAAAAAAAACTAAACTACACTAGCATGTTCCAAAACAAACTACAGAACACTCATAAATTGTCGGTCACAGATGATACATGTTATCAAACAACGTCGTCAATACACAACCTAATCTACATATCGATCTTCAGAAAAACTAACCACAATCCTCAAAATTCCCAATTATTATAATAAGATTCTACCAGGAAAACGAAAATCCGTGAACCTTACCTGCAACAAAATCAAAAATCAGCAGTTTATCAGATTCAGAAAACACATAGATTCAAAATCAAAATCAAATGAGACGATAGAATTGAGAGGAGGAGAATGAGATTTACCCATGATTGCAGATTAGGGATGAAGAAAGTTGTTCTTCTCTTTGGGTTTTTGCTGCGGAGGCGAGGAGAGATGGATTGAAAGCTCGTCAAATAGTGAAATTAGAAATGAAATTAAGGGTTTCTACTTGAACTAAAGCTATGGTTTGTAAGGATTCAGTAAGAAATCGAAAAGAGAATCAGGGATTTGGGAAATCAGTGAATTAAGGTTTCGTGGAATTGTTCAGAGAATATGTAGAAGATGAAATTGAGAGTCTTCGAGGAAGATAGAGATGGGTGTTACTGAAATATAGAGATGGAAGAATTAAGTTCTTTGATGAAGATTTGAATCCATGGAAGCTAACAAAACTTGGGTTAGGGTTTCACGAATTGCAGAGTGCAAGAAAAGAGAGCGAGAAGAGAGATGAGAGTGAAACGAGGAGAATGAGTGGTGGTTTTCTCTCTCCTTTAATATAGATAAGGTAAATATTATGATTTGAACCGTAGATAAGGAGGTCATACGGATTGCAAACATTATGAACGGTATATATTTAAGTTAAGAGTGTCATACGGATCAAGAAAAGTGTGTTTTCTTTGTGCTTTCTCTTTGTGTTAATACGAATTCATGTTTTCGGTTTAATTATCAATCTTCGCCATGAAAAAAAATCCCAAAAAAATATTAATAAATTTAGGGCATAGTTATCGACATTCTTATATAAAAAAATCCAAAAATGTATAAGAATGAATCGAAAAAATGAAAAAAATGAATTCGATAATTGGTGTGTTTCTTTGTGATTTCTCTTTGTGTTTTTGTGTTTTCTCTTTGTGCTTCCGTTTGAATTTCGACTAGTCGCATAGGTCATGAAGTATCTTTAGTTCACACTTGGTAAAACTCGAGGTTATAAGATTACTAGAGATGGACCAAAAAATTCAGGATGGTTCGACTTCAAAATTAGTTTGGATACATCATCAAAATCGATAAATATGAAGCTCGGTGTTGATTCGAACTTCAAATGTGGTATAACGACATACAAACTATGAACCAAGAAGCTCCGAGAGGGTTCTGACATCAAAATTAGCATGATACATCATGGAATCAATAAATATGAAGCTTAGTGGCGATTCGAACTTCAGATGTGGTATAACGACATATAAACTATGAACCAAGAAGCTTCGGGAGGGTTCTGACTTCAAACGTAGAAGGATACATCATCGAAATCGATAAATATGAAGCTCAGTATTGATTCGAACTTCAAATGTGGTATAACGACATAGAAATTATGAATCAAGAAGCTTCGGGAGGGTTCTGACTTCAAATATATAAGGATACATCAATGAAATCGATAAATATGAAGCTCAGTGTTGATTCGAACTTCAAATGTGGTATAACGGCATACAAACTGTGAACCAAGAAGCTTCGGGAGGGTTTCTGACTTCAAACTTAGAAGGATACATCATTGAAATCGATAAATATGAAGCTCAGTGTCGATTCGAACTTTAAATATGGTATAACGGCATATTGTATGCAAACCCTGGATCCGAGATCGAAACCTGTCCATGAGTGGCCTACTCTAAGTCAGAAACTTCGTAATAACGATGAATACATCCATTTACAGGTAAGATTCCTTCGAAATATTCCCTGAAACCTTAAAAAAACCATATTCTGGCATAATGTACGCATACCCTGGCTCCGAGATCGAAACCTGGCCGTGATTGGACTACTCTAAGTCGAAACTTCGTAAGAACGATGAATACATCCATTTACATGTAAGATTCCTTCGAAATATTCCCTGAAACCTTAAACAAACCATATTCTGGCATAATGTACGCATACCCTAGCTCCGAGATCGAAACCTGGCCGTGATTGGACTACTCTAAGTCATAAACTTCGTAAGAACGATGAATACATCCATTTACGGGTAAGATTCCTTCAAATATTCCCCGAAAACTTAAACAAACCATATTCTGGCATATTGTACGCATACCCTGGCTCCGAGATCGAAACACATTTGGGATTGGATTACTCTAAGTCGAAACTTCGTAAGAACGATGAATACATCCGTTTACGGGTAAGATTCCTTCAAATATTCCACAAACCTTAAACAAACCATATTCTCGGCATATTGTACGCATACCCCAAGGCTCGAGATCGAAACCTAGCCGTGATTGGACTACTCTACGTCAAAAACTTCGTAAGAACGATGAATACATCCATTTACGGGTAAGATTCCTTCAAATATTCCCTCAAACCTTAAACAAACCATATTCCGGCATATTGTACGCATACCCGGCTCCGAGATCGAAACACCGGCCGTGATTGGACTACTCTAAGTCATAAACTTCGTAAGAACGATGAATACATCCATTTACGGTAAGATTCCTTGAAATATTCCACAAACCTTAAACAAACCATATTCGGCATAATGTACGCATACCCCGGCTCCGAGATCGAAACACGGCCGTGATTGGACTACTCTAAGTCGAAACTTCGTAAGAACGATGAATACATCCATTTACGGGTAAGATTCCTTCAAATATTCCCCGAAACCTTAAACAAACCATATTCGGCATATTGTACGCATACCTTGGCTCCGAGATCGAAACTGGCCGGGATTGGACTACTCTAAGTCGAAACTTCGTAAGAACGATGAATACATCCGTTTACGGGTAAGATTCCTTCGAAATATTCCCCTAAACCTTAAACAAACCATATTCGGAATATTGTACGCATACCCTACGGCTCCGAGATCGAAACCTAGCCGTGATTGGACTACTCTACGTCAAAAACTTCATAAGAACGATGAATACATCCATTTACTGGGTAAGATTCCTTCAAATATTCCCTGAAACCTTAAACAAACCATATTCGGCATAATGTACGCATACCACAGCTCAGAGATCGAAACTCAGCCGTGATTGGACTACTCTAAGTCATAAACTTCGTAAGAACGATGAATACATCCATTTACAGGTAAGATTCCTTCGAAATATTCCCCGTAACCTTAAACAAACCATATTCTCGGCATATTTTACGCATATCCTCGGCTCCGAGATCGAAACTGCCGCGTGATTGGACTACTCTAAGTCGAAACTTTGTAAGAACGATGAATACATCCGTTTACGGTAAGATTCCTTCGAAATATTCCCAAACCTTAAACAAACCATATTACGGCATATTGTACGCATATCTTGGCTCCGATATCGAAACCCGGCCGTGATTAGACTACTCTAAGTCCGAAACTTCGTAAGAACGATGAATACATCCATTTACAGGTAAGATTCCTTCGAAATATTCCCTAAAACCTTAAACAAACCATATTCTGGCATATTGTACGCATACCCTGGCTCTGAGATCAAAACCTGGCTGTGATTGGGACTACTCTAAGTCAGAAACTTTGTAAGAACGATGAATACATCAATTTACAAAAAGATTCCTTGAAATATTCCTGAAACCTTAAACAAACCATATTCCGGCATATTGTATGCATACCCCGGCTCCGAGATCGAAACACGGCCGTGATTGGACTACTCTAAGTCATAAACTTCGTAAGAACGATGAATACATCCATTTACAGGTAAGATTCCTTCGAA
Source organism: Papaver armeniacum (assembly GCA_023531295.1). NCBI lineage: Eukaryota > Viridiplantae > Streptophyta > Magnoliopsida > Ranunculales > Papaveraceae > Papaver > Papaver armeniacum. The sequence continues at coordinate 99,569 of JAJJWW010002885.1, read as the reverse complement.
ATGTTCCTTGAAACCTTAAACAAACCACATTCTGGCATATTAGACGCATATCATGCCTCCGAGATCGAAACCGCCGTGATTGGACTACTCTAAGTCCGAAATTTCATAAGAACGAAGAATCCATCCATTTACCGGTAAGATTCCTTTAGAATATTCCAAAAAACATTAAACCAACCCTATTCTGGCATATTGTATGCAAACCCTGGCTCCGAGATCAAAACCTGGCCGTGATTGGACTACTATAAGTCGGAAATTTCATAAGAACGATGAATCCATCCATTTACAAGTAATATCCTTTTGTAATATTCCCCGAAACATTAATCAAACCCTATTCTAGCATATTGTTTGCAAACCCTGGCTCTGAGATTGAAACCTGGCCAGGAACGGACTAGTATAAGTCTGAGAGTTCGTAAGAACGATGAATACAACCATTTACGGGTAAGATTCCATGGGAATATTCTCAGAAACCTTCAACACACACGAATTCATCAACTTCGAGAAAGAAACTGGCTTCGAGATCGAAACCTGGCCATGAGCGGACTAATATAAGTCTGAAAGTTCGCAAAGACGATGAATCCAACCATTTACGGGTAAGATTCCATGGAATATTCTCGAAACCTTAAACACACACAAATTCGTCAACTTTGAGAAAGAAACTGCTCCGGGATCGAAACGTGGCCATGAGCGGACTACTATAAGTCCGAAAGTTTGCAAAGACGATGAATCCAACCATTTATGGGTAAGATTGCATGGGAATATTCTCATAAACCTTAAACACATACAAATTCATCAACTTCGAGAAAAACTTGCACCGGGATCAAAACTTGGCCCGAGCGGACTACTATAAGTCCGAAAGTTCGGAAAGACGATGAATCCACCCATTTACGGGTAAGATTCCATGGGAATATTCTTAGCGAAGTGAATAAAATTTAGCGAAGTGAGAAAAATTTAGCATAAGTGTTTATACCTCAACGACAACTCTTATAAAGGTTGTCAATAACGATGAAAAGAAAATTTAGCAGAAGTGAGAAAAATTTAGCGAAGTGAGAAGTTATTTGCGAAGTGAATAAAATTTAGCGAGAAGTGGGAATTTTTTTATGAAGTGAGAAAATTTAGCGAAGTGTTTATACCTTTACGACGACTCTTAAGGGGTTGTAGAAGGTCTATTTATCCCTTTTCTTCTTATCTTTTCCATCTCCCATCATAACCATCCATTTACATCATAATCGTCCATTTATTTCTTTTCCTTAACATGTTTTTTCCTTAACATCCATTCACATCTTGTGCTAACACCTAGTAAGCTTGGGTTCGATTCTCTACAAGAATATTTTTCAATTTTTTTTTTCTTATCTTCAACGACTCTTGTTAGTGTTGTTTTAAAATCATTCACTACCTTTAAGATATGAGTCGTAAATTCTAAAGGTGGTCACTTCTCTCTGCAACCCTTTTCACACAACAAGTTGTGGTTCTGATTCTCGTCACTACTCTTAGGAACTCGTTGGTCCTAAGAGTTGGACATATTTTACTTTGACAACGCTTTTGTTGGAAAAAGTTGTAAAATATACTACATTTTACAACTTTTAATTTACGAGTTTTCAATCTACAGTTGTAGATTACTAATTTTCCCGTAGTGAACTTAGTTAAAATCTTATTCTAGGATCTAGATTTTAAGGTATAAAGATTGATAATCAAAATTGATAATAATATTTATAATAAGATGTGTCTCAAAAACAAAAAGGCATAGCCTTTAAATAGGTTCTCAAGAACCGACTAAACAGAAAAGAAAAGGAAAGCTAATCAAACTAGGAAAGAAAATACTTGCAAGGTAAGGAAACTGAAACAGACGAATGGGATCAACTGCTATAATTGATATAAGTACGAGGGATCAACTGTCACATTTGATAGACGCTTCAGGAGTAAACTTTCATATTTGATACGTAAAAAAATGTACTACATCAGTCACCCCTTCTTGAAAGAAACTCGTCCTCGAGTTAATGAATAGAAAGAACTTCATTCTCTCCATAAAAAGTGAAAATTTCTTGCACATTGAATAGGTTAGATACGTTCCAATTTGATGGAGGATAAATAACATATGCATTATCACTGATTTTCTTCAAAATCTTGAATGGTCCATATTTCTTCATCTTGGTCTTGTCATAAGTACCAGTAGGAAATCTTTCTTTTTTGAGATGAATCATAACCAACTCTCCTTCAGCAAAAGTTCTAAGTCTTCTATGCTGATTTGCATCCTCCTTGTACTTGTTATAAGAATCTGTAAGCTTTGATTTTACTTCTTTATGTATGAGTGAAGCTTTCTCAATAAAGTTATCTGCCTTAGCATTAGATTTACGCAGCTTGGGAAGCACCACCAAATCCAAAATATGATTAGGAACCTTAGAATAAACAATTTCAAAAGGTGTCTTACCTATGGATCTATTGACTGAAGTGTTATAAGAAAATTCCATATTTGGAAGAAAATTGTCCCATTGCTTCTCCTTTCCTCCAATAACTTTGGCTCTAATCAGATTTCCTAAAGATCGATTAACCACTTCGGTTTGTCCATCTGTTTGAGGGTGAGTACTTGTACTATACTAAAGTTTAGTTCCCAAACGCATCCATAAAGACTTCCAAAAGTAACTCAAAAACTTAGTGTCTCGATCAGAAGCAATTGTCTTGGGAATTCCATGCAAACGTACTACTTCCTTGAAAAATAAATAAGCAACATTGGAGGCATCTGTAGTTTTTTTGCATGTTATGAAGTGAGTCATTTTTGAGTAACGATCAACAACCACCATAATAGAATCAAGTACTTCTGAATCATGCATTTTTGTACGTGGTAAACCAAGTACAAAGTCCATGCTAATATCCACCCAAGGTGCTTCAGGAATTGGAAGTGGAGTATATAATCCAGTGTTCTGAATATACCATTTAGACTGCCGACAAACCATGCATTTTTGTACGTACTTCTGTATGTCTCGTTTAATTGAAGGAAAAAGATAACGTTCCTAAACCAAAGCAATAGTTTTATCACAATCAAAATGTGCTCCCAGGCCACTTCCATGTAATTCTTGGATCAAACGAAGACTTAAAGAACATTGTGGTATACATAAACGATTTCCTTTAAAAATAAAACCATCTTGAATGAGATAATCATCAACACTGCTTGTTGAAGAACCACACTTTTCCCAGAGTTTCTGAAATTCTTTGTCTTTCTTATAAAGATCTTTTAAGAAATTAAAAGCCAAACTCTCATGTTTGAGAGTAACTAGAAGATGAGTTCTTCTACTCTAAGCATCAGCAACTTGATTAAGTTTTCCACTCTGATGTTTAATATAAAATGTGTACTGATTGATAGTAGATAACCACATATCATGCATTCTGTTGACCTTTTCCGAAGTTTTCAAAACTTAAGAGCCTGATTATCAGTATTGACAATAAACTCACTGTGAATAAGATAAGGATGCCAATTCTTAAGAGCTTGAACAAGAGCAATTAATTCTAACTCATAAGTAGAAAACTTCTTCCGTGTATCTGAATTCTTTTCACTATAGTATGCAACTGGATGTCCCTCTTGAGATAATACAACACCTATACCAACAATAGCAGCATCATAGTGTATCTCAAAAGGTTTATCAAAATTTGGCATGGCAAGAACAAGAGCGCTACACAACTTTTCTCTGAGTAGATTAAAGCTTTTATCTGCTTCTTCAGTCTAGTTAAAAGTATCACGCTTCAAACAATCTGTCAAACCAGCTGCAATAGTGCTGAAATTTCTCACAAATCTTCTATAAAAAGATGATAAACCATGAAAACTACGCACTTCACTGATAGATGTTGGAGTAGGCCAATCAACAATTTCTTTGATCTTATAATTATCCACAAAAATACCAGTATCCGAACACAACATAACCTAAGAAAGTGACATTTTTTGTAAAGAAAGTACACTTCTTTAAGTTGACATACAAAACATTGTCCTGCAGTGCCTTAAAAACTTGAGATAAATGTTCAAGATGTTCTTATTCATTGTTGCTAAAGATTAAGATGTCATCAAAATAGACTATGACAAATTTTCCAAGAAAAGGTTGCAAAACTTGGTTCATGAGACGCATATGTAGCGCCCCATTATCTCTAATCTGAATTTAAGCCACTAAGTCCATACTTAAGGTTCTAATGAAGATAAGGGTCCAAAACATTAAAGTTGTGCACAAAAGAGAAAAAAAAATGAAACGGCATAAGAGTAATCAGTTCTACACCCAGGATAGCTTTAATCAAAACATTTTTTTAACTAATTACATATTGTGAGTTTGTGATAGATAATTATACACTATACAGTAGTTAGTACTTTACATACAAACAAAAGTACATCCCTCTATGGGACTATCTACACAGCTCCCAAAAAGTTACTGGCAGTTACCTCTCTATACACAAATTAAAACCCTTTACTCGACCCAAACGTTAAACTCTCCTTCACCAAATTCAACTCCACTCTTACATCAACGTTACCTGTCATTAAAAGGAAGTGGAAAGAGTGAGCTAACAAGCCCAATGGATACTTACCCTACTCAAATACAAACATCAAAGTTGAACTTTAAAAAAGAATGCAAATTTTCCAAACATCAATAACACGTTTTGAAAAAGCGGGGGGTACAACAACCACACCCAATATTTCTCTTAGCAATCTGTATAGACAAACTCCAATATACTTTCTAGAGAATTAACTAGACAGTCATACTCAATCTAGATAAAAATTATATCAAAGAGTTTATATCTCAATCTATCGATTTGATCTTTACTCAAGCAAATAGAAATCTACGAGTCTTTATCAAAGAGAGATAACTTGGATGGTACCAAAGACCAATATCCAAGTGTCAATCAATTTAAATCAACAAACAAAAGGTCGGATATTCTAATTGATTGAACAATGCACAACCTGTGATATTTCAATTATATAAACAAATATAATGCGGAATAGAAATAACACAGACACCAGAATTTTGTTAACGAAGAAACCACAAATGCAGAAAAACCCCGGGACCTAGTCCAGATTTAAGCCACTACAGACACTAGCCTACTCCAAATTAACTTCGGTCTGGACTGTAGTTGAACCCCAATCAATTTCACACTGATCCAAGGTACAATTATGCTCCTACGCCTTTAATCCCAGCAGGATGCTACGTACTTGATTACCTTAGCTGATCTCACCCACAACTAAGAATTGCTACGACCCAAAGTCGAAGACTTTAATAAACAAATTTGTATCACACAGAAAAGTCTACGGTAATAGATAAATCCGTCTCCCACGAATATACCTACAAGTTTTTGTCCCGTCTTTTGAGGTGAACAGGAACCAATTGATAACCAGGACTTATATTCCCGAAGAACATCCTAGTATTATTAATCACCTCACAATAATCTTAATCGATGCAGCGAAGAAAGATATTGCGGAATCACAAACGATGAGACGAAGTGTTTGTGATTTATTTTCTATCTTGCCTATCGGAGATATAAATCTCAAGCTAATTATTCCAATTGTACTCGTACGATAGAAATAGCAAGATCAGATCACACATCTATAAGAAAAGTAGTATCGTTCTGGCTTCACAATCCCAATGAATTCTTTAAGTCGTTAACCTGGTTTAGAGAAGAAAACCCAAGGTTAAAGGAGAAACGACTCTAGCTTATGCAACTAGTATCACACGTAAGGTGTTGGGATTAGGTTTCCCAGTTGCTAGAGTTCTCCCTTATATAGTCTTTCAAATCAGGGTTTGCAATCAATGTTAGCTTGGTAACAAAGCATTCAATATTCACCGTTCGATGAAAACCTGATTAGATTACAACTAATATTTCTCAACCGTTGGATCGAAACCTTAGCTTGTTACACACAAATGAATGTCCAATTTTGGGTCTATGTAACCGTTCCCAAACATTAACATTTGTTGGTTCAACAATAATTAACCAAATGGTTAACCATATGATCACTTTCATATCAACCATATTTTTCTTCACCATAACTAGTTCAAATTCCTCAAATGAAATAGTTAGAGAGTTTTTCAATTGATTAGATCTTATGTAACTAAACAAGACACAATCTAAGCAAAAAGGTTTGATTAACTCGAATCGGTTCATGAACATTATAGCCACGGTTTGCAAAAGCATTCCTTAGCTTATATAAACATGAGTTCAAAAACAACCGGTTTTAGATATAACCTACTCAAGTTCGCGGACTGGGTTCGTGGACTTAAGCTCACGGAAGGAGTTCACAAACTCCAGAAGAAATTCTCGGGTCGAGAACTTCCGCCATTTTGCGGACTGAGTTCGTGGACTTGTCTCACGCCACATTCTCGTTTCTCTTGATCAACAAACTTCGCAAACTTTGGTTCAAGGAATAAGGACTTATACATATATGTGCTTCGACAACAATGTTTATATCCTACCAATGGTTATGTAATCTAAACTCTCATTTTAATCATTGAAAATTTCTCAGAGAACGTTATATAGCCGTTATTCACAGGCCATTTTTCGTCACAGCAATTTTCAAAGTGATTGAAACATAACATGACATTCGTCACTAGGCAAAGATGAATTTAGATGAAGCGAAAGCTTACCAACACATATTTCGAGAAATAGATAGGCGATATAAACTCGGCAAGAAATAGCAAATGTGTATAATGAAATTCTATACAACAAAACGACTTTTGTCTCAAGAATAGGAGATAGAGTAAATAGACTTTAGAATGACAGATAAGTTCAAGATAAGTTCAAGTCTCCACATACCTTTTAGTCTATGAAGTTCCACCAGTTCCTTGAGTAGTCCTTCGTCTTTTATGATGATTTCCATGGAGTTCTTGAACTCAACTACACTTTCTATCCTAGTCCGAGACCTTTAGCTATAGTAGGCTAGAAATCAAGACTTATAGTTTTGATCACTAACATTGACAAACATGCTTGAGATAGCAACGCATGCGAGTTCGACCGAGCAATGCTCTAACAATCTCCCCCTTTGTCAATTTTAGTCACAAAACTAACAATACATATGGAATACAAAAAAAAAAAAAAAAATTAACTTTTGTAGCTCCTATTCCACATGCCTAATCTTCAACATTACTCGAAATCTTCGTCACTTCCAAGTACTCCAATGATCCCAAAGGTTGTAAGTTGAGCATCATCGTTGTTGAAAATTCGTAGCTATAACAACAAGAAAATAATAGTTCTCAATCATTGTTATACAGTGTCATAGTATCATTACACAGCGTCAAAGTTCAATTGTATCACAACTTTAACAACAATACTATGGTGATATGTATCACTCCCCCTTAGTCAATACTTCATCTCACATGGACCACTCCCCCTTACATAATGATCCGAAAACTATATGTATTTGTAGTGTGAACTACATATTAATTCTCCCCCTTTTTGTCAATAAAATTGGCAAAGGTACAAGAACGGGATCCTAATGAAATTTCTGAAAGATGCATTTCATGACCAAAAGAAAAAAACACATATCATATTATTTAGATGCAATCATGAAGCCGAAGCTAAATGCATTCATCAAGGAGTTTAAATATACAAGACAACCCGTATAATATTCCACAGCCGCACTCCTCACAAAGATTTGGCAATTAAGCACAAGTTCAAAAAGAACTCTCCCCCATAATATGTCATTCCCAAAATAACAACAAGAGCGACCTTAATTTCGAAAGAAAAGAAGGATTTCTTTGGACATAACAAATCACATACAGGTATGAATTTGAATCCAACATACTCAATTAAATTAACCACAAGAAGTTCATTATTAATTTAATCGATAATTCTCAACACAAGTGAACTTATGGAGACTCAAAAATACTCAATTAGATTAATCACAAGAGAACCCATAATTAATCTAATCGAAATACACAACCAAACTAATCACAAAAGTAATCAATTTAATTGGTCATACTCGACATAAGAGAATCTATGGACCAATGACTAAGTTAATCATGAAAATAATAAACCCAGTCAAAAACGCTCAAACATAAGAAGACTTATGGAGTTATAAGTAAATAACCAAACAAGATGATTAATTTAGTTCAAAAATGCTCGACATAAAGTACCTTACGGAACAACAACAAAGCTAATCATAAAATAATCAACTTGGTCGTTTAGTGCTCAACATAAGACACATTACGGAGCCTCACAAGAATACGTAAAATATGGATCGGGGAAGATCAATTATCATGGAATACACAAGGATTCATTCTATTTTCCATCACCATTTGCACAATGACAAACAATAGACATAATCCTTGAAAACAAAAGATTTTAACCTATCTTGCGTCAATAATTGACAATAGGCTTAACTTTTGTATTTGTCAAAAGTCAATTCATTTCTTTATCAACATATGAATATCGACTTATGAAAGACTTTATGTTTTAAAAAGATATGGGACAATCATAGTTCATGGATGCAAACACACATATCCCATAACAATTTGCAATATATAACACCATAAAGATTAATACTGCAAAAACCATCTTCCAAACAATTTTAGAATTTAAATATATAAATCTAAAACATTGCAATATGAAAACGTTTGGCAATAGCTATGTGTAAACACAATAATTGATATTCCAAACTCTAGTACACTAGTGGAGAATGGGGTTTTAACGACCCACATCCCCGACCCTCAATAACGGTCAACGCACCGTGGACCGGTCAAAACGGTCGTAGATATAATAAATTTTCGGAGCACAAATTAGAGCGTTAAAAACGGTCGTTGTATAATTTTTTTAATTACGATTATATCCCCGAGTCATCAACCCACACCGCGACTGCGTTACCTAGTTGAATCACTGCTACTTTTCTTAGGCGGGACCCTCCTTTCCCCCGCGACCGCGTTACCTATTGGAAATAAGTACAATAAATATTACGAGACTGTGAAAATGACCAGAATATCCTTATTGAAAAAAATAAATAAAGTAAATATTACGGACTGTGAAAATGACCATACTACCTAGTTATTGGAAATTAGTGATATATTTCAATTTGGATCATCGAACGAGAAACCCGGTGTCTAACTCTAGTAATCTTTGAACCCGTGATGTTCAATTCTCGATATATTTCGTCCCGATTCATCCGAACGAGAAACTCAGTGTAACTCTATAATCTTTGAACTGGGATGTTCAATTCTTATATATTTCATTTTCGAGATCATCCGAACGAGAAACGCAGTCTAACTCGAGGAACCGTTCAATAGATTTGTTTTTGACACATGGCAAGAAGTTGTCCATCAAATATTTGTGGACCAATTAAATTGGGGTCATATGTAATGATCGTATAACTCTATCACACTAAAATCGAGTTAAGGTACATGTGGGGAACCTAGTTAGCAATTAAGGGTACGGAAAACGTTAGGGACAACAAACGTACGGGTATTATTCGTTTTGGCAGAATGAAAATTCCGTCCACTATTCGGTCAACGGATCGTGATTCGGCGATAGTTCGAACGGGCGTACGTATTTATGTATAATTCGTCGAAGGGATGCAAGTTTGGCACCCAAAATAAGGCACTGTTAACTTTTAAAAATAAATGCATTTAATGTAAATTCCAAGTGGATGGTATGATTTCATCCGTAAAAGTGAATATGTATAAACTATGTAACAAGTAATCATCCAACAACTCATGGACGGGTGGTCTACACACTTAATAAGCAACCTATGGTCGTATGTTCGACCCCTACCAGCAACGTTTTTTGGAAAAAAATGCATTCAAAGCAAGTCTGACCAAGTGTGCATCTCTCACGTGAGCTATTAGGTTTTCATATATAACCTTACAAGAGAGAGAAAATTATTCAAACCTAATCTATTTTCATTTTTCCTCCGCCTCTCAAGTCTCACCCTCTCACTTTTTATTTTTCCTTACTTTTTCTTTCTCCTTCCCATTTTTTCTCTTCGAAATCATCAAATCTCATGAAATCGAACTCAATCAGTCCAAATCAAAAGAAATATTATCTCGAAATTAAACCGAATTCATGAGATCACGTTGAACTCGGTCGATTTGTGAGATGGGTTCTTATAATATTGAGCTTAAGCAATTTCATTTTATCTTTTTCTCGTTCTTAGATAGGGTTTAAACTCAATTTGATTTATGAGATCTCTTGAACTCATCTCATAATCAAAACCCATATTTCAGAAGGAAAAATCAATTTTCGGTAACTCGTTTTAAACCTAGGGTTTTAAACCTAATCTCTATATTTTTATGGATTTTAGTTTTGAGTTTGATTTATGTACATCTTCACATATGTTTCTATTAATTTGATAGGGTTTAATTTTGTATGGTATTTATAAGTAGACGAAGTCATTTAGGCTTAAGATTTACGGGGCTCTGTTACGTTTGGGTGCTATTTTGGTTTCTCCTAATTGAATTTAATCTCATAGATCCTGAGTTAATCTGGATTTTCTGGTTTCTCTGGTAGATCCATGAAGTTTCACAGCTTATTAGTTCTGATTTGATGAACCAATAAGGGAACGACTTAGCTGTCAATTCCTCAGCCTTTAATTCGTTATCTATTTATATGTAAGTTTGAGTTCAGTCCTTATTGATTCGTGATTAGATTTCTGTGGATGAACTAAACCATACCATGAATACCAGACCGAATTGTTCGTATATGTTTATGTTTCTCCAAGTGGATGCTAAATTGTTCGTATATGTTTATGTTTTTCTGTTCTTCCCAGTTGCTAATTTGCATAATAGGTTATGAATACCAGACCAAATCATACCATGATTCATGTGTAAACAGGATCCCTGGTTGGGCTTTAAGTTATCATCTAGTTACAAATTTTGCTGCATTAGGCATGTGCTAGACCTTCTATAAGGTCTTCAAGACCAAACCAAGAGTACTAAGAAATCACTGAAGGTGAAGTTAATACGTTTTTAATGATTCTGTCACTGTGTTATCTTTTCCAGTAACAATGATGTTTGAGCCTTTGTTTGATATACTTTGGTTTATTTTTAGATTTACGACTACTGATGATAGAAAGATAAACTCCAGGCCACGCTTTCATCTAACTCGTTGCTCCTGTCCTCCAAAGTGAGCTCTGATCAGTTACAACTGTATTCATGTTGAATTTGGACAAGGGGAGAGTTATATATACTGGTGTAAAGTTACTTGTAGCGTTATTATTCAAACTCCATCATATAGCCCAGTTTTATTGATTTTGGAAAATTATTCTGCAGGTACACCATTCTCAAGTGTCGGCTCAGGTACACCATTTGAGTGTAAGTGGTTCATTTTACTCGCGGCAGTGCACTTGAGGGTGGAGAATCAACTGTGTCATTAGTGGTAAAGGAATCAAGGTCTCAATATTCAAGCATACAAGGTTTTAACACTATCCATGAATCTTTCAGGTAATTCAATTTTCACATGTAACTTGTCATTCATTTTTGATGACTCACTTCATTCTCGATTGTTCAATTTGCAAGATTTTCAAATAGAGGATTGAATCGCTGTGCAAATTGGATTGAACCAATTTATTTGTATCTTGTGAGGTGCATACTGTCAACTCAGAGCATTGTAAAAATACTTTCTGTTATTTACGAGAAATTCATGAGCTGTAGTTGTTGGCATTGTGCGTAATGTGGATTTAAATGCTATTTTGTTCCTACAAACTTAACATGTTCAAGAGTGACAACAATAAGGCATGTTAGTTACATGACCACTTCTAAAGCTAGAAAAGTTTTTACTGCAGATGTGACAAGGGAGCACTGGAATTTTTCTTTGGAATCTTCAATAAGATCAGACCCCAATAAGAATGCTTATGAAGATCCATTTTTCTTCACTGCAAATGCAAATGAAGCTCTGTAAATTTTAGCAACTATTAGAGACGATGAGTATTTAATTAGATGTAATCTGATTGTATTTTTCCATTGTAACAATTGCAATGAGGAAGACCAATTCCATTGTAGGTATAACACCAATTACACATTGCATTAACCTTTCATGTTTTTTTTTTTGTAATTTCTGTAGTCTGATATTTGTTTTCGTCTTGCAATGATGTACCGTGGGCATTAATATGGCAGTGATAAAAACAAAAGGCTTTGAGATTTAATGGGTGTGATAAATTCTGCAGGTAATATCCAATTTTTTGAGTGGCCACTCAACGATTGTGTCAAGATAGTTGGATTGCAGTTGATGAAGATATTCGAAGAACATCTGAATATCCTTGGTCATCAGTATGTTGGAATGCTTGTGAAAGGTAAGAACTATATCTCATCCTTAACTATGTTTTGATGAAGTTATAAGAACTTGTCAGCTTGTCTTTTTATGTTGGTTTTATTGATTTTTGGAAACTTATTTTTGCTTGCAGGTACTCTATTATAAGTGTGGGTTGTTCATCATCGGGTAGGGGAGTTTATCATTGTGATGGTGAATCGCACTTGTCTTTAAGCTTACAACTTGCTAGTTAAGACATATATATTGATGTAAACTCAGGATTTAAATCCCTTTTGTGTAACTTTGAAACTAACTAATACAATGAATGCTAACTGGAAATGATATTTTGAATCCATGCATGAGTGCAAGTTTCATTTTAGCTTCAATGAGTCAATTCAGTTTTATTTCAGTCTGATTTGAGTTTGAATTCTAATCTAGTTTCAGTCAGATTATTTCAGCCCAGACAGACTCAGTGAAGGCAGTCAGCCAACCTGAATCTTTTTTTTAGCCGCATCTTGCCGGTGAATTGGCAGGCATACAACTAATTCACCGGCAAGATGCAGCTAAAAAACTTCTTTAGCTGGACTTATCTTAACGGACTCTTTACTAGGATTAATTATGGATACCATCCAAATTGAAATCGTCAAATTGTTTCGATGCACAGGTGGGGTTTGAGCAATTTCAATAATCTAATTGTGCTTTGATGGAGTTATAAGAAGTTGTCAGCTTGTCTTTGTTTGTTAGTTTTATTGATTTTGAAAAAATAATTTTGCTGCAGGTAGTCGATTGTTAAGTGTGGGCTCAGTTCATCATTTGAGAGGAAAGGCTGCTGGCACTGAAGGGGTATGAGTAACTATCCCATGAGATCTTGTGATCTTCGGTTAGTTCTAAGAAAAAGTGCAGGGTAATTTCAATTATTCTCTATTTTTGGCTATTACATAGTTTTGTTTTTGAGTGAAACTTGCCTTTCTTTGGTATGTCATTGTTAAAAGGTGGGGATTGAGCTGAAAATGAAGACTTTATTGTTGTTTGTTGTTTTACTTGTGTAGAGTATAACTTGATTGCTTAAGTTTGTGTAATGTGCGGGAAAGCAAGATTGTGTGTAATGCTGAGAAAGCTTTGGAACTCATTTGTTAATTGGCTGGAGGAGGTAGGAGATGTTGCTGACCATGGAGGTTATTATTGAAGCCCATAATCCATCTCTCATCAAATGTGTTATCCATATGATTGCGGAAAGCCTCAAATACAGGTTGCAAACAAGGTACTGAGTAATGTCTATCTTGATTGATTAGTTTCATAATAGTGATATTCAACCTTAAAGTTTGTATTGGTTGCCTAAGTTGTAGGATTACTAGAAATTTTCCCACTGAAGTAACGACATTGAAGGCTTATTTTTATGAATGTCTGAAATCAAGGAATTTGTATATACTTCCAGAGATAATTTAGTTCATGAGTTCTTTTGGTTATTAATCTTGGGGCCTCTCTGCAATCTTACCTGCAATACACATTACCGTTCTTACGTTAGGATTCCATGTATAACCCATTCCGTATCTTGTGCTTGAGATATGAACTGCATCAAGATATGTCAAGGTCGTGAATTAATGAACTATGTAAAGAGATTGACATCATATTAGTTAGGATACCCACCTTTATAGATCATTGTCCTCTCATGTGCATTTTTATAAGCATTTTCTTAAGTATTGTGACCTCCCCACATTAATCAGCTGATGGATTTTTCTGTGCAGGTACACCATTATGAAGTAGGAATAAGTTCATCATCATCATCGGAGTTTATAATTTTGCTGTTTAATCAATAGTTTTTTAGTTCATCATTTTGTAATCGAATCCTAGAACTACAGATTACAATGGTCAGCACTACAGATTTTAATCCTTGTGTAATTTGAAACCAATGAATCAATGAATGTTAAATTGAATGATTATTTGTGTACATGTTTAATAATTTGATTCTCATTTTTATTTGATTTGAATTTGGTTTTCATTTGATTCTCATTTGAATTCTAATTAGAGTTTCATTTGATTCTCATTTGATTTCAGATTTAGTCAGATTCAGTCGAGGCTGAGGCCAATCTGAATCTATTTTTTTTTTTATATTAAGATTTATATCTATGACTGATTAAAGACAGTCATAAAGTTTTGACGGTTAAAATCGGTCGTTGATATAAGATTTTCAACGACCCCCGGAGACACGTCATAGTTGAAAAAGACGCTCAAACAGCGACCCTTTCTTCGACCGACAAAGCAAGTCATAGATACGAGTTAAATGACTTGCTTTGTCGGTCGCGAAACTGCTGATTTCCACTAGTGGTAATCCTTCTCAAACACAAGAAAAAAATTCTCATAAGAAGTTTCCTAGGCATCAAGACAAACTCGTAATGCACATATAAGATGATTTGTCCTTATAGGGTAGAATCAATCTTTTTCGCCCGGATTTACACCAAGAATAGCTACCAAAGGCGTATAAAAATATTTTCTTGACAAAGAAGAATATACAAAGTCATTAGGGACCATGCAACATAGTTCACAAAAAATGATTGTGAACATTCAAGAATTGCATAGTAATGCGTACTACAGCCCATTCTTGAACTCCCTTCTTTGAGATTCACCAACAACATTCTTGTAAAACCTACAAATTAGCTTAGAAGAGTAGTACTCCAAGAATCCAAGTGCCCAATCCCAAGAGAAATGGAACAAGTGACGAAATGGAGCAAAACACTCAAAAACAAGAGACGGGACAAATACCAATCTTAACTCATCCAAATTCAAGTTTTCTCATCTCCATTTTGAAGAGAATTCAAAGAGGAGGAGAATGAAAAAGAATGAGGTCAATCCGAGTTCGAACGAAGAAGATACAGCCAAAACAAATATATCGATTATCGACGTCTACAGGCAAATATGCATACGGGTTTGAAAACGAATTTTCAAGTACGCGAACTTAAACCCCTGTATTTTGATTTTAAATGATGTTATACATACCTGGTAGATGTACCATGAAGTCCAAACATCCCGAACATAATCTGTGTGCCCCAATTCCTGTGCTTCCCTCACCGTATACATAGCAGGGCATTCCTTGGTGAGGATGCACTTACAACACAATCAAGTTGTGTTGGGGTGAAAAATGTCTTGCTCACCATAAGTGACCTTTGGATTATCATGAAAGTGATCGCTTTTAGAACCTTTCACATCCAATTCCATTTTTCCAAAAAACTTGTTAAGTTCGAACATCATGGATACTGCCTTCTCCATAGTCATGGAATTTTCTGGAAGATCATTCCTTTTCGCACTCAAAGCATCATTGACTTTCTTTGGTACCCACTTCTGAGTGTGTTTAGGAACAACCGGAACCTTCTTCCCATTACTCTATTCAAGATTTCTAGGAAGAGAATTGGGTTGACTATTCTTTTGCAAGTTAGTCTTTCTCCAACTGGGAGCATCGGATCTTGTCTTCGTCTTTACGAAGTTATCCTTTGATAACCATTATGATTGTGAAAAGGATTCGTATGACATTTATAGGAAAAACTAGGAAAATCACAGCACTGATTCCTTTTCCTAAAGGTTGGACAGTTACAACTTGTAACGTTAAGGGGATCAGTCTTAACATATGATCTTGGTTTCACAACTTCTTGTGATGCCCAAACAAGAACATCATGAAGTTTCTCATTCCTTATACGGAAACGACATCTCCTTTCCAGGTGACCTTTATTTTTGCAATAGTGGCAAACATATAAGGAATGTTCTTACCTAGATCCGTGTGTGCTGATTTTGGAGGTTGATATATTTTGCTCTTTTGAACCTTAACTGCCGGTGAAGGTATTTCACTTTTTCCATCAGTGGAAACCTTTTGTTGAGAAGAATCACTAGTACGAGCCTTAACAAAATTTACCTCTTTGCTAATACTTGGAGCATTTATTCCCTTATAGCCCAATCCTCGTGTATCTCGATGATTTTTACTTTCTCCTAGCATAGTGGTTAATTTTTTTGAACTAGTATTGAACTTTTTCAAGTCATCTTCCAACATCTTGATTTTATCAAGAGCAGCAACTAAATCAGCCTCAAAACGTTTTTCTCGAGCGAGAAAAGCGCTTTCTCTATCATCAAAACTAATTTGTTGAGAGTTAAACCTTGCTTCAGATTTTGCAAGTTTCTCTTCAAAGAAAAGTACTTTTGAAGAAGATTATCACATTCAAGTGACTTCATACGTAGGTTTTCCTCAAAATCCTTGAGGATCCATTCGTTAGAACGATTCATAACATAAACACCTGCGTAACATCTTCTCAATTACTTGTTTTCTCGACAGAGAGGAGTTAGAAGAGGTGTGACATGAGAAGTTGTCATCTTCTTCTTTTCCAACGATTCAAACCATTCACATACTCAGAGACTTCCTCATCAACATCTCTATCAATATTTAAATCGCCTTCATCAGAAAGTTCATCCAACTGTTTTTCTAGGCGTGTTTCCCAGACTTCAACAGGTTTTACAGTAAGTGAATGTTTAGATACTAACCTAGATGTGATAGTCCTCTCCGGTGAATCCAAGCTTTGAAAATCATCTGGTAATTTATGAACTGGTACGTTATTAGAGATAGACTCGTCCATAATCAGATCACTACAAACACAGACTTACAAGGTCTTTAATGTGTTTGCATGCTCTGATAACGATTGAAAAAGCGGGGGTACAACAACCACACCCAATATTTCTCTTAGTTTTGTATGGAAAAACTCCAATATACTTTCTAGAGAATCAACTAGACAATCAGACTCAATCTAGATAAATAGTATATCAAAGAGTTTATATCTCAATCTCTCGATTTGATCTTTACTCAAGCAAATAGAAATCTACGAATCTTTATCAAAGAGAGATAACTTGGATGGTACCAAAGACCAATATCCAAGTGTCAATCAATTTAAATCAACAACCAAAAGGTCGGATATTCTAATTGATTGAACAACGCACAACCTGTGATATTTCAATTATATAAACAAATATAATGAGGAATAGAAATAACACAAACACCAAAATTTTGTTAACGAGGAAACCGAAAATGCATAAAAACCCCAAGACCTAGTCCAGATTGAACACTCACTATATTAAGCCGCTACAGACACTAGCCTACTCCAAATTAACTTCCGGTGCTGACCGTAGTTGAACCCCAATCAATCTCACACTGATCCAAGGTACAGTTATACTCCTACGCCTCTGATCCCAGCAGGATGCCGCGTACTTGATTTCCTTAGCTGATCTCACCCACAACTAAGAGTTGCTATGACCCAATAAAGTCGAAGACTTTAATAAACAAATCTGTATCACACAGAAAAGTCTATGGTAATAGATAAATACGTGTCCCACGAATATACCTACAAGTTTTTGTTCCGTCTTTTGATAAATCAAGTTGAACAGGAACCAATTGATAACCCAGACTTATATTCCCAAAAAATAGCCTAGTATTATCAATCACCTCACAATAATATTAATCGACGCAGGGAAAAAAGATATTGCGGAATCACAAATGATGAGACGAAGTGTTTGTGATTTCTTTTCTATATCGCCTATCGGAGATATAAATCTCAAGCCAATTATTCTAATTGTACTCAGACAATAAAAAAAACAAGATCATATCACACAAGTACAAGAAAAGTAGTATCGGTCTGGCTTCACAATCCCAAGGAAGTCTTTAAGTCGTTAACCTGGTTTAGAGAAGAAAACCCAAGGTTAAAGGAGAAACGACTCTAGCTTATGTAACTAGTATCACACGTAAGGTGTGGGGATTAGGTTTCCCAGTTGCTAGAGTTCTCCGTTATATAGTCTTTCAAATCAGGGTTTGCAATCAATGTTAGCTTGGTAACAAAGCGTTCAATATTCAACTTAGATGAAAACCTGATTAGATTCAAGCTAATATTTCTCAACCGTTGGATCGAAACCTTAGCTTGCTACACAATGAAATGTCCAATTTTGGGTTTATGTAACCGTTCCCAAACATTAACATTTATTGGTTCAACAATAGTTAACCACACTACAAGAAAAGGGGTGTATTGCACATGTCACAAATGTGGCGACAACTCATATTTATTGTGGCTATACCTTTTTTCCACATAAAAATATTTTGCCACACCTGTGGCAACAGCTTGGGTGGCAAGAAATAATTGCCACCTCTTTAACGTACTGTGGCAAAAGCTGGACTTCTTCCCACACCAAATTGTGAGGCAATAGCATGCGGCAAAAGGTATTTCTATTTTTCTTTTTTCTTTAAATATATTTGGTAAAACTTTTAAATTGATAGTAATCTTATAATACTCTTTATCTAATAAATTCAATACATCAAACTATAGAACTTTTGGTTGGTAGCCAAGCAACAAGCTGAGCCCCAACCCCTTTCTGAATAACAACACCCAGTCTATGGTAAATAAAACTCCCTAGTCCACTACCAGCGTCATTGCTAACTAAATAATTTTTCAGATGCTTGAAAAAATAAATAAAATCCTCACTAAGCGCTCCTAAAGTAGTAAAAGCTAAGACACCCAAACCGTAACCATGAGCAACACAATCAGATAAATATTTAGTACGCTTGCGCGAAATTGAACTCGAAATAGCCTGTCCCGGAATAAAGGCACGAACACCATCACCAGTGAAGGGAGAGACCCCTGTGACATCCATACACACATCTTGCCCGTTTTCCCAATTGAGCACAAGGATATCGGCTGGGCGTAAGTCCTTGTTATCATCTGATAAAATACCCAGGTTCGCTTCCTTGCGTGCAGGTACACAAGCTTTGTAACAAATGTCGGTAGCTAAATCACGAACTAAGTCATGACGAAACTTAATCCCAACGTCCTTAGCACAATGAAGCGTATGATCGCCAAAAATATCCATAGCTTTATTGCAACAAGAGCATAACCCACCTTCAACGAACAAAGGAATACCGAGACGATAACAAACTACAGCCCCCGAATCTGTCGGGGACCAAGACACCGACCAAGTCCACTAATAGGGACAGCCAAAAGATAATCCCAGCATGCTTGATCTAAGTTTACTTTGCCATAACATTGAATCTCTTGCAGATAAAGTAAACTGGACAGGGATTCGCTTCTTGACTGCGTCAAAATAAGTAATCGCCGGGAGTGCATAGAAGGGGGTAGTGTCCTCGATGCAATAAGTAGAAGGCAAATCACATACCTGAGTAAATTTCTAAAGAGCTAACTTGTAGGCAGCACCATTGTCGGTTGGGAATAAACTACCTGTTGATGGTGGATTTTCGTTTAAGGTTAAATTTGTAAGTAACCAGAAAAATCATGCGCTGACATATTGTAAAAGATAAAGCCGTTTATAAGTGACGGATACTCCTCACTTAATTCACCTAGAATGGAGCATGTAGCAACAATCCCATTCTCGTGAATACATGAAATTCCTCCAGGTTGGAGCATGCAAAGAACAATCCCTTCCTGTGAATTTCATATCAGCCTTGTATTTCCTGTACCCATTATCAGTGTGGCATGACGACTGAGTGTTACTCTTACAGAGTAACACGAACCTCCAAGCACTATAATGAATCCATGTACGAAATACCCGTACAGGCTGATTCTCGGTGTGTTATACTAGCCCGATTGAGCATCCGGACTTGACTGTATCAGTCTCCGGATATGATCTGATCGCAGTCATCCAACTCCACAAGCATGATTGTATGACCACAGATCAATTCCATCACCCTAAGCATGGTATGGAATACCCACGGCCTTAGCTTGCCAGATATGATCTGATCGCAGTCATCCAACTCCACAAGCATGATTGGATGACCACGGATCAATTCCATCACCCCCAAGCGGTATGGAATACACACGGCCGACCCCGCATGGTCGACCATTGGCCTTCGCTTGCCAAGAAACCGTCCATACCAAGCATTATGGACGGAAAACCTAAATTAGGGTTTGCGGCATATTACATGTGTCGCAAAAATCGGGTCTCAACCGTCCATCTTCGCAGCATAGATGGAGGGTGTAGATGTAGACTCAAAGGGCCCGGAGCATGTCGACACAATCACCGTGTGACCGCCTACACACTTGACCAATCGGTCAAAGCCAACCATGGTTGGTTACAACAAATTCGTCCGCCCAAAAGAGCATGGTCGCGCGGCTTTGAAAGCCAAAATTAGGGCTTCAAGTCATCACGCGCGTCCATCTTCTCCGGTACGAATGGAGGGTCACAGATTGGATTAACCAAGGCCGGTCATACCAAAGCATGACCACCGTTGGCCCATCTACCTCCTCTTGCGGTCGGCCAAGGCATACCATGCCCGGCTAATCCAAAACGCCCGACCAAACTCACGCGGTTACATCTCCCAAATCCTAAACTGATCTCGACCGCTCAACTTCACCGGATGATTTGAGTGGCTTAGATCACGTTTTCATGGGATAATCGGTATAGGTGTGAACACTAGCCTACCACCTACACGCTGGTATGATCGACCAAGACCGACCAAGATGGGTCGTCTTGGAACGCACGCCCAAACTTGGAATGTCATGCGGTTTCCAACTCCTTTGCGGCAAGGGATTTACATGCCGCAAACCGATCTCAACCACTCCTCTTTGACGATCAAATTGAGTGGCCTAGATTGCATCTTCACGAGACGGTGAGACATGGACGTGTACACCATCATGCCGTCAACACGCATGTATGGTCGGTCCTCTACAAAATCCTTCCCATGCTTGGTTTCGACCAAGTCAAGAGTGATGCTTGCGCACCTCTTTAAAAACCCTAATTTCATCAACGATCGCATATGAGTGTCTCAAACATCATCTCGTCCGTCCAACCTCACCAGCTTGGTTATACAACCACGGTCGGGAGTTATTTGGTTAGTGAGGAGTCATTACCCATCACCGTATCAAGCACTTAATGCAAGACTACACATAAAATACACACGGTACTTCACAAGTATCGACTTCCCCGAATAACACGGTTATTCAATTCAAAGATTACATGCTATATTTCGTGGATCCACGATCCACATTCCAGACATCAATCATGTTACAAACTCGGGGATGCATGCGGGGTATTGGTCCAGCGGTTTACAAATGCGGCGTGCAACGCGCCATCACAAGAACGTGTTAGGAAGTCATGGACGGTTAGAGATGAACAGGGAAAAGTGGGCAAGACTGGTCGTGTGTTACCGACACACAACTCCACTACTCCATCATTCCACTACCTCCACTTCCCACGAGAAACGTGAATGAGGCTCAATGACTTGTATAAATAGGGTCTCCGCCCTATTTCCAACAACAAGGAATATACGGAGACAACAACACAAGTTCGGTCCGATAAAACCAAGTGTTGATACCGTCATATTCAACCATCTTCTCATTACAAGTCATAGCAAGCCAACACCTTCACAATCTCAACACCTTCTTCGCTTCCCTCCCTAAGATCAACCCCATCTCCTTCACTTTGTTACCGAAACAAGTCTGGAACGGCCATTTCTTGGTTTAGGCCGGACTTGCACAGATTGATCTCTCGAATCTACAAGCACTCACCGCACAATGCATTTGTTGAAGGTTTAGATTCATTCCTCGTCCACACCCCAAATTACCAAATTCTGCAGGAGTAGTTTTCACCCATCAACAATTGGCGACCACAAAGGAGATTAATCTCTCGGTTACAAAAATCGAATTCTCAATTTTCGGTTCTCGTGTCACGATGTATCTTCACCCGGAGTCCGCAGGTGGCTCAGATATCAGGGGAAGCATAGCTGGAATGTTGGAGGATGTCTTGGCAAATCAAGCCGGTATCACCAGAAGGCAGAGCGAGACATTTCGCCTTTTGAATGATGTAGCAAAGACAATTACAAGAAGGGTCGACAGGCATCCACACAAGCGGCGCAAGAAATGTTGAATCTTTAATCAGGAGTCACATCTTTACCGGTGGAGAGGCAAAAAGGGCGCGTAACCACAGGAGAAGAGACTTACCCGGAGTACTACAATGTCTGCCGGATAAAGAAAGGGAACCTGCCGCCTATGAAGCCCTGCTAGAAGATTTGTGTTTCAGAACTCTTATTGAATCACGGAAGACTGTCCAATCCACGTCGGCCTCCCAACCAGCTGAAGGAACGCTTGAGGAAGGAGAAATCAATCAGGAAATGCCTGAATACAGAGGATGGGAACGTTCAATTCGGTCACTCAGCAGTGATATTGCGACATCTTCCACGTCCCTCTGCCTAGGCAAGCGATCCGCAGATGTGATGGCACTCGCAAATCCTCCGACTTCATCCCCTCCTCCACATCAAAGCCACGGGGAGACATCACAACGCCCGCTAACGCAGGAAAAGCCAGACTCAAGGTACTTACATTTCCCCTTCCCAATGGAGGAGATCCTGGAGCTGCTGGAGATGTGGGTGCGAAATGGGGAGGTGGAGCTACCCCCGGTATGGCGTCCACCTACTGGTCTAGAAATAATGGACCCGAGGTACTTTGTGATTACCACCGGTTCCTTCATCACCCCACCAGTGAATGCAACGCTTTGAAGCGCATTGTTCAGGAGAAGCTTGGTTCAGAGAGATAGCTTGCAGAGGATTTTCTTAGAGACTACTCCGGTTTGATATAAGTGAGACTTCAAAAGCAAGTAAGTTTTACTCAACAACTTTACAAGAGAGATAGTTTAGAATTTCTTTGGGGACTTAGCATCCCGCATGTGGAAAAAGAGGCTCGGTGATCAAACGCCATGTTTGTTTCCATTCGTACCTCCCTTTTACATAACATTTGCAATTTCATGCACAATCATTCATGACCCGATGCAAATTTCATTTAACATAATCTCTTTCAAAAGGGTTGTTCACAAAACTATCTCAAAATAAGCCAATTCAATTACCTATTAATCCAAAACCGGAAGTCAAAGAAAATCCTCACTATCACTCAAAAAGAAGATCCTCACTATCACTCAAAAAGAAAAGCATATAAGAGAAAACGCCGTATATAGCACGAATACTTCAAGGAAAGTCTTTAAGCAACAACTCATCCTTCCGGGCAAGAGAGACTTTCATCCTTTGAAGCACGGCCTCCGCTTTGACTCAGCTCTTTAGACAACCTCTCAACCTCTTCTTCTGGCGAGCAACACAATCTGGGAAGGGACTTCATCATGTAGTTTCGAACTCCCGAATCTTGGAGAACCCTTCGAAGAACCAAGGAGCATTAAAGGCATGCTACGCAAACACGTCCGTATGGCACCTCCAATCTTCAATCACCTCTTCGTAAACCGTTCCACCGGTCGCAGCGCTCATCCCCCGGATAGAAACTAAAGCTTCTTGGACGCGGTTGACCAATGCAAGACGACTCTTGAGCTTAGTGGTGGTAGCAATATGTCCGTGTTTCTCCCATATTGCCGTGTACAACTCTTCAAATTGAACCGCACGCTGAATCCACCAACCAACACATGACCTGGATAAGGGACAAGAAAAGGAGGATCGAACAAAGCCCCGTGCCGCATCACCGCAATTCGACGACCGCGGGAGTCTTGTCGATTGCGGGAGGCCTTTCGAAGAAGTCACCGCAATAGCCATGTGGTCCGGAACCTATTCGGGATGGATTTCAAGGGGAGCCGTCTCAACTACAAAGAGCACCGTCTCTCTTGCCTTCCTTCCGACATCTATTTCACTCGGGTGCCGATTTCCATCACGACCCGTCGACAAGATCGTTAAGGGAAGCGCCTTGTTCAACCGAGCTTGCATCATCTCTTGTCATTGTCGAAAAGGAGCGGTTTCTCCGGACTTCTCGGATGAAGGTCCGTACCGCCGGACTTCTCGGCATGAAGGTCCGTACCGCCGGACTTCTCAAATGATGACCAAAGATCGCCCGCCTTCCCGTTTTGAATGCGTGCCAACCTTGTGAAGGCATTATCTTTCGAAATTCCCGATTTAAAACAAGGATCGTTTTAGAAGAACTTACACTGGAGAAATGAAAGAACCGATGGGAGGAGGTTTAAATACCCGCATATTAGAAGAATTGAGGATTACCTGACCGCATGCTTGCCTCTTAGGTCTCTCTCCTACTTGGGTACTGCAATCCTCGCCTCTTGTCCGTTTGGATGGAAGTGGCTTCAATCGGAAATGCTTCGTCAAGACCTCGGAAGATGGCTCACTACGGAATTCGCCACAACACTCTTCGAAAATTTTCGGAAGATCAACGGTTGTTTCCCCCAAAATTCTTTATACCTGTCGGTCACCACCGGGTTTCTCCCAATAGGCCGAAGGGAAGGCTCACCCGGTCTAAGAACACATTGGCGTTAAGAATTTGTGGAAGGAATTCTTCCTGAGCCCCTAGTGGACAGATAAATGGAACACCCTGATCAAATCCCATCCGGCGAGCAGCCCCAGTCAATGTTGTACGGAGTCACGAGAAAATTCTCCGTTGTATAGAGACGGGACATATCCTGGAATGCAGCTGCGCATGTAAATAATTTCCCGCATCTCATGGTCTCAACATCGGTACGCAACACAACGCCAGGATCGTCAGCAAAGGTCTTTGGCTGAACGATGGAAGAGTGAATCGGCCCCCATGGACGAAAATCTACGGAAGAAATGTTGTCAAATACCTCCACAAGTTTCGCACCGGCTTTAGGACGCTTCTTATTCCATCGGAGTAATCTCGAGCCGCCGTACAAGTTAACGAGTGAAGGTGCAGGAGTAGGAGCATAACTTCTGAAGTATTCCCATAAGAGCGCCTGAAGAAAAGCGAACTGAACGTGCGACTCCACCTTCTTGTACCCGTTAGAAACGTGCATATCCATTGCTAAAGCGTCCAGATAAGAATACAGCGACCCAAGGAACAATGCAGCTAGAGGAAGAACTTCACCCTGCGCCAGCTTTATAGCAATCTTAACAAGCTCACCTCTTATGGTCTTCTTCCCTGAACCATCATCAAATACATCTCTGGATAGCCATAAAGACAGGAACGCGATCAAGCTGAGCTCGTTTTCCAACTCTTGATTCAACTCGGGTCCTGCGAGAAGACCACTCCGAAACCCACCAAGTATAAAAGCATCTCGCATCCTTTTTCTCCTCCTTGTCCGACTCTCGAATCCCTCCGCCTTTTGAAGTATAGCATCATAATTACTTTGTTCCGCATCGAGAGCTCGTAAAAAGACTTCCGGCAACAACAGGCGTGGTTCATTAACGCGGCTACACTCTCCAAAGTAATAGTCATCTCTCCCCATCTAGATATGGCTGTGTGAGTAGAAATACGCCACCGAGAAATGAAGGTGATCAAGCCCGCGGTGTCTTTCCTAATTTCGAGGGTAGCAGATGCCATGACCGCATCGAGAATTTGTGCCTTGGTCAAATTGTCCTTAATGCCCTTATTACTCAACATGCGCCTCATCCATCCTTCATAAGAACCCAGTGGAGCATGGCAAATCTTGAAGTCAATAGGAGAAGGCGGATATTCGTTTCTCTGGAGACAAAATCTCATCACAAGTGCGGAAGAAGAGAATGGATCAAAGATCCATATTTTCTCGAACCTAAAGCAAGACTATCTTATGAGATGGATGCTTCCTAATATTTGGAAAAGGCAAGGTGAACAACTCATCATTGATGTTCGGCATATCTTTGAAGCTATCAACACTTCCCGACTTGGCACCAAAGATTATCTCCGTAAGACATATCGACAAGAGTTCTTTTCTTTCTACCGCAATGAAATAAAACGCAGGAGTCGAAACTCATATGAAAGCGCATGAGAAATGTAGTCACACACAAAGAAAGACACAACTCACGTTGGAGTATACAATGGCCGGCCCAAATGCAGTTGTAGTCCGGTACAAGTTTCGTGTACAAATTTCTGGTGGTGTTGATTTTAAATTCTCCTGTGTATAACTCAAGTTTTCAAGTCTGGGATAAATTTCAAGTCGATACAAATTTCAAGTTCGATGCAAATTTCAGTCAAGCATATGAATAAGACCCACGTTCCAAGCATACACGGCGGGCCCGCATTCATTCATCCGCATGCATCATACGATTTTCTTTATTCGTGGGAATCGTGTCTACGGGATTCAAGCCAAATGGTGGAGAAAGCTAAGCATGCACATGTCTTACAAAAGGTGTTTACCTAAACAAACTAGGGTTTCACCGTTAAAAAAAAAAAAAAAAAAAAAAAGTGCGAAACTTACCTCGGACGGGCGGCAACTCCGACGGTGGCGGTTTCCGGCGGCGGCTCCGGCAGCAACTATTGGCGGCGGCTCTGGCAGCAACTATTGGCGGCGGCTCCGGCAGCAACTATTGGCAGCAGCAAAGTCACGGACGGGAGCCGCTTTGACAACAAAAGAAAAAAAAAGAAAATTCGTGAGAAAAAGAAAAGGGGTTTGGCTTCTTTTATAGACAAAAATTAGAAGAATCCCAATAGAATAAGGATTCCTCTTTTGTTTGGTTTCCTCTTCTGATTCAAATACCCAAAGAAAGAAACCGTCCCCACCAGGGATTCCATACAAGCGTGACGGCGTGGAAAACTAGCGGTCGGCCAACACTCTTCCGGGTAAACTCCTTTTACCCTGTCTTTCTCACGTATGCATGTCACCATCTCATGCCTACCACACAATAGTGCAACCATTATGTGCTAGGCAGGGGACTTAATGTTGATGGTGGATTTTCGTTTAAGGTTAAATTTGTAAGTAACCAGAAAAATCATGCGCTGACATCTTGTAAAAGATAAAGCCGTTTATAAGTGACGGATACTCCTCACTTAATTCACCAAGAATGGAGCATGTAGCAACAATCCCATTCTGTGAATACATGAAATTCCTCCAGGTTGGAGCATGCAAGAACAATCCCTTCCTCGTGAATTTCATATCAGCCTTGTATTTCCCCGTACCCATTATCGGTGTGGCATGACGACCGAGTGTTACTCTTACAGAGTAACACGAACCTCCAAGCACTATAATGAATCCATGTACGAAATACCCGTACAGCCGATTCTCGGTGTGTTATACTAGCCCGATTGAGCATCCTGACTTGACCAGTATCAATCTCCTGGATATGATTCGATTGCGCCATCCAACTCCACAAGCATGATTGGATGACCACGGATCAATTCCATCACCCTAAGCATGGTATGGAATACCCACGGCCTTAGCTTGCCGAGATATGATCGATCGCAGAGTCATCCAACTCCACAAGCATGATTGGATGACCACATATCAATTCCATCACCCCCAAGCGTGTATGGAATACACACACAATAACCCCGCATGGTCGACCATTGGCCTTCGCTTGCCAAGAAACCGTCCATACCAAGCATTATGGACGGAAAACCCTAAATTAGGGTTTGCGGCATATTACATGTGTCGCAAAACGGTCTCAACCGTCCATCTTCGCAGGCATAGATGGAGGGTGTAGATGTAGACTCAAAGGGCCCGGAGCATGTCGACACAATCACCGTGTGACCGCCTACACACTTGACCAATCGGTCAAAGCCAACCATGGTTGGTTACAACAAATTCGTCCGCCCAAAAGAGCATGGTCGCGCGGCTTTGAAAGCCAAAATTAGGGCTTCAAGTCATCACGCGCGTCCATCTTCTCCGGTCCGAATGGAGGGTCACAGATTGGATTAACCAAGGCCGGTCATACCAGCATGACCACCGTGGGCCCATCTACCTCCTCTTGCGGTCGGCCAAGGCATACCATGCCCGGCTAATCCAAAACGCCCGACCAAACTCACGCGGTTACATCTCCCAAATCCTAAACTGATCTCGACCGCTCAACTTCACCGGATGATTTGAGTGGCTTAGATCACGTTTTCATGGGATAATCGGTATAGGTGTGAACACTAGCCTACCACCTACACGCTGGTATGATCGACCAAGACCGACCAAGATGGGTCGTCTTGGAACGCACGCCCAAACTTGGAATGTCATGCGGTTTCCAACTCCTTTGCGGCAAGGGATTTCTGCCGAACCGATCTCAACCACTCCTCTTTGACGGTCAAATTGAGTGGCCTAGATTGCATCTTCACGAGACGGTGAGACATGGACGTGTACACCATCATGCCGTCAACACGCATGTATGGTCGGTCCTCTACAAAATCCTTCCCATGCTTGGTTTCGACCAAGTCAAGAGTGATGCTTGCGCACCTCTTTAAAAACCCTAATTTCATCAACGGTCGCCGCAGATGAGTGTCTCAAACATCATCTCGTCCGTCCAACCTCACCACTTGGTTATACAACCCTGGTCGGAGTTATTTGGTTAGTGAGGAGTCATTACCCATCACCGTATCAAGACTGTAATGCAAGACTCGCATAAAATACACACGGTACTTCACAAGTATCGACTTCCCGAATAACACAATTATTCAATTCAAAGATTACATGCTATCTTTCGTGGATCCACGATCCACATTCCAGACATCAATCATGTCACAAACTGGGGGATGCATACTTGGGGTATTGGTCTCAGCGGTTTACAGGCGTGCATCGTGCAACGCGCCATCACAAGAACGTGTTAGGAAGTCATGGACGGTTAGAGATGAACAGAAAAGTGGGCAAGACCGGTCGTGTGTTACCGACACACAACTCCACTACTCCATCATTCCACTACCTCCACTTCCCACGAGAAACGTGAATGAGGCTCAATGACTTGTATAAATAGGGTCTCCGCCCTATTTCCAACAACAAGGAATATACGGAGACAGAACAACACAAGTTCAGTCGACAAACCAAGTGTTGATACCGTCATATTCAACCATCTTCTATCACAAGTCATAGCAAGCCAACACCTTCACAATCTCAACACCTTCTTCGCTTCCCTCCCTAAGATCAACCCCATCTCCTTCACTTTGTGACCGAAACAAGTCTGGAACGGCCATTTCTTGGTTTAGGCCGGACTTGCACAGATTGATCTCTCGAATCTACAAGCACTCACCGCGCAGTGCATTTGTTGAAGGTTTAGATTCATTCCTCGTCCACACCCACTACAAGAAAAACACTTTATAGCCACACTAGCTATTTTAGTGTATGTGGCAATATGGTTATATTGCTACACTTAGATCATGATGTGGCAAAAACATCAATGTAGCCACATCAAAACAGCTACTGTGGCAAAATGATGGGCTTTTGACTCACCAGGGTTGGATATGCGGCAAAAGGTTGATCTGTTGCTACGGTGCACATTTTAAGTGTTGCAAATACATGACATCTATTTTTATTATTATGAAAAAAAAAATAAAAAAAAAAATTAGTCCAACTGTCCAAACCTCCCGTCAGACCCATACATATTCCCTTCCTCAGCGAAGAATAATCACTTTCTCTTTCTAGTTTCTTTTCTTCCCCCTCTCCTTGTTTCTTTTCAGTTTTAGATCTAAGTAAGAATATATATTCATGTTCCGTTGATACTATGGATCTTCCGCTAAGGATTCGTATTCATATGACCAAATAAGCTTTTGAAGTCTTGATTCCTTTTGGGCATTCAAAGTTTGGTTAATTCTTATTTGATTATGATATTGAGCAGATCCAGTTAAATAAATTTTGCTTGATTTGGGAGAAAAAAAGGAAGGGAAAGTCTCGGTGATTCAACTTTCTTGGTTTGATGAAAGTTAGTAAAAAGAGTATTGTTTCTACATCGATTTCAAATATTTAAGTAGTTAATTTACAAACGTTGATACACAAGTAGGGGTTCATTATTCCACCAATTTCTTATCTTTCTTACTCTGGTTATAGCCTAGTACAAGTTTTTGATTTTATAGGGCCAAGATGATACGTTGATACTGCCAATCAAGTTGGGGATGTTTTTAGTGAAAGGGTAACCTTCAAATCTCCCATAAAAGTAAATAATTATTTATAGAACTTTAGACTTTGATTCTGAAACTAATTATCTTCCATTGTACATGTATTGATTTTGCAGGAAATACGGAAGAAAATTGGAATGAAGTTTTTTCCCAAATTGATGGGTCATGAATTGTATCATTTAAGTCTATAATTAATGCAATGTGTAAATTTATACCGTATGTATGTATTGAATTTATATATGGAATAAAATTAATTCCACAAATGAGAATTTTGTTCGTCTTATATTTTCCTCTTTTAAATTTATAGAATATTTATTGGAATTAAGTAACGCAACATCAAAAGAGAATAAACATCAAAAAAGAAAAATTTGGAATTAAATAATAATGATTATAATAAATGAAAATAACAGCAAAAAAGGAAATAAAAAAATTCCTTTTATATAAATTAAATAAAATTGCCAGATTTTTAAATAAATTAAAAAAACGTAATTAACAAAATAAAATAAAATTACAAAATACTTTTTTGCCTCATGTTATTGCATCACCATTTGGTGTGGCATAAACCTCAGGTATTGCCACGCGACACTAGTGGTGTGGCAATAACATTTTTTCACACGGTTTCTTGCCACAGTGTGTGGCAAAAGGTTTTTATGTGGCAAAAGGCTTTTTCCACATTAAACAGTGGCTCTTGCCACACAAAGAACATGATGCAATACACTAATTTTCTTGTAGTGACCCCAAATTACCAAATTCTGCAGGAGTAGTTTTCACCCATCAACACTACCAAGTATCACCTTCCCCACTGAGGCCGTCTGACTATGAGAGGCAAGATAACAGTAGGTGCGAGTGTCTGTCATAGTGTAAATACCGCCACCATCGGTGATAGGTATTGTAGCTAATCTCTGTTGCAAATGACCGAAACCATCTCCATCTCCCGTAATCAGAAGCCTCAAATACTTGAGTAAGTGATCGTCAAAGAGGTCGGTGGCTTGTTGTATAGCAGCAGGATTAGTGGTACGCAAAGCAAAATATAGTCTAGAGAAACCGACACACTTACGAAGCAACAACATCTCACTCTGAGGGTCCTTGAGTTTTTTTGATAGCCAGGTTGTTGACGGTGGTTTTTAGCTTAGGGTTAAAATCGTAAAACACTAAACCCTAGCATGACAGGTGATGTCACAACATTTAAAGTAACAAGCATTTACTAGGCACATTTACCAAACCTTTAATGTGTTCCTAAATAATTACCGGGTATCTTTTTCAAATTAGGGTTACGACAAGCCAAACCCTAATTCCCACGTGTGCCAATGGAAAATCATGCCAGCCACACCGACCGCGCCAAAGCATGCCAACCATGCTAGCCGCACCTCTGTGCCAATGGAAAATCATGCCAGCCACACCGACCGCGCCAAAGCACGCCAACCATGCTAGCCGCACCTCAGTGCCAATGAAAAATCATGTCAGCCACACCGACCGCGCCAAAGCATGCCAACCATGCTATCCGCACCTCTGTGCCAATGGCAAATCACGCCAGCCACACCGACCGCGCCAAAGCATGCCAGCCATGCTAGCCGCACCTCCGTGCCAATGGAAAATCATGCCAGCCACACCTATTGCGCCATGCCAAACGCACCTCTCCATGGCCCGATGCCGCGCCACCATACTGGCCTTCACTACGTGGCTATCAAACAAAGGCGTGCAACAATCAACGGTTTCCCTTCAATCCCAGGAGCAAATCTTGGCCGTCAAAGGTTACCAAACGACCTTTGCCCCAAAACCCTAGCTTGGTCACGCACCTAGCCCTAGCTAGTCACGCCATGCGCCTATAGAAAACCCTTGGCCCCACATGCCAAGCAAAATACGCACCTAGCCAAAGCCAGCCACGCCCAAGGCGAACCTTTGGCCCCACATGCCAAGCCAAACCAAACCTAGCCAAGCTATACGCGTCATGCCAAACGCACTTTGCCTTGGCCCTAGCCATGCTAGTCACATCATGCCAAGCCAAACTCCCTTGCCTTGGCCCTTGCCACGCCACACGCCCAAGGAGAACCCTTGGCCCCACATGCAAAGCCAAACCAAACCTAGCCAAGCTAGCCGCGCCATGCTAAACGCACTTTGCCTTGGCCCTAGCCATACTAGTAACATCATGCCAAGCCAAACGCCCTAGCCACGCCATACGCCATGGCAAACCCTTGGCCCCACATTCCAAGCCTTAATCACATCTAGCCAAAGCTAGCCAAGGCGAACCCTTGGCCCCACATGCCAAGCCTAACCACACCATAGCCATGCCACCCTGTTGGCCCTCACTACGCGGCTACCAAAACGAAGGCGTGCAACAATCAACGGTTTCCCTTCAATCCCAGGAGCAAATCCTAGCCATTCAAGGTTACCAGAGGACACATGGTAACCTTTGGCCCGAAAACCTAAGTTTGGACACGCCAAACCTTGCCATGCCAACGGCATGCCAACCTAGCCGCGCCACCACATTGGCCCTCACTACGCGGCTACCAAAACGAAGGCGTGTAACAATCAACGGTTGCCCTTCAATCCCAGGAGAAAATCCTAGCCATCTAAGGTTACCAGACGAAACATGGTAACCTTTGGCCCGAAAACTTAAGTTTGGCCACGCCAAACCTTGCCATGCCAACGGCATGCTAACCTAGCCGCGCCACCACATTGTCCCTCACTACGCGGCTACCAAAACGAAGGCGTGCAACGATCAACGGTTGCCCCTCCTCTCAAGATGCAAAATCCCAACCGTCGAAGGTCACCAGGCTGGCAAGTTTCCCGAGCTTGACTCTCCAAGCCACAATAACGTGCTACATGTTTTCCAAAACATTCGAGACATCAACAGAAACTGGGGGATCCTCTTTGGGTATTGGTTTGGTGGTTTACAGCGTGCGGCGTACACTACGCCCGTCATAAGGAAGTGTCATAAGGTTGAGGCGGTTAGTAAATACGGGAAGTTATGTGTGAAACGTTCATGGGACATAAAGCACATGCATTAACAACTTTATGGGACATCAATTCCATAACGTTAGCAGTTTCATGAAAACCAGTTTCATGCGTTAACCACTTTATGGAAATATCAATTCCATGCATACGGTTATCACCTCCTCCCATTTACTTCCCCACTCCTTAATGAGACCAGGGTACATTTTTACTCCGACTTGTATAAATAGGTCTTACCTATTTCCATTGAACAACAAGTTCACACAGGAGATACAACACTCAGAAATACTTACTTGATAGCCCACCTTGGGAGCTCTCTCACTTTTATGATAACAAGTCGTAGTAACCCGACTACTCTTCCAGAATCAACTATTCTGGTCTCACCACTTTCCTTGCTTCCATCCCCAAAACCAACCCATTCTCCTCCACTTTGTGACCGAGGCAAGTCCGGAATGGCCATTTCTTGGTTTAGGCCGGACTTGTACGGATTGATCCCTCGAATTTAAAGTACTCCCTTGCAGTACATTGTTTAGGGTTTAAATTGTTTCTCACCTGCACACCCGTAATTACCGAAATCAGCAGAAACCATTTTCACCTACAAACAATTGACGACCACAGCGTGAGGTTCGATCTTTCGGTTACAATGTCAATTTTCAACCAGCAATTTCATTCTTCGACCCAGACGTCAACATGGTAGAGGAAGGCGATCCACTTCGACTCAGTTACTCGACGGCTGGATCATCAGTCATGACACGACAAGGGATGACTGGGACTTCTCAGAGGCCGGAAGCAAAACGATCCGCCCAGGGATTAACGGCGCAGCTTATCGACAACTCAAGAACGACTCGGAAGACTGGGGACTTCCCATGACCATGTTTCTCGGAAAAAACAAAAAAAAAAAAAAAAAAAAAAAACTTGGTCCCATACCCGGAAAGTTTATTCTCATCAGAAGACCTGAGAAACCGAGTAAGTCTTATATCTAGACAAAAATACGTGGTTTGCTTTTTTTCAAGTTCTGATAAAACCTATAACCATGTTTCATCCCATGTCATCTACCAACACACGGTTCCATGGCCAAAGACAATTCAATTCTAAACATTTCATTCAAAGAAAAATATATAATCCAAAACCGTCAAGGTAGCATTTATCTATTAACTCCGAGAAAATCAGAAATCAAGAACCAAAACCAAAGGCCTCATTTGCCTTTCAAAAAAAAACATAAAGATAAGAGGACCGTAAGACAGATATATATATATTCAAGGGAAGTTTTCAAAAAGCGGATTGCTCCTTTTGGCAAAGGCCTCCCTCGTGCTTTGGAGAGCCACCCTCTTAAGTTTTAGCTTCTGTATAACTTCTTGAATTCCGCTTCTCGCTTCTTCATCATGTCCGCGGAAGGACCTTCAACCGCTTTCACCAACGACCTTTCAACATCGAGAGAGACCTTCAACGAACCAAGGAATGTTGAAATCGAAGCCCACGCACATGTCACGATGGAACTTCCAGCTCGAGATTACATCCTCGGAAATTGTATGACCAGTCACGTTGCACATCTCATCAATCGAAGACAAGGCTTCCTCCACACGATTGACCAACGCATGTCGACTAGTGATCTTCTTAGTCGTGGCAATATGACCATAGATTTCCAAAATCTTGGTGTACATTGTCGCAAGTTTAACTGGCACGCTAAATCCACCAATCAACACATGACCTAGGAAAGAGGCCAGATACGGAGGATTGAAGGTGGCACCTTCAACTGAATCAGCAACTGGCAGGAAATCCCTAACTACGATTTCACCCCCCGGAGTGCTCTCCTCCACCTCGAGTCACGGCAAAGCAACCTCGGGACGATGAATCTCCATGTCCAAGTCGCTAGTCAAGCGCAGCTTCCCACAAAGTGGGAAGTACGGCCACGTCTTTTACTCCGTGGTCTTCCACTTCAATATCATCCCCATGAACGATTTCCTCCTAAAAATCAAAATTTAGTTTTACCGCAAAAAAAAAAAAAGAGGGGGAAAGAAGAAAAACATGGAGGGGACTCACCGATTCTGGTTTCAGATCGACTAGACGATGATTCAACACTCGCTGTCGAAAAAAATTGCTCTCGCCACCGCTAGACCCTAAACTCTCATCCTTTTCGAGTTCCGCGTCATCATGGGAAGGCTCTCGCAACGCCGCTCTCTGTCTCGAAAAATGATATTTTCGATCAGTAGTTGCAGGAAATCCTACACTACACCCCTCACTAGAATATACACAATTAAGTTATTTTAAGATGAATGATTATGATTCATATTCATTGAATACTTGAATCTTTACAATATGAAATAGAAATGAGTTATAGAATTACAATCACTCCAAAACTTTCTATCTCCTAATGACTTGCTTAACAATTCAAAAAGAACCCTCTAACAACAAACTTGTTCAACTCTTTATATAGGGTAATACATAGTGGATGACAACTAAGCTGTCCTTTATTTTCGGGAATTACCTGCGAAATATCGCAAGTGTACATGTATTAATTCTCGCGACACTCCTGAATTTCGCTAAGTCTTCACACTTTTCTCATGTTTTGGTTGTCGTCATTCATTGCGTCATTAATGTTATTCTTATGCGACGCCCTCGCAATGTCATTATTTATTGATCTCGCGAAGTATTGATGTCGCGATATTCTGATCCTACATCTTGCCTCTTCTCATGTCTTCTCTGCGAAGGAGAGAATGTCATGAGAACCAATATTTTGAAATGTCGTAACTGTTCATCTTTATCTTTTTCAATCCCGTACTTTTACACGGAATTTATTACGGATGTTTCTTCTTCCACTCTTTTCTTGACACGTCTCTTTCAACCGTTTATTCTTGACCATTCATGTCCCATCTCGCATTAAATGCATTTGTTTTCTCGAGAATTCTTCTCTCTATATATAGTTTTCTCACCCTTCTCTTCTTTTCTTTTATTTTCCCTCTGCAACTTTTCTTCAACTTTCTTCCTCCGCAATCTGCGCTTCTGCTATTGTAAATCTTCCTTTTCTTCTTTCTCTTGATCTTCAATTCTCTAATCATTCCCATACTCGAAGAATGGCTCCTCTCGGCCGTAAATATGAAAATCTTTTGATGAAACTCAAAAGAAATTACAAGATAAGGGTTTCACCTTATCTACTATTCCCAATCAAGAGTCTTCATCCATTCTTTCTGCAAAATTGTTTACTGATCATCAGAGTAATGATCAGAAAATCATAATCTCGCTAGGTCAAATCCTTGAAGGTCTTCCTATTCCTCTGTACGATCCCGAATTACCCTTGTTCTATGAAATTCTTGCTCATGAGAAATTCTCGCGAGCTATTTACCAATTAAGTGGTGATTGCATCCGTCTAATGCTTGAATTTGCTAATCGCGGTGCTGTTAAGGGATCTCTATATCCTGATAATGTTAAAGATCCTAATTTCGCAAGTTTAGAGATAGTCGCCGAGAAATACACTGTAGAAAACTTCTTTGAAAATTATGAAGTAATAAACATGAAAAATGATAAATCTCATTTGGGGTGCCCGATTGAAAAGAAAAGAGAACGTTTCCGATGATAAGATACTCATGCTAGATATCGACCGGCATTCGGCAAGAACAACGTTCCTCGATACTCTAAAGATGAGAGGTGGTCTGTCTTTCCACTATTTTTGAGCGGACCTTACATTTCTCGGTTCCAATGTACTCCCCGCAAATCTCGCAAATTATCACCTTGGGTATTTAATTGGCCCGCAAAGGCAAAAGAGGTATACTTCTTAATTTTTACTTATTTTACAATCTTCACTCCCTTTTATATCTAATGTTGCGATTTTTTCTAGATCATCAAATTGAGAAAGAGCTACGAGAAAAATCCAAAAGCAAGTACTCTGCGATACTTCGTTCAATCACGGATGAAGTAAGAAATATTTTCCCTTATTATTTTTAACAATATTGTAGCCTCTCGTTTCTTATCTTCATTCGTGTGTGAAGGTTGGCGTTGAAGAAATTGACATTCCCGAAGCTGCGAAGGTTAAAGGCAAGAATAGAATCACTCTTCGC
Source organism: Papaver armeniacum (assembly GCA_023531295.1). Lineage (NCBI taxonomy): Eukaryota > Viridiplantae > Streptophyta > Magnoliopsida > Ranunculales > Papaveraceae > Papaver > Papaver armeniacum. Next base: position 62,614 of record JAJJWW010002885.1, on the reverse strand, counting down.
AAGGATAAATCTTCCGCTCCATCTTCTAAAAACGGAAAATCCATCCCTCTTCTCATTCTAATTCCCAAACCAAATGAGAATTCTCGCGAAGATGAAAATGAGGTTGATACTTCTTTTGCTAAGGAAAATCATTCGGTCGAGTCTCGCTTTATGGCGCAATTTTCTAGTGTCTTCTCCGATTCTATGCAAGGATTGGGAGACGATCATTTATCTCGCTACTTGCAAAGCTCTCGCAAATATTTGCGATGCCCCCCGCTTGGTGGATAATGATTCTTTTCGTGGAGTTTCTCGAACAATGACTCCCGTTTTCTTAAATGCACTCAGTGCCTTGGTATGTTCATATTTCTTTATTTCTTTGTGATTTCGATTATAAACCTTATCTTAACAATTTCTTTACTTTCCTTTACAAATGGGGAGATCTTCCTTTGTCGTTGCCTCAGACCTCGAGAAAAGACTCAACAATCTTGAAAAGAAAAATCTTCAACTTAAAGAGAAGAACAAAGAAATAGAAATTGAAGTTGCGACATCTCGCAAGAAGGATGAAAAAATTCAACAGTTGGAAGTTGAATCTTCTTCCCCGAGAAGGACAAAATATCTACTCTTCAAAGTGCTAATCAGCAACTTTATGGTATAACACCCTCCTCTTTTCTTTATTTCTACTTTGTCATTTATTTTTCTTTGCCTGACTTATCATTTTCGCAGACATTATAATCTTTCTGACGAAGCCATCCTTCTCCATTCATTCCCTGAACCTATGGATGATGATACTCTTCTCGCTCATCTCAATGAATCTTTAAGTAGTTCTTCAAACAAGATTAATTCTCTCTCATTAAATGAACTTCGAACCAAATTTCATCTTTTAGAAATTGAACATAGATCTAGTTTAGGTTTAGCCAACCGATTTAAACGCTTATAGCTTGACTCCCAGGAGAGTAATAATATTCTAAGGAAGAAAATTAGTAGTCTCATAGATGATAAGGATCGCATTGCTAATTAAGGTGCACAAGCATTAGCAAAATTCCAAAAAACTCTTCTTGAAGTCCAAATTGAACGAGATGAATCTCTTCGCCAAAATGCCTTACTTAATGAGCGAGAAAATCAAATTCGTTCACTTCTTGTCATAAATAATGATGATGAATTTGCTTGGGCTGCGAAGGTTCTAGATAACGCCAGAAATAACTTAGGTGTTGATGTTCGTCTTCATGCCGAGCATACTGCCTTGGTTAAAGATATGATTTCTAACAGAGAAGGTTGTTTATTGTTCTTCATTATTTCTCCGCCTCTTTTTTATGAAATTGTTATTAAGCTGCTAACTCATTGTCATTTGTTCGCAGAATCTGAGAAGAGGTTTCAAACTAGAATCAAGGAACTTGAATCTGAGAAAGCACAACTTGCAAAAGACTTCTCTCTTCGTAATGACAAATATTCTAAGCAGAAGAAGCAACTAAAAACTACTGTGGCGAATTTCAATAATGATGATGTTCGTTTTCGCAATCAAACTATTGAAACTGTTTGCAATGACCACAACATTCCTCTTTCTTCATATCCTTGTCTTCTCGATGAAATTCCTAAAAATATGCCTTGCTCAGATGTCTCTGATAGTGATGTAAGCGAAGAAGAGGAATCTGATAAAGAAGAATAAGTTGCTAGATTGTTCCATTTTCCTTTCTCTTCTTGTGATACTTGTACATTTATCCTTCTTACCTTCCATTTTGTAATCTCTTATCAGAAATCTATCATATGAAAATAAATAACAAGTTTTTATTCTAATCATTCCCATACTTGCCTCTCGTTATTTATTTTCACATGAGAGAAATTAAGTCGATAATCTTTAAGTAATGATACTTCTTAATTTCGCAACTGCTGTTGCTGATTCTCCACGAATGAAGAAATATAGTCGTATTCGCAAGCTTATTTGCTTACTCAATTTCTTGTGTTATCTTATCATCGTTTATGTTGAAATTCATCATTGCGACAAAATCGCAGGACGTCGTTACACTTTCATGTAATGACCCATTGATCTTGTCTTATCATTGTTTTTGTGTGGTCTTATTTTACCTTCCTAGTTAAAGGTCTTATTTTGCCACCCTCATTTTGCATCAATATGACAGTCTAAACATTCTGGCGAACATAAAGTCCCATGACATTGACGTATTGCGACAAAATCGCAGGACATCGTTACACTTTCATGTAACAACCCATTGATCTTTTCTTATCAGTTTCTTAGTATTTTTGTCTCTGCAGGATGTTTCTGTTGCGACAATATGACAGGCCTAAAAATTCTTGCGAACTTAAAGCCCCATGACATTGCCATCTTTAGACACTTATCAGCTCCCTAATGGAGGGTGCCGCCCTTATCATCTCCCTGGTTGCCCCTTCAAGGAGGCGTATATCGGCCATACAAGACTAGCTCCTCCCATCCGGTCTTAACAACAACCAGTTGTTTTCGCAACCTCTTATCCCTTATACCTATATGGCTTATGGTTACGAGACTGCACCCTAAGTGGAGTTTTCTTTCTGCCGAGTGCAGCATGTGCCAAGACTTGCCAAGAATGGCCGAGACACTTCAAATGTCCCAGGCACTCTTGGCTCAACCGTGTACCTCGGCGCCTTGAGCATACACTGACTCCTTGGAAGAGACCCTCGGGCATCCAACCAGGGTATAACCTTATATATATAGTTGGAAATCCAAGGTATCTCTCCCTGGATAGGCTTTCATGGGCCCCAAATTTTCATGACTCAGGTTCTAGGGGCGGTGTAACCTTTTCCCTGAGCCATGTGAAGAGATACCCCCTTATATGACGCACTTTAGGTCTTACATTTGCCTCTTGCGAAATATCATTCGCGAACTAGGGTGTACGCCATAAAGGTTCGTCCCATTCACTCACTCTTTTATTTTTGTTAATTCATTCAATCATTCATTTTTGGTTTTCTCTTGTTATTTTGTTTTGCGAAGCTATCGCACAATCTTGCTTTGTTTATTGTAATCTCATTTCAATTATTCAATCAAATTTTCATACATTCTTGATGGCGAGAATCTCGCACATTTCTTCTTCAATTATTATTTCTTCCTACTACTCTTGATATGCCTTTGTCATTAATTTTGATAATAATGATTATTCATTTCTTACACCTTTTGCTCCTGTTTGCTCAGCGCCTCTCGCACCATTCAAACCTCTTAATGGTTCCTTTCCATCATAATTTTCAATCAAGTTTCATGCACTTGCTTCGCAATGTATCTTCATCTCTTGCATATATGGTATCCACCATCAACCTTTCTCTTCTTTGTTCATCTTTTATATTTTGCTTCCAGCCCTTCCTTTTGCGACTCTTTCCTCACAACTCTCCACATCAATCTCATAGCATTTTTGTCCTTCCATCCAGTCTCCTTTATAACTCCAACACCGCTAGGATGAGGAAACTTTATACACCGATGATAAGTCGACGCTACACCTGAAATTTCATGCAACCATGGCCGTCCGATTAATGCATTATAAGGGGATTCCACATCGACTACACAGAACAAAACTTCAGTTGATAATCCTTGCAAGGGTATTCTCATATGAACTTCTCCTTTAGGCTTATTCGTTGTGCCATTGAAGCCGTATATTTTATACCTCGAAGGTATCAAATCTTCATCCTTCCCTCCCATAATCTTGTAAGTATGGTAAAAAAGGATGTTTACTGAGCTCCCCGTATCAATTAAGATTCTGTTGATCGCCCAGAAATTTTCTGCTTCATCATCTTCGCCATCTACAGGTTTTGGATTAATTTCCAATTTTACGACCAATGGGCTATCATGCGTCTCTCTGCCTTTAGGAATCTCTTCTGCAGTGAAAGAAATAATCTGCATCTGCCATTCTTTTAATCACGATGTCTTCGCGATGTTCATCACTTCTCTATTATCGCATCCCTCGCAAAAACCCTACCGAGAACATTATCATGAAAATCTTCAATTGTTCTAAGATGAATGCACAATGGAGTTGTAAAACAAATTTTTAGCTTTCGCTCCATCTTCTATTACGAATGTTTCTTTCCCCTTTCTTGAGTTTGTCCTGTGCATTTCTCAACGCGGTGGTGGTAATGGTTGAACCTTCTCTTCACTTTTTAGAAAATGATTCAGACTTTCCTTGGTCAATCATTCGAGGATGATTCTTTTTATATTTCTGCAGTCATTTGTTAGGTGTCCATGAAAGCGGTGGTAAGAACAGAATTCGTGACTTCTATCACCTGGTGGCGGTTCATTCCCCTTGTTCCATGGTGCAGGTATGTTTTCCATCAAGAGTATAGCTTCCCATATTTTTTCCACACTAGTATTTTGTGGTGGCATTTTGATTTCCTCCCATACTACTCGTGACTTCGCTGCCCTCCATGATAATTACGCCTTCGACCTCCATAAGTTTCTTGCGGATGATCAAGTCTTTGAATTTTGTTATTGCCGCCACGGTTGTAGTAGTTCCTTTCCCTTTCAAATTCTTCTTGATCACGGCTTCCCATAGCTACTATCTTTGGCTGTCCATCATCTATTATCCTTTCTTGTTGCCCTTGCGAAGTACTCGCTACTGTGTTTATCAATTTGGGTAATAAGCTTGCATTCGCAGCATTTGAATTTGTATTCGCAACTGGGTATGATTCCATCTCATTTTTCCTTTCCTCTAGAGCAATATATTCCTCCTGGAGTTCTCGCAACTCAGTCATTGTAATTGTATTCTTGAATCTAAAAATTCGAATATATAACAAATTGGTTGCGAACATAGCGTTTATGAATGATAGAATAAGATATCTTTCATCCACTCGTCTAGCCATTTCGCTACACATTGTCTTCCATCTCACAGTTAAGTGTCTCAAACTTTCGCCAACTCTTTGTTTCAGCCCAAATACATCTTCAATTCCTGGTCGCGAGGAGTTGTTACTTATATATGCCCCTAAGAATATAGCTTGTAAATGGTTGAATGACGTGATTGTGTTTCTTGGTAAACCCTCAAACCATTTCAATGCTTCTCCTGTTAAACTTGATGCAAAATATTTGCACAATATGGCATCATGATTTTCCCATTGTAACATACATCTCACATACGCTTTGATGTGTTGTATTGCACAAGTTGTTCCATCAAAAATGCTGGTTAATGCGGTTAAATTGTACTTTCGGGGTATTCCTCCTAACTGCACCTCTAGTGTAAAGGGGGTTTTTGCAGCCTCTTCGATGGCCTCATCCAATTGTCTTCTTCCTCCTCCCCTTCTATTGTTCATCATTCCTCTCATCTCTGCCAACTCTCTCAAGATTTTTTCATTTACATCAGGATTCGAATTTATTGGTCTTTTTAGTTTTGCCTCTCTCCTTCTGCGTTCATGTCTACTTTGATTTTCTTGTTTATCATTTTCTTTTCTTCTTTCTCTGCGACTTTCTCCTTCATCTCGTTCAAGAATTCGCACACCATTATATCTATCATTTTCTCTTCTTGGTTGTCTATCGCTTCTCCTTTGTATTCTTTCATATTCTTCATTGATATTTCCATTGTTGCGATTTTGCTCGCGCCTTCTTTCTCGATTGTCATGATTGTTCGCCGAATTGCTTCCTCCAATTCCCGTTCTTCCATTTCTACTCTTAATCTTTCCCTTTCGAAAGCTAGACGCGCTTGTTCAATATAATGTTTTTCGATGTCATCTTCAATCTCCTTTTGTTTCCTCCGTGTTTCTCTCCCATGCATTCTTCTTCCTTCTTCCCCGATTTTCTTCACCAATTGGATTATTCTCGCCCTTGACGCTGCCTATTTTCTTGATTTCCGTCATTTTGGCCATTCTCGTAGAATTTCGGGACATGGAATATAACGATCTTCTACCACTTCTCTTCTCTCGCAACATCCTTCACCGAGATTTGGCTCTCTTTCTAGATTTTCTTCATTAACATTTTCTACAGTAATGTTCTCCTCATATCTTCTCTAACCGATCCTGATCTTGACCTGGTATTTCTTCTCGACCTTCTATTCTGCAACCTCATATTTTTCATTCTTAACTCATGGTTTTTCCTTGTTAAATTTGCACGTTCTTCCGCTTCTAACCGCCTTTCTTCATGTATTGTTTTTCCTTGTTAAATTTGCACGTTCTTCTAACGCTGCGATTTCTTCATTTCCATGAATTGTTTCTCCCATCTTTTCTCGATTTCTCTCCTCTTGTCCATTATTTATCAATTGTTGCACTTCTTCTCTTTCTTCCATAGAATCTGATCTCCATGTACGCACACTCACCCTATCATAATCTATTACTCTATTCGGTGCTAGTTGAATTGGTGGTTGAATTTGACCTTCTTCTCTATCTCTTGCATTTATTCTTGATGGTTCACCCGCTTTATTTCTCCTTTCTCCAGCTAATCTCCCCGCTTCTTCTAACAGATTTGTTGGTTGTTCTGATGCATTCCTTCTTCTAGACATTTCTCAATTTCAGTAAGTTGTTGAAAATTATATGAAATTTCTTTCTTGTTACTCCTGATTCTTTCAATTCACAAGGTTGATCTCTACTCAGTCCACTGTTTCTAGCGCCAATATGTAGTTGCAGAAACCCTACACTACACCCCTCACTAGAATATACACAATTAAGTCATTTTAAGATGAATGATTATGATTCCTATTCATTGAATACTTGAATCTTTACAATATGAAATAGAAATGATTTATAAAATTACAATCACTCTAAAACTTTCTCTCTCCTAATGACTTGCCTAACAATTCAAAAAGAACCCTCTAACAACAAACTTGTTCAACTCTTTATATAGGGTAATACATAGTGGATGACAAACTAAGTTGTCCTTTATTTTCGGGAATTACTGCGAAATATCCCAAGTGTACATGTATTAATTCTCGCGACACTCTGAATTTCGCTAAGTCTTCACACTTTTCTCATGTTTTGGTTGTCGTCATTCATTGCGTCATTAATGTTATTCTTCTGCGACGCCCTCGCAATGTCATTATTTATTGATCTCGCGAAGTATTGATGTCGCGATATTCTGATCCTACACTGACTGCTCGCAAGTTTGGCAAAGGCGTTCGTACTATTGAGACCCTGGACAGAATACAAGGGCGCATTCTCAGAAAAGGAACAAGGAAATAAACGATCCAGGCCAAGGTCAAGAGGAAAGCCGTACGTACCCGTATATTGGATGAACTAAAAGTCGGCAGAGTCATGGAGTCTGACTGAAAGCCGCCCGCATGATTTTTAGACCTTCGCTCCTTCACTTGGGGACTGTCCACGCCCAGACTGACGGATTTCCTTTTGGTTAAAGAAGTATCCCTCAACAACGGATGTTTTGATAAAATCTCGGCGGAAGGCCTACCACGAGTGTTCTCCACTATGGCTTTCACAAATTCCTGGATGACGAGGAATTCACTCTGCCAGAATGCGTTATACTTGGAGGTAGTCGACGGATTTCGTTCCGAACTTATGACCGACGCAAGAACACTAGCATAAAGAACGTCCGATAAGGTACCCTCTGAACCGCCAAATGGCGAACGAGAGGGACCCCTTGGTAGAAACCCATATGTCGAGCTGCTCGCTCAATATTATAAGAGACTGCCTGACACGATCCTCGAAAGAAAGACGGTATATAGCTAGACGTGCAACTTCGCATAAATACAATCTCACCGACGCCCAGATTCCCTCCATCAGAAAGCAAAGACATGTTTGGAGCAGAAGCAAAAGTATTAACCTTGTAGTGCTTCTCGACCTTCTGTTTTGTAATCTCATGTTTTCTATCCTCAACTCATGATTTTGTGTTGTCAAATTTGCACGTTCCTCTGCCTCTAATCGCCTTTCTTCATGTATTGTTTGTCTCAATGCCTCTAATGCTGCGATCTCTTCATTTCCATGAATTATTTCTCTAATCCCTTCTCGGTCTCTCTCCTCTTGTCCATGTTTACCAATTGTTGTTCTTCTCCCCTTTCGTCCATAGAGTCTGATCTCCAAGTATGCACGCTTACTCTATCATAATCCACAGTTCTATTCTTCTTCGGTTGAATTGGTGATTGAATTTGATTTTCTTCATTATTTCTTATGTTCATTCTTGAGGATTCCCCCATTTCATTTCTCCCTTCTCCAAAGAAGTCTCCTACTCCTTCTAACAGTTGTTGGTTGTTCCGATGCATATCTTCTTCTAGCCATTTCTCAATTTCATTAAGTTGTTGAAAATTATATGAAATTCCTTCCCTATTACTCCAAATTTTTTCAAATCACGGTGTCAATCTTCACTCTCTCCCCTGTTTCTAGCGCCAATATGTAGTTGCTGGAAATCCTACACTACACCCCTCACAAGAATCTATACTATCAAATCATTTTTAGGATGAACAATTATAATTTTTATTGACTAAACTATTAAAATGTTTACAAGATGAAATGGAAATCGATTCTGAAGAATTACAATCATTCTTTCTCTCTCTTAATGACTTGCCCAACACTGGAAAAAAGATCCCTTACAATAGGCTCCGCTTTCGGCTCCTTATATAGGGTATTACATAATGGATGACAAAATAAAGTCTGTCCTTTATTTTCAGAATAACTTGCGAAATATCGCAAGTGTACAAATATATAATCTCGCAACTCTCCTAGATTTCGCTAGGTCTTCACATCTTTCTCGTGTTTTGGCTGTCGTCATTCATTGCGTCATTTATATTACTCATCTGCGATACCTTCGCAATGCTGTCGTTTATTGATCTCGCGAGGTATTGATGTCGCGATATTTTGATCCTACAACCAGTTTCATGCGTTAACCACTTTATGGAAACATCAATTCCATGCATACGGTTATCACCTCCTCCCATTTACTTCCCCACTCCTTAATGAGACCAGGGTACGTTTTACGCCGACTTGTATAAATAGGTCTTACCTATTTCCATTGAACAACAAGTTCACACAGGAGATACAACACTCAGAAATACTTACTTGCTACCCTACCTTGGGAGCTCTCTCACTTTTCTGATAACAAGTCGTAGTAACCCGACTACTCTTCCAGAATCAACTATTCTGGTCTCACCACTATTGCTTCCCTCCCCAAAACCAACCCATTCCCCTCCACTTTGTGACCAAGGAAAGTCTGGAACGACCATTTCTTGGTTTAGGCCGGACTTGTACGGATTGATCCCTCGAATCTAAAGTACTCCCTTGCAGTACATTGTTTAGGGTTTAAATTGTTTCTCACCTGCACACCCGCAATTACCGAAATCAACAGAAACCATTTTCACCTACAAACACCGACATTAGCTGAATAGTCTTGTTCACCCTACCCAAAACCATATTGCTCATGAAATCCATGTCCTAACTCACAGGTCCCCCCAAAAGTTTAACACCTTTGCTAGGCATGTCAATGTCTTTTGGGAAAACACCTTCCTCGAGGCTTTGTGGATCAAGAGTATGCCAAAAAACCTCAGTTTTCTTGATAAGAATAGCCCAAAAAACCTCAGTTTTTCTTTATTTTAAATTTTAATTATTTACTCTAAATTTTTGCCACATCAAATGGTGAGGCTACAACGTGAGGCAAAAACATTTATTATTATTTAATATAAAATTATTTTGAATTACATTTTATTCAAAAAATATTTTGCCACACCATTGTCGTGGCTAATAGTACAACTTGTGTGCGACAAGACAAACCATGTTTCCACATCTTGTATGTAGCTAAAACTTATTTACTGATTTACTGGCCATTGTAATATTATGTTCTAAATTATGCACGGTACCAAAAAAACAGTAAAACTATAACAAAAATTGAATCCAAATAAAGAATTTAAGTTCCATTAAATAAAATTAGTTGTTACAAGGCATAGAGAATTCCACTTAACCATAAGGAAAAAAATTTTTTACACAATCAAAACTAAAGAAAACTAATAATTCAAACTTGGCCTAGTCCATGTTAAATCAACTCTCAAACCAAAACTTGGCACAGAGGATCTGAAGATCCCGAGAGTTGCCCCGGTCTCGTAAATAGGTCTGGCCTGCACCATCTGACATACTCCATAATTTGGTTCTGACGCATGTTATACTGCTCATATTGCGCTTCCATTCGTCTCCCCCATTCTGGCATCCCGTTCTTTCATTTGCTTCTTAAATTCTTCCTCTCGCTCTTCCTTTTCTCTCTCAAAATCCTCATTTCTCGAGTATTCCAGATGGCATCTTTGAGCTCTTACACGTTTTGTGTTTGTTTGTATGTACTATGTTTCCATAGACTTCATTACTGATTGATTGTTGGCTACCATCTTCATCCAACCCATTGTCATCCAACCCAGATTGTTCCCTCAGTTGGGCCTATTATATTAGGAAAAAAACAAAATAGGCAAAAGGATCTTTTATAAGCGACAAATTCATAAACTTAGCTAGTGATATTTTGAAACCAAGACAATTGACTTACTATGTATCCTTGTGAAAATGGGTCCAAAGCTTTTCTACTGACTTTATTTACATGGGTTTTCATGAACATGTCACCATCAGTTGGTGGGTTCCCTCCGTTCTCTTGAGCCTAAACAAATTCAGCCACATAATGATTAATGGTATCCAGTAACAAAATTATATGATAGAATAGAACTCTGATGAAACTTAATAGAAGAAAAACTGGTTTAGCACTATCCAATGTTCACTAGGATTATGAGTAACTACTAGTGAATGATGATAATTCTGAGCTCAATGTGTATATGTGCAGCTCCCTTAGTTGTGGCATGTTATCTTCGTAAGGTCTTGTTGGTTTTCCTTTCATTCTAGTTTTTAATGGGGTTCGGAAGTTTCTGACAAGGGTATTGATATATGGAACACACCTGATTCCTCCTAGTTTGCATTACAATCTAACAACTGCTCCCTAACTGTAGTGAATGATGACAGAGCTGAGCTAAATGGAATCCCGTATTATATTTCTTTAAAATGTCATCAATAACTACTATTATAAGGCATTATAAGGCATCATTAACACTTTTATCCATAAATATATCGTTTTTCTACCAGATAACCAACAAGTGCTAAACATGCTAAACGAAAGAAACGCCATTTAACTAAGCACTGTTAAAAATACAAAGTGCTTCAAAGGTATAATTAACTATTTCCTAATCTTGCTCCTCTATGTTCTTTCCAATGAAAGTTGCAAAAGTGGTATCACCTCGCACCTTTCTCTTTTGAAGGACAGCAACTGCTTAGAGAGTAACGTAAGCATTTTGTACATGTTACCTAAAAATACATCTAAACATAACATTACCAAAAAAAAAAAAAAAAAATCACTAGTAGTTACAAGTTGGAATGATCGCCTTGCACCCCATTTTTTTGATATTCCATCCTACATAAAACAACAAGGTTTCCTCTATAATCATAGATCGGAATAAAATCTCAGATTGGAAACTATGAGAGAACATATTGTCTTATAAATGATTGCGAGTTTGGAAAACAACATCAATGCCAGCAACATAGTTCCATGAGGGTAACAATCAGTTACTATATACTTAAGATCTTTCCTTCTAAATAAACTGAACAAGATACTCAAAGACGACATTTGGAGAGTTTAAGACATTTTGCTAAAAACAACAACAAAGGTTAAGGATCCGCCATCAGCCGATGCCGAATCTCTCAAAGCTATTTGCTTATTCGCATTGGATGGGATCCTTGCAACTTATAAACATAACCTCAAGATGGAAATTCTCATCTTATCTAAATACGTATCACTTTTTTGGGTCCTTAGAAGTTAAAAGATCCCATTGGCTTGAATTGCTTCATGACTCTCCCGTTTAAATGGTACCATTAGCTGGGGTCTCTACATCCTAATTCACTTACCTGCAGTGATTAAAAATTGGGACAAATTGCTGGCTGCCCATATCAGTCTCTCCCGTTTAAATGGTACCATTAGCTGGGTCTCTGCATCCTAATTCACTTACCTGCAGTAATTGAAAATTGGGAAAAATTGCTGGCTACCCGCATCAGTAAATGTACAACCTAGTTCTCAACAAGAATACTCAAGTTACTCAACTACAAAAGGCTAGTCATGTAGTAATTTCATCTAGATCCATAATTCATGAAGTTTGAAGTGGACCCAAACTCAATCCATGAGTTGAAAATCACCAGCAAACCATAGAGAACATATATTTCATTTACGATATCAACATAAACAAACTTTTTCAACTATGTTCTAACCTAGCAAACAAGCTGCAATGTACACTTGCACAACTAGATACCAGAAAATATTTAATCCCCCATAGACTATGATTGCTAGGCCTCGTAGGTGACTACAGAGCAGGAAGTAAAAAATCAGCGGGTACCAACTGTTCAAATGTGGCTATTGCGCAGAAAACAACAGAGAATCCTACATTTCATTTACTCTATCAACATAAACAAATGAACTGTGTTTAAACATAGTACTACCTCATTATTTAAACATCACGTATACACATAATCGTCAAACAAAATCAAATCCAAACAAGAACTGAAACAAAACGAATGAAAAATCCTTACCTAATACTCAAAATGGCCCTAACAATCAAATATGAGAACCAAACACAAAAACAATTCTTGCCAAAACCACAGAAACCTTATAAGAAATGGAAAGATAATAGGGATTAAAAACTTACTCTTACTCAAATTCCATCATCATAAATAAAAAAACCCTACAGAAAAAAAGTAAAAAAATAAGAACATCGAAAACCCAAATTAAATAAAACCCAGAATTCGTAAACTAGGGTTTATACCATTTAATGTCTGCAAGCGAAAATTATAGATTTCAAGACTACTTTTGTGTGTTTCAAGTCTTGAAATAATAGGGATTTCGAAATCTCGAAAGAACAAGTTTTCGATAATCTCGAGCAAAAGATTGAAATTTCTTTGGGTTTCCGGAGATTTTCTTTTTTCTTCCATCTTCGAGAGAAAAAACTGAAACTGTTTTATTCGAGAATCCGAAATCTTTGGGTGTATAGGCTAACTTTGTGGTCTTTCGGAGCGAAATTTGACTATCACGAATATTCCGAGAGGGAAATTTAATTTTCACGAAAATTTTAGGGTGAAATTTGCCGCTAAATATGTATATCATGTTCCTTCCTAAATTGGGGCCTAGGAAACTTAATTGGCGCCTATAGATTTCTTCATCCCCCAATATAAATTGATAAGGGGTGTCCAAAAATTGTAAAATTACTAAATTAACCTTAAAGAAACCTTAATTATTCTAACACAGATACAAATACAAAATTAAAACTTAATTAACAAATACCTAAATCATTAATCAAAACTCAATTTATTTTTCATCAAAATTAAAAATAAATCCTAATCAATCACAAACAACAATTAAAATCTAATTTTCCTTTTGGTTTTTAAAAAAAAAAAAAAGCCAAAAAACACACAATTCAAGTGTTGAGTTGAATCCCTTTAAACCTTTCCTTCTAAGGAATACTCTACAATGATTTACCTCTAAATCTTTAAAATCCACTCATCAAGATTTCTCAAATCCATCCGTAATCGGTCTATATGTGCACCATATTAATCGATTATAGCCTTAATCGGTTTTTAATGTGAACATACATTACCCGATTGGGTGGATTTGATGAACATCAACTATAATCGGATTACATTAGTACACCTAAACCGATTCTGGATTCATGTTCGGATCATTTTGCAGCATATGTAATCCGATTTTGTAATTTAAAATCTCTGTATCAATAATCGGATTACATTGTCGTACATATAAATCGATTCTGAAAAAGCTGCAGCAAACTACCTTCAGAATTGGACTTCATAAACGTATTTGAAGTTCGATCATGAGTCCTAGTTACCCAAAAAAAAGAAAACCACTTCCATTCATTAAGATACTCATTCCATAAGAAAGCGACAAAATATAAGAATCTAATAGATCAAGTTTCACTACAGGAAAAATATACATCTACAACTGGGGTTTTACAACTCTTTGCTAAATATCGTAGAAAGTCATATGTTTTACAACTGTTTTCGAAGTAAGAGTTGTCGTATATCATCACTACCAACACTTAGGACCAAGGGGTTTCGATAAGAAAAAAAAACGACAACTCTTTAAGAAAAAGAGTTGTGACGACATTTAGCTATAACAACTCTGTTTTATAAGTGTAGTGACTTAGCCTATGACAACTCTCACAAGTGTTGTGGAAGAACACAAAAATATGATAATGAAAAATATGTTAGAGGGGAGATTCGAACATGAACCCACTGCATGGAAGTGTAGCTCGTCAACCATCCTTTAAGTTCACAAGTTATGTTTTTTTTTGTTTTTTTTAAATAGAAACCTACAACAACACTTATAAGTGTTGTTGAAGTAAAAATATATAATGTTGGAAAAAATGAGGTTATAGGGGAGATTCGAACATGAATCTACTGCATGGACGTCTAACTCATCAACCATCCTTACCGTTCACAAGTTTTGGCTTTTTTTTTTCTTTTTTTATTAAAAATGTATAACAATACTTATAAGTGTTGTTGAAGTAAAAATATAGAACATTAGAAGAAATGAGGATGGGGGGATTTGATCCTCAACCTCCTGTATGGAACTCTACACCACTAACCATACCTACACTCTTACATGTTCTGTCAAGTTTGTGGTTCTTTAATACACTAACTTTATGACAACCCTTCATAAGAGTTGTAAAACAAAATGTAATGCTCAAAAATAATGCTCGGTGACTGAGCATAAACAAAGACGAAGCCTTCTCTGTAAACAATCACATACACGCCTTATCTCGTAAATAATTACATACATTTTTCACTATCTGTAATATTTACTTTACTCACTTCAGATAAGGGTAGTCTGGTAATTTTCAAAGTCTCCATAATATTTATTACCTTTATTTCTAGTAAGGGTAATATGGTGATTTTAACAATTTATAATATTTAGTTTACTTATTTTCCGATAAGCATGGTCTGGTCATTTTCATAATCTTCATAATATTTATTGCATTAATTTCCAAGAAGGGTAATATGGTCATTTTCACAAGCAGTAATATTTACTTTAATTTTTTTCGATAAGGGTAGTCAGGTCACTTTCACAATCTCCATAATATTTATGGCACAAATTTCCATGAAGGGTAATATGATCATTTTCACTATCTCCGTATTATTTACTTTACTTATTTCGAGATAAGGATAGTTTAGTAATTTTCACAATCTCCGTAATATTTATTACCTTTATTTCTATTAAGGGTAATATGGTCATTTTAACTCTGGTAATCTTCGAACCTGGGATGTTCAATTCGATATATTTCTTATCCAATTCTCGATATATTTCTTACCCGTAAATTGATGGATTAAATCGTTCTTACCAAGTTTCTGAGTTAGAGTAGTCAACTCGCGGCCAGGTTTCGATCTCGGAGCACGGTATGCATAAAATATGCATAAATAAGGTTTGTTTAAGGTTTCTTAGAATATCTCGAAGAAATCTTACCTGTAAATGGATGGATTCGTCGTTCTTACCAAGTTTCTGACTTAAAGTAGTCAACTCGCGGCCAGGTTTCGATCTTGGAGCCCGGTATGCATACAATATACAGAAATAAGGTTTGTTTAAGGTTTCGTAGAATATTTCGAAAGAATATTACCTGTAAATGGATGGTTTCTTCGTTCTTACCAAGTTTCTGACTTAGAGTAGTCAACTCGCGGCCAGGTTTCGATTTAAGAGCTTGGTATGCATACATTTATGCAGAAATAGGGTTTCTTTAAGGTTTCGTAGAATATCTAGAAGAGATCTTACCTGTAAATGGATGGATTCGTCGTTCTTACCGAATTTCTGAATTAGAGTAGTCAACTCGCGGTCAGGTTTCGATCTCGGATCCTAGTACGCATACAATATGCAGAAATAAGGTTTTTTTAAGGTTTCGTAGAATATCTCGAAGGAATCTTACCTATAAATGGATGAATTCGTCGTTCTTACCAAGTTTCTGACTTAGAGTAGTCAACTCACGGCCAGGTTTCGATCTCGGATCCTGGTACGCATACAATATGCAGAAATAGGGTATTTTTAAGGTTTCGTAGAATATCTCGAAGAAATCTTACCTGTAAATGGATGGTTTATTCGTTCTTACCAAGTTTCTGACTTAGAGTAGTCAACTCGCGGCCAGGTTTCGATTTAAGAGCCTTATACGCATACAATATGCAGAAATAGGGTATTTTTATGGTTTCGTAGAATATCTAGAAGAAATCTTACCTGTAAATGGATGGATTCGTCGTTCTTACCGAATTTCTGAATTAGAGTAGTCAACTCGCGGCCAGGTTTCGATCTCGGATCCTGGTACGCATACAATATGCAGAAATAGGGTATATTTAAGGTTTCGTAGAATATCTCGAAGAAATCTTACCTGTAAATGGATGGATTCGTCGTTCTTACAAAGTTTCTGACTTAGAGTAGTCAACTCGCGGCCAGGTCTCGATTTAAGAGCCTGGTATGCATACATTTATGCATAAATAGGGTTTCTTTAAGGTTTCGTAGAATATCTATAAGAAATCTTACCTGTAAATGGATGGATTCGTCGTTCTTGCCGAATTTCTGAATTAGAGTAGTCAACTCGCGGCCAGGTTTCGATCTCGGATCCTAGTACGCATACAATATGCAGAAATAAGGTTTTTTTAAGGTTTCGTAGAATATCTCGAAGGAATCTTACCTATAAATGGATGAATTCGTCGTTCTTACCAAGTTTCGACTTAGAGTAGTCAACTCGCTTGCCAGTCTCGATTTAAGAGCCTCGGTATGCATACATTTATGCATAAATAGGGTTTCTTTAAGGTTTCGTAGAATATCTAGAAGAAATCTTACGTAAATGGATGGATTCGTGTTCTTACCAATTTCCGAATTAGAGTAGTCAACTCGCGGTCGTGTTTCGATCTCGGATCCTAGTATGCATACAATATGCGTAAATAAGGTTTTTTAAGGTTTCGTAGAATATCTCGAAGGAATCTTACCTATAAATGGATGAATTCGTCGTT
This sequence comes from Papaver armeniacum, assembly GCA_023531295.1. Lineage (NCBI taxonomy): Eukaryota > Viridiplantae > Streptophyta > Magnoliopsida > Ranunculales > Papaveraceae > Papaver > Papaver armeniacum. Next base: position 45,676 of record JAJJWW010002885.1, on the reverse strand, counting down.
CTTACCAAGTTTCGACTTAGAGTAGTCAACTCACGGCCCGTGTTTCGATCTCGATCCCGGTACGCATACAATATGCGAAAATAGGGTATTTTTAAGGTTTCGTAGAATATCTCGAAGAAATCTTACCTTTAAATGGATGGTTTATTCGTTCTTACCAAGTTTCTGACTTAGAGTAGTCAACTCGCGGCCAGGTTTCGATTTAAGAGCCTTATACGCATACAATATGCAGAAATAGGGTATTTTTATGGTTTCGTAGAATATCTAGAAGAAATCTTACCCGTAAATGGATGGATTAAATCGTTCTTACCGAATTTCGAATTAGAGTAGTCAACTCGCGGCGGGTTTCGATCTCGAATCCCGGTACGCATACAATATGCGAAATAGGGTATATTTAAGGTTTCGTAGAATATCTCAAGAAATCTTACACAGTAAATGGATGGATTCGTCGTTCTTACAAAGTTTCGACTTAGAGTAGTCAACTCGCGGCCAGGTCTCGATTTAAGAGCACGGTATGCATACATTTATGCATAAATAGGGTTTCTTTAAGGTTTCGTAGAATATCTATAAGAAATCTTACCCGTAAATGGATGGATTCGTCGTTCTTACCGAATTTACGAATTAGAGTAGTCAACTCGCGGTCGTTTCGATCTCGGATCCTAATACGCATACAATATGCGTAAATAAGGTTTTTTTAAGGTTTCGTAGAATATCTCGAAGGAATCTTACCTATAAATGGATGAATTCTTCGTTCTTACCAAGTTTCGACTTAGAGTAGTCAACTCGCGGCCGTCTCGATTTAAGAGCCCGTATGCATACATTTATGCATAAATAGGGTTTCTTTAAGGTTTCGTAGAATATCTAGAAGAAATCTTACCAGTAAATGGATGGATTCGTCGTTCTTACCGAATTTCTGAATTAGAGTAGTCAACTCGCGGTCGGGTTTCGATCTCGGATCCTAGTACGCATACAATATGCGAAATAAGGTTTTTTTAGGTTTCGTAGAATATCTCGAAGGAATCTTACCTATAAATGGATGAATTCGTCGTTCTTACCAAGTTTCTGACTTAGAGTAGTCAACTCACGGCCAGGTTTCGATCTCGGATCCTTGTACGCATACAATATGCTGAAATAGGGTATTTTTAAGGTTTCGTAGAATATCTCGAAGAAATCTTACCTGTAAATGGATGGTTTATTCGTTCTTACCAAGTTTCTGACTTAGAGTAGTCAACTCGCGGCCAGGTTTCGATTTAAGAGCCTTATACGCATACAATATGCGAAATATGGGTTGTTTAAGGTTTCGTAGAATATCTAGAAGAAATCTTACGATAATGGATGGATTAAATCGTTTTTTCCAAGTTTTTGACTTAGAGTGGTCAACCCTCGTACAGGTTTCGATATCTGAGCCTCATATGCATACAATATACAGAAATAAGGTTTGGTTAAGGTTTCGTAGAATATTTCGAAGGAATCTTACCTGTAAATGGATGGTTTCTTCGTTCTTACCAAGTTTCTGACTTATAGTAGTCAACTCGCGGCCAGGTCTCGATTTAAGAGCCTGGTATGCATACATTTATGCAGAAATAGGGTTTCTTTAAGGTTTCGTAGAATATCTAGAAGACATCTTACCTGTAAATGGATGGATTCGTCGTTCTTACCGAATTTCTGAATTAGAGTAGTCAACTCGCGGTCAGGTTTCGATCTCGGATCATAGTACGCATACAATATGCAGAAATAAGGTTTTTTTAAGGTTTCGTAGAATATCTCGAAGGAATCTTACCTATAAATGGATGAATTCGTCGTTCTTACCAAGTTTCTGACTTAGAGTAGTCAACTCACGGCCGGTTTCGATCTCGGATCTGGTACGCATACAATATGCGAAATAGGGTATTTTTAAGGTTTCGTAGAATATCTCGAAGAAATCTTACCTGTAAATGGATGGTTTATTCATTCTTACCAAGTTTCTGACTTAGAGTAGTCAACTCGCGGCCAGGTGTCGATTTAAGAGCCTTATACGCATACAATATGCAGAAATATGGTTTATTTAAGGTTTCGTAGAATATCTAGAAGAAATCTTACCTAATAATGGATGGATTCGTCGTTTTTTCCAAGTTTTTGACTTAGAGTGGTCAACCCTCGTACATGTTTCGATATCTGAGCCTCATATGCATACAATATATACAGAAATAAGGTTTGGTTAAGGTTTCGTAGAATATTTCGAAGGAATCTTACCTGTAAATGGATGGTTTCTTCGTTCTTACCAAGTTTCTGACTTATAGTAGTCAACTCGCGGCCAGGTCTCGATTTAAGAGCCTGGTATGCATACATTTATGCAGAAATAGGTTTTTTTTAAGGTTTCGTAGAAGATCTCGAAGGAATCTTACCTGTAAATGGATGGTTTATTCGTTCTTACCAAGTTTCTGACTTAGAGTAGTCAACTCGCAGCCAGGTTTCGATCTCTAAGCCTGATTTGCATACAATATGCATAAATAAGGTTTGTTTAAGGTTTCGTAGAATATTTCGATGGAATCTTACCTTTAAATGGATTGTTTCTTCATTCTTACCAAGTTTCTGACTTAAAGTAGTCAACTCGCGGCCAGGTTTCGATTCTGAGCCTCTCAGAGCTTCTTGGTTCATAGTTTGTATATCATTATACCACATTTGAAGTTTGAATCGACACTGAGCTTCATATTTATCGATTTCGATGATGTATCATCCTACTAATGTGAACTAAAGCTACTTCATGACCTGTATGACCAGTCTAAATTACTTCATGACCTATGTAACTAGTCGAAATTCAAACCGGAAGCACAAAGAGAAAGCACAAAAGCACAAAGAAACACACCAATTATCGAATTCACTTCTTATTTTTCAGCTTCATTCTTATACATTTTTTGGATTTTTTTATATCAGAATGTCGATAACAATGTCCTAAATTTATTAATAATTATTTTGGATTTTTTTTTCATGTCGAAGGTTGATAATAAACAGAATACATGAGTTCGTATTAGCACAAGGAGAAACACAAATGCTTCAATCCGTATGAGCATCACAAATACAATCTCAGTAAATCGATTCTTTTCTCAATCCGTATGAGTGGATCAAACGAAATCTGGTCCGTCCATCATTTTCATTCACCAAACCCTCCTCAACCACTCGAACTCTATCTGTTTTGATCTATCTTCATCTCCTCTCCTCTTCGTCTCCTCCACACTCCACAGATGAACGACGACATTACTTGAGAAAATATAATTCACTCAATCCATCTTTACTCATCATCGCCATCTCCTCTCCCTCTCTTCACCTGCTTCACCAAATCTCTTCAAAAACCCTAATTATTTACTCATCATCGCCATCTACAGAGAAGTTGAGAAAGAAGGAGAGGAATGGAGGTGCTGTTAATGGTGAAACCAAGAGAAGAAATCGAAAAGATGATGAGGAGAATATTACAGAAAAGAATTAGGGTTTGATGTGATTCAAATTGACAGGGATATTTTGGAATCGAGAGTTTATGAAGAACTGATGAACTCGAGATTAAGGAGAAGAAGGTGTTGTTGTTGTTTTTGAGTTTAGGGTTACAAACAAGAGTAAAGATTTTGCTCGCAGCCTCGATTCCTCATCTTCCAGACTTCCACCACCGAAGCTTTACTCTTTCTTTTGATTTTTCTTCCAATTCCTCACCCTTATAATCGAGATTAGGAATTAGTTCGTGGAGGTGATTCTGATAGAGGAAATAGGCTTCGAGAAGACGTAGAGATGGGGAGTTTAATTTGAAAAGTTAGGGTTACGAATTTTATTGAAGTTTCAATTTAGTGATAAACAAGAAGAAATTAGAGATTGGGTTTGGTGATTTGAGGATTATAAATCGATGTGTTGAGCTAAAATTGGAGAAATAAGTGAGATCAGATGATGGTGATTGAAAATAAAATTGATAGTTAGGGTTTGAAGTGATGATTCAGAAGTTTAATTGAGGCAAAACAGGAAATCAAAATCAACTGCTTCAATCTAAGATTTTGGATAAAGGTATAATTCTTTTATCCCTAATACATATATGAATTTGGTAAGCTCATTTATGCACAGGAACACATGAGTGCCTTCATGATTGATGTTGATATTTTGTTTGAATTAGAGTTTAATGTGTGTGTGTTTTGTGGTTTTTTTATGCAGATATTGTGGTGGATGATTGTGGAGTTGTAGGAATCACATTATGGATCTCTGTAAGTGGATCAATAGCATATTTGGGTTGTTTTTGTGTTGAGCTCGAACTGGTGGCGATAATGATAACAGCAACATCAACTGAGAAATTCAGCCGAAGGTGCTATCAGACATCTTCGATGGTGGAGGAGTGGAATTGTGAAGAAGAAAGATGATGTTGTATTCTAAGTTTGAGTGTTCTGATGGCCGAAGGAATTGCAGGCAGTGGTGATTGTTCGGTTTACAACAATAGGATCCTGGGATTCTCGGTATAGACTGATATGGGGATTTTGTGTGAACTGAGGTGAATTTGTATGGTTAAAATCTTAAAATTTCATTCATGTTTTCTTACAACAGCAGCCCACGGAGTTTGGGGTTTATCTGGCCTGAATTGGGTTGAGTCTGAATACGAATTGGGGGAGAAAGCAATCCAAATACGAAATGGAGATATATGTTGAGCTGGTTGCAAATGGTGTAAGGAAAGTTCTTGGCTGGTCTAGGAATAGTAGTTGACTGAGAAGACTGCAACGCGTTTCTTGAATTGGCAGATGCTTGTGGTTATCCAGTTGCAGGTGAGAAATTTGCATCAACATCATATTCTTGTTATCTTCTCTTGTTTATTTTAGCGGTTTTAGAGTTTACATAAGAATATACATCTAAGTAAGTGTTGTTGTTGCAGGTATGAATTCCAAATGCATTATGGGTCTATTGGTTGGTCAGTTGGTGCAACACTTGGGTATGCTCAGGCTGCAAAGGATAAGCGAGTGATTGCTTGTATTGGTGATGGAAGTTCATAGGCTACAAAGGATAAGCGTATGCAGGTTAAGGGTGGTATGTTGGTGGCGCGCCTATGTAGATATAAAACTAACCTTCTCATCTCAATGAGTATAAAAAGCTGGATGCGGCATTCCGAGAGGCAGAGATGGAACTTGGAGAGACGTGCAAAAGGTCTCCCATCTATCTCCTCTTCTCAGTGAGTATAAAGCTAGCTTCATACCTTACAGGAACTTTTGGTTGTGAAACCGTGCTTATTATTTTAACATTATCAATCAGATAAGTGAACTTTTTACGGTAATTTCAGGTAAATGGGAGCGGGCAGTTTGTTGGCCGAGCTGAAATGACTTGACAAGTTGATTTCAAGAAGGATGTGGACTTTTGGCAGCAAGACAAGTGGAATGGCGTCTTTTCAGTCCAATGGCACATAGTTAAAGATGTTCCCAATGTCCAATTACGACATATCATACTTGAAAACAATGACAGCAAGCCTGTGGCCAACTGATGTTCTCATTTCAGTAAGTAATTCTTAATTTGGGTTCTTGATATATCAAACTTTACCCGGTTCTTGATTAATGGGTGTTTATTTGTGGAGAGTTGAGGGGTTAAGGATCAATACTTTGTTTTTTTTGTAGTTGCCGCATATAATGCAGGAGAAGGTGCCAAAAGGCATTACGCTATAAATGACACATTACCTGAGAGCAGAAATGTTTCTGATGTAAATGAAAGCAATTGAGGAGAGGGCTGGGGAGTAAGTTTTATCTGCTGGTGCACATGATCATGTTTGTTAAGTTTAATTTTGTTTCTGAGTTAGAATCTGATGGAAAGAATTGTTCTGAACAGTCAAAAGGTATTTTATTTGGAAGTAGATTTGCTCTGGATCACGATGAAGTGTTCTTTGAAGTAAGCATCTCATAACTTTGGCCAATTTCTGTATGTTATTAGCATGCTTTAGAGGGTACAAGATTGGTCAATTTGCGGTATTGAATTGCACGCCTTTCGGTTCACTATGTTTTGATCGACACTACTTTTATGCGAACCTTCTATTGTTGGACTTTGAGTAGAGTAGTAAGCTAAGTTTCCCATATAACAAGACTGTGATAATGTTGTAGATTGGGCGATAGCTTGTTGGTGATTGGTGCATTCCTCTGAATGTACCAGTAATTAAGGAGCGCCAAAACCTGCATCTAGTTGCATTGAGTTTCCAAAGTTGGCTCAAACTCGCACTATCTAGGACAATGTAGAATACTTACTTAATCAAATTTTACGGATTTTTTTTTTCGTTTCTTGAATGTTGGATCAGTGATGCTTTGAGTTATGACTATTGCTTATGCATATGCTTAAACAGTAAACCTTACCAATTTTTTCTTTAGATGGGGTATATTGCGGGAGAGCTAGTAAATAAGAGTAGTGAGCCTCCTTCCATAACCTGAATTTTGCTTGAATTGGTGGAGCCACAACAGATGATGGTGGCAGGTGTTGGAATTGCAAGCCGTGAATAGAGAAGAAAGTAATGTGTTGCTGCTACAGGAAATGGGTTTTTGCCAAGCTCGTTGCAGGTGAACATGAGAACAAGGAGAATTGCAGATGGGTTTGTAGTGGATCTGTGGTTGTCTGGTTGAGAAGATGAGTTGTTTCCGTGAGCTGATGAGGATCTGAATTGAAGAAGAAGTTGATTTGGTTAGACTGGATTTTGGTTAAGTGGTTTATACTTACTGCCGGAGAAAGTGAGGTGCTATTGGTGAGATGAATTGAGTGGTTTGCTGGGAAGTTAGTGAAGGCTACAGGAAGATGTTGCGGTGTTAAGTATTGCAGCAGGAGTGTTGAAATTGAAGTCCTAGTAATGAAGAGTCTAAGGCCAAGAAATCAGCTGTGGTGGTTGTTGATGTTGAGTGTGAGATTGAAGGGTTTGAGACGAGAATTAGATTGCAGATGCAGACTAAGTGCCGTGTTGATGAGCTATATCTCGAGGCATATATTTGTAGGGGAGGCCAATATCTGCGTTTTACGACTTATATGATATTTTTAGTCATGTTCAAAGAATCTATCATTTTATTTTCTTTCATTGAGCAACACACTTCCATACAAGGTGATTTGATGTTAGCTAGGTAATGCAATTAACTGGAATGAATGTAAATATGTTACACTGGCATGTTAATATGAATGTGAAACACTTTCGGCAATTCGGTTTCGGCTATAATTTTTTTTTCAAAATTGTTTTATGCACACAACTTCTAATAAGAGTTGTGTTCCATATTTCAACTACACAAACCGGAGGTTGTGAAAGAATGTCTTTACGACATAACTAGGTGTTGTCCAACATAGTTCTACAACTCTAACAAGTGTTGTGCAAATCTTATTCATAATAGTAATAAGAGTTGTTACATATTTCTATAATACACATCCTAGGTTGTCTAAGATAGTCCTTCAACTTATACAAGTGTTGTGTTACATATTTCTATGATACACATCCTAGGTTGTCTAAGATAGACCTTCAACTTATACAAGTGTTGTGTTACATATTTTTACGATACGTATGCTTTGTTGTGTAAAATAATCCTACAACACAAGCAAGAGTTGTGTTAGGCTTTCAAAAAAAAATCGAAAGAGAATCACAACTTTGGCAAACTATTGTCGAACCATGAACCACATCACCCTTTACAACTCTTATTCAAGCATTGTAGAAAAGCTTGGACTTTCTACAATACCCCACCTACACAATACATAAAAAAGCGTTGTCGTAGGGGTACTACAACGCTAATAAAGTGTCGTCAATGATGATTTTTCCCGTAGTGTTTTTAACATAAGGAAAATACTCATTCCAACAAATGGAGACCATCGAATTGATCCGGCACGATCAATTCCTCTCATCGCCTCATGTTGGGATCGTATTTTTATAGCCACTCCTTGGTGACCTCAGAGACCTCATGAAACCCATAAACCGGTGGTACTGGACAATCATCACGTACTTTAAGACCGATATAATGTATGTTGTTATGGTTGAATAAAAAAATTCTCCGATCCTTAAGCGATTCATCCCAAATGGTGTATTTTGGTGCGTATGTATAACATGATCCCTTACCAAATAGATGAACAACGCAACTCCACGTTTCCGCCAAGAGATGTCCACATAGAGGCATCTGCATCCAATGCTCTCGGGTAATTGGTCCATTCCCCTTTGTCCCTTGTACTCTAGCAACCATTTTTTCAAAAATCACTTCTTTGTCTTGTCTTGTTTTTCCTTCCTTCATCATCGATATGTAAAATTCCTTGTCTTCTTGTAGGCGCAAGGCCATCATCTTTCTAAAGAATTGACATTGAGTTAGGTTCTCATCGTCCGCCAAACTTATATGGCCTATTTGTTATGACGCAATGTGATAACCACAATTCCCATCTGCATCCACGTCGTCGGTGGATAACACATAGGGATTGATGATTTCAGGAAGTTTTGAGTAATACTCTTCGAATATGGTGTAACACGTTTGATGGGGTCTACCTCGTTCATCCCTAGGCGTTCTTCCATCACCAAGAGCGGCCCTTATAGTCACCATAGAACCCTTTTGTCTTGCTTCCCCCTTCCATGCACGTAACCTTGATATTCGTTTTGTACTCGCTTGACTCTCTTGAGAAGGAACGAATAGATTGTTTGGCCCTTGACTCTCTTGCGAAGGAGCGATTGGATCCTCATGTTGCGAAGGAGCGCGTGTCCCGCTTTCTCCCTTCTTTGGTCGACCCCTTTTCCTCTTAGCCGATGCCTCTTCATTCTCAATTTGTGAAGGAACGTTTGAAATATTTTTCTTCTCTTGTGCGCTGCTTGCCTCGCTTTCTCCCTTCTTCGGTCGACCCCTTTTCTTTGGAACCTTAGCATCTTTATATTTAGCGTCTTCCTTCTCATGTCAACAAAGGATTCTTTTATGACTCAACAACGAGTGTTTTCCGGTACTCATTGCAACCTTAAACTCGTACCTTTATTCCTTCCTATCCATGTTGGAAGGTGGTCTACCCGTCGGCGGTAGCACCGTTGGTTCTCCAACCGGTACCATATGGGGGTTCGCGGCTAGTTTTAAGTCGTACAACAAAACTTTTCTTCCCAAGCCATCCTTTTTTTCGAATTTCTCGATGATTTCTCTTCCAATATCCGTGTACACAAAGGATTCGAGTGGATCTTCGGTTGGGGGTGGTTTGAAAGTAAGTTGCTTCCAAAACGGATCAATGATTTCGAAAGGAATTCCTTGTTGGTACTTCGCGATCATGTGACGACACAGAAATCCGAAGGCCGTCATCGTCATACATTTACATTCAATTCTTCTTCTCCCCATCTCCTTTTCCACATAATATTTGTAATCCTTCATCATAAAAATAATCACCCAGTGAGACACCCTATAATTTAAATTTGTAATCAATCGACTGTGTTCCTTGTAGCTTGTGATGATTTTCATACTACTCTCTTCCATTTGAGCGGTTATCTTGATGATATCGGCCTTGGTGTATTCATGGATGGCTTCTTGTAATGTAACCATGGTGTTTTGGCTCCCTCGGAGCAAGCTTTTCAAACGTCCATGAGATCCTTCCGCGATACTTGTCGCCTCATTCTTGTAATGCATGTGTTGGTACGTGTAAGCATACACAAATTTTTCTTTGTACAGATCCAACAATTCCTTTAAGAAATAAACCACACATTTCTCGTAATCTTTCTTCCATAGCCCAATAAAACTATCCAAGTGGCAATCGAACTCAGGCACGAACATTGAGCGTACCATTGAATCCCAATGATGTTAAAAATCCTTCCATAGTATCCCATTCGCTTCATACTCCGATTTTCTTTTCTTCTTGTCCTCCTCACTTTGTTCCGGAGTTAGTTTTTGAAGACGCTCATCTTCGGCTTTTTCACAAGCGGTACCTTTTTGTGGCTTTGGCTTTTGGATATGACCCCTACAATTACTTCTAATATTGCATTGTATGTGCCATGTGAAAAAAAAATGCTTAGCGTCAGGAAAAACGACTCCAATGGCATTCATTAGTGTTTGGTCTTATCTGTTACTATGATCCTCAGAGTTTGATCGCCACGGTATATCTCCTTCAAGGTCTCTAGCATCCAAGTAAAACTCACATCATTCTCCCGATCCATAAACCCCCATGGTACCATGAAAGTTTGCTTGTAGGAAGTATGGCAAGCAATGTTTACAACGACATGTTGTACTTGTTGGTCTTGTACGTACAATCTATTAACAAAATTTGATAGAAGCATTGTGCCAACTTGATCATCTCCGGATGCGCCAAGAAAATATGAGTCACTTTTCCTTCCAATACTTGCTTCCTCATTGTGTATCCGTGTTGATCGGCTAACCATTGAGTTTGTTCCATAACCGCTCTACCATCCCATGACCTCCTCCTAAAGGATGCTCTTGCCGTGTAAATTTTCCTCAAAGTGGACAAGTTATCCTTATATCATCCTCCTTAATCTTCCTAAGGATGTCAATTGGTTTACACGCTTTCATCGACCTCACCGTTTCCCATTGATGTGGTTTCAACCCACAAACGGCCGCGTGTCCAACAAGAGATTCCGGATCATCATGATTGTGACAACCATTCATCACTTTAGAGAACTTGTATACCTTACTACCATTGGGTCTCTTGTGTGTATTAACTATATTCTTAAACGGTCAACCATACTTCTTTGATTTAGTAATGTATTCCCTTGTCGTCTTCTTCACGTACAGTCTTTCCTTTGCCCAGTGACTTTCTTTCTTTTCACCTCTCTCACAAACAATTTCCTAACGATCTTGACTTGAATGATGGCCTAAAACTAAGGCGCATTTGATTTCTATTCCCTTGTCTATAAACCATTGCTTTGCATCTTTTCTTTCTTTCCATTCCAAATCAGTGTAATAGTGGGCAGAGGTATCAACACCTACGGGTTTGGGCAGATCTTCGTCGAACGCCGAAACAATCTACAACAAATATCAACAAGTTGATGATTCAAAATCGGTTTATATGTTACAGTCAATTAAACCGATTTTCCACAATCGGTTTATATGTCCAACTATAAAGACCGATTAAAGATTTGTCTTAAAAATTTCAAAGTCCACAATCGGTTCACGTCTCGTGTCATATAATCCGATTGTTGTTCACATTTCTCCTGGAACTTTAAGAATCGGATTACATATACACGAAAATAAACCGATTGTCGACTTACGTGATTATTAAAGTGAAGAAATCGGGTTATGAACATCACCAACAAAAACCGATTCTGGTCACGTACCCATCACGCCAAAAATTACTACAATCGGTTCATATGGTGCTGAACAAAGACCGATTTTTGTACCCAATTTGGGAATTTCACCCAGAATCGGTTTATGTAGTGTAATCGAATAAACCGATTCTGGAAAACGATTTTGAAATTTTGTTCCTTTTTGGGCGATCGAGACGTGCAAATACATGTTTGTAGATCGTTACAACTCATACATATTTATTAGAAGCATTATCACCTTCTTCTTCCCGACGAATTTGTTATTGTGCTTGAATAATATCCTCAAGAATTCTTTGGTTGACATCCTCTTCTTCTTTCAACAAATTATCCAATTCGGTAAGATCGAAATCATGATAATCTGATGCACCCACTTCTTCATCACTACTAGAGTCTTCATCATCACTATAAAGTTTCATTTTTGCTAAGAAAATCACAAACCCTAGATTTATCTTTTTCCCTCTACTTCTTTCTTTTCCTCCAAACCTTAAAAGAGGAAATGAATTTCTACTCTAATCGTAACACTATAATCAAACTCAAACACTAATTAATTTAACTAATACTAACTTAATTAATCATCACTAATTTAATAAGGGTATATTAGGTATTAACAAAAATAGTGGTTAAGGGGTTTCTAGAAATTACTTGTTAATGACCCTATTTTGTCATGTAGCTATAGGCCCCAATTAAGTTGCCTAGGCCCCAATTTAGGAAGGATCATGTTAATGTCTATTTTTTATTTTGACACTGCTTTTATATGTGACCTGTTTTACATGGTACATTTTTTCTTGGAAGCTTATTTCACATATTCAAAAAGCATTTTTCTTAGTCGAAGGATATTTTAAGTTCTTTTATTTTCTTTATGTGCGTGTATATAATATTTCATGTCCAATTTTTTGCAGAATTTATTTACCTTCGACAATATAATGGTTTTCTACATTATTTTCGAATGATCTTCATCGGAAACTGAAAGTTAGTCGAAGCTAGTTAATTTCATCACAAAAGTAAAAATATATCCAATTGATATTGACTTTGTCCAAAACCACAGTGAACAAACCTCGTCTGAATAATTTTCGAATGATCTCCCGGAGAATTTTGGGCTACTATAATAAATACTAAATCATCTTCATCGGAAACTGAAAGTTAATCGAAGAATTGAAAGCTAGCTAGCTAGTTAACTTTCATCACAAAATTAAAAATATATCCAATTGATATTGACTTTGTCCGGAATCACAGTGAACAAACCTCATCTGAATAATTTTCGAATGATCTCTCGGAGAATTTTGGGCTACTATTTCATTTGAATTTGGAAAACTGAAAGTAACTCCACTTGTGAATCCAAATAATGAATACTAAATCATTTTCATCAGAAACTGGAAGTTAATCGAAGAATTGAAAGCTAGCTAGCTAGTTAACTTTCATCACAAAACTAAAAAGATATCCAATTGATATTGACTTTGTCCGGAACCACAGTGAACAAACCTCGTCTGAATAATTTTCGAATGATCTCTCAGAATTTTGTGCTACTAATTCATTTGAATTTGGAAAATTGAAAGTAACTCCACTTGTGAATCCAAATAATGAAAACTAAATCATCTTCATCGAAAACTGAAAGTTAATCGAAGAATTTCAAGCTAGCTAGTTAACTTTCATCATAAAACTAAAAATATATCCAGTTGATATTGACTTTGTCTGGAACCACAGTGAACAAACCTCGTCTGAATAATTTTCGAATGATCTCTCGAAAAAATTTGGGCTACTAATTCATTTGAATTTGGAAAATTGAAAGTAAGTCCACTTGTGAATCCAAATAATGAAAACTAAATCATCTTCATCGGAAACTGAAAGTTAATCGAAGAATTGAAAGCTAGCTAGATAACTATCATCATAAAACTAAAAATATATCCAATTGATATTGAATTTGTCTGGATTCACAGTGAACAAACCTCGTCTGAATAATTTTCGAATGATCTCTCAGAGAATTTTTGGCTACTAATTCATTTGAATTTGGAAAATAAGACGAGGACAACAACACGTGGAGTAATTGAGACCGAGATCTCGGAATATCGTCAGTTAAAGAATATGGACAGTTGAGGGGGTGCGAAGGTCATCATGTAAAGGAGCGAAGGCGACTAAGAAAAAATTTCTCTCATCGCTCTTTCTTCATCAAAGATCGCTAAGAGAAGAGGCAAAATGTAGGGGTTAAATACCGCACAGCCGATAAATCACGCGAAGCAACTGAATTAGAAAGGAGCGAATGGAATTCGCACATAGCATATCCTGAATGACGGTATCAGTGACGTCACAAAGTCACGGGTAAAATGTGGAACTTGTACGAAGTTGAGGAGCACGTGCGAAAAGACTAGATACCTGGGTGCGAAGTTGTCGCACGTAAGATCCGAAAATAGGGGCTTTGTTAGTTGTCCTCCACTATGTAAAATCCCTATATATGGGACCAGCCACCCTTGTGGTGAGAGAGAGGTCTTTTTGAGAGTTGAGATAGAACTTTAGGAAAGAGAAAGTTATTTGCTTCACAAGTTAGGGTTTTATCTTCTTTGTATTGATTTCTAAACTTAATAAAATCTCTTTAAGTGTTCTTCACAATGGTTTCATAATTTACTATATAGATTGTTTAAGGGGTATAGTAGTAGATTTTCTACTACAGGGATAACGGAATAAACATGCAAAGACATTGTTTTTATTTATGATAAATATAGGATGATTTATCTTATATTTTGTTATAGCAACTTACTGCATTACTTGATAATCACATTCCAATTACCCTGTATCTTTTTCTGGACATATTTGACACACATCATGGACGGACGCCAAAACTATGGAAAATAAGGATCTTGAAAGTTGCTAGAGGTGCATTGTATTCCATACATCGTGCATGCATGTGTGTGAAATAGGTGAAATATGTGTGCAGTGTCTGTAGACCTGATCCCTGTGATATAACAGCTTTTAGGATATAACACCAAAGGTTAACGAGGCTTTTTTTACAGTTGTTTTCAGCTTGGAAGGGTGAGACCGTAAAATGTACGTAGGGTTTCATCATTCAGCAGTGACTAATTTATTGCGTCCGCAAATGTTTCAGCAATTTACAGCTGACAATTAGTCCAAAATCCAAATAGACCTTGACGGTCCTTTGTGGGTATGCCCTGAATTTTTCTCGTTATCCACCTTGATGATGCTCAATCACAGTGGTGTCTATAAATTTGATGATCATATACAAATTTAAAATTTTCTCAGGAAGCGGATTTCTTTACACAAAATTGGTTAAAAAGACCAAAATCAAAATTTCCTGGGTGAAAAGGACAGTCAGATTTAGATACTGTTTAAATGGACAAAAATTTAAAAATAAGCGGGATGTAACTTGTTTCATCCCTGTCCATTTTCAAATATTTTTATTTTACACAGGATGCATCCAGTTTCATCCTTGCTATTTTTTAAGTTTAAGCCAGGATGAATCCAGTTTCATCCTTACTATTTTTTTTTGTCCATTTCACTCATCAAATTTTTTACTCGTCCATTTGAACCGTGTTTTAAATTTTTTTGGACAAATGACCCATTTTCCGATTTCTTTATACAAATTCTTACAAATTTAAATGTAAAGTTGAAGACATTTTCATGTTTCCCCCAAAACTAAATCCTACAAATACTTTTGTTCTTACAAATTCAAATTACGCAACCAAAACCCAAAATGCATGACGTCCACCAAACGACATTACAATATTTCCCTCTTGCAATATTTGTATATCTTGATCTAGAGTTGACAAACATACAACGCGTACAGGAATGTTTTCATATTCAATGATTGATCATACCCAAAAGGTCGTGCGTGCTTCGACTTGTGTTATACATGGAGTTAGTGGTGCGCAAGTGACTAAACATACCTCCCAAGTGGGTATTATTTAATTTACTGTATTATTAAGAGAAGAAAATGTAATCAAGTGTCACACTATATAAATGGGTTCGGAAGCCTTCATCTTCATCATAATCTCTACAAACAACAACTTGTTAGATATTCTTTCTTTCTACCTTTCCTTCACTACTCAATCAACATGGCAAGGCTCTCAGCTTGTCTGGTCTATGGTTTAACCTTATTTGTTCTAATCAGTGTTGCACTAGCTGAATACGAGCCTTACACGCCCAACTACAAGGAAACTCCATACAAGAAACCAGTTGTAGAGGTTACTGCAGAGGTATATCTTCCTAAACATGAATACAAGCCTAAACATGAGTACAAATATGCTTCCCCACCACCACCGGCTTACGTAGCTCCCAAATACCCAACACCAACATATTCTCCAAAACCAGTATACGTCGCTCCCAAATACCCTACACCAGCATATATCCCCAAACCAGTTTACGTCGCTCCCAAATACCCTACACCGACATATATTCTCAAACCAGTTTACGTCGCTCCCAAATATCCATCACCAACATATACTCCTAAGTATGTGTACGCATCACCACCACCACCTGTTTACGTCGCTCCCAAATATCCATCACCAACATACACTCCCAAACCAGTTTACGCCGCTCCAAAATACCCAACACCAACATATACCCAAAAATACCCAACACCAACATATACTCCCAAACCAGTTTACGTCGCTCCCAAATACCCAACACCAACATATACTCCCAAACCAGTTTACGTCGCTCCCAAATACCCAACATACACTCCCAAATATGTCTACGCATCACCACCACCACCAGTTTATGTTGCTCCCAAATACCCAGCACCAACATATACGCCCAAACCAGTGTATGTCGCTCCCAAATATCCAACTCCAACATACACTCCTAAGTATGTCTACCCATCACCACCACCACCAGTTTACGTAGCTCCTAAATACCCAACAACAACATATACTCCTAAATATGTTTACCCATCTCCACCTCCCCAGCTTACGTTGCTCCTTACTATTGATTGGTGTTTATCGAACTGTAAACATGGATGATTCTGGCATCTCCTGGCCCCAATCACGAATCTGTTATTTGATTTTATTCTAAGAGTTTTTCATGTGTTCATTTCTGCAATCCAAAGCTATATGCAAAGCTTATAGGTTGCAGGAAATAAGTTCATAATGGGGAGATGCTTTCCCATTTTCCTTCATTTTCCTTTTTGGTTGTTTTTCTGCAAATCCGCCATGGTGGTGGTTGTAACTAGTAATCTATATATTGGGGTCTTCAGTACTGTTAAAAATTTATTTTCTATCTTTGAATTATACATTTGCGTGGAAAAGAAATGGAATTTCATTTTCTTTATGCTCTGTTGGTAATACCCAATCTAGCATACAGTTTCTGTTTTCGAAACTGTATGTCACAGCATTTCAAATAGATTGAAGTATTGAACTGGAAAAAACCTGGCCCGTAAGTAGGATGATGCACCTGTGGTAGACTTGTTATTACTGACCATGCATAAATTTAAAAGATTTTGAGGCATATATTTAATCTTGTACGTAAAATGAACAAGATTAACAAACAACTATATATAGTAATTTAGAAGATTTTGAGGCAGCTCATTTGGAAAAAGATATCCCTCTTTAGCTTCATTTATGATTGGCAGTATTTAAGCACTCATTATCGACCATGGAGATGCTTAATCACAAGGGTGTTTCGTAAAAACCGCTAGTAATATGGTGGTTCTATGATCATATACAATTTAAAATTTATGAAGTGCAAAGAATTCAGAAAGGAGTTATCCCTTTAACAAAGGAATCGCTGTTGGCTTGGGTGTGATCAAAATTGGTGGTAACTTATGCATGGTCTCTGATCTTAGTTGGAACAACCACGTAGAAGTCAGGCTTCTCGGCCAAAGCAATTCCGAAACCTATGAAAAGAAAACCAAAAGGGCATCAAAATTTCTTGAAATCTGAAGGGGATATTGAAAGGCTAGGGAAGACAAATAGGCTTTGTCAATCACGTGCACACAAATAGGAATTAAACGCTGGTTTTTTAAGATTCTGCCACGTTGGGTTTTTTTGAGTCGGTTTTAATATATTTTACATGTTTCCTTAATTGCGAACCACACTCCCACTAGAAAACTAGTTTGTAATCCCCTATATATGCATGATATTAATTTTGTGATGCAATTACTCATACAAATTAAGTTACCAGAGAACAGAAACACAAAAGAGAGATAGGGTTTGCAGAGATCAGAGAGCAGCAGTATAGTAATCAGCGTTAATTCTAGAGTATTGACACCAACAAATATGGATTATTTTGGGGGAGAAGAAATTCCCAGAGGTTTTAAGTTCAGTCCAACTAGGCATCAACTCCTCGAATACTACTTAACTCCCAAAGTACTCGGACAAAATATGGATTTTTGTTCTTGGTTCGTCTTCGAAAAAGACGTCTACAATGGCTACGGCAATCCTCTAGTATTGTTTGATGAGATTAATCGTAACTACGATAATAAACACTTTGGTGATGACCACAAGAAAGGCGAGCAAATTCGTTACTTTTTCACACCAATAATCAGGGTGTCTAAAACCGGAAAAAACGTACGAAGAACCACCAAAGATGGAAAGTGGGATGGAGACAGTAGTGAAGTGATTAAGCTACCTGGAACTAATACTCCTATTGGCATAAAGAGAAATCTTAAATTCCAGTGGAGTGAAAGTATTGATTCGGAGTATGCAAGAAGAGGAAAACAGTCATCGTGGATTATGCACGAGTTTTCGTTGCATCAGACTTTCTATGATTCTCGCGGGATGAAGGTATGTTCTTTGTTTTCGCAACTTAAGGTTTTCTTTTGATTTTTCTTTACACGTTTTTACTTTTGACCTAAGTTTTTACCAGAATCACGAAACCGTAACTCAACCCAATTATATTTTTGTAACATCTTTGAAAATATAACCACGGATGTTCTCAAATATGTGCTCGTTCGAATTTGCAGGAAAAATATGTGCTTTGTTCGATCAGAAGGACGGGGTGCGCATTTGCTGACGACCAAGTAATACAACAACCACCACCCTTAATAGATGCAGAAGTAGCACGAAAACGACAACGCATGATTCATGATCAACCAATTGTAGAACCCGTGGCTGCTATTAAAGATGCTTCTTCATTGGCACTGGAAGATGTCTTGTTATCAACTGATGAAGAACCAGTGGCTACTAGTATAGATGCTTCAGCTTCATTGGCACCAGAAGGTGTTTTGTTATCAACTGATGATCATCAGGATGATCTTCCCGACTTCAGCAGCTTCCTGGACTTATTTCTAAGTGATCATGATTTCCAACAACAAGAAGAAAACTTGGCACTACAAGATGTCTTGCTATCAACTGATGAAGCCATGAACACGTGTATACCCGTACCAGCATCAACAACAAGGTTATCACCTTCACTGGATGCAATACCAACACAACAACCATATTATGTTAATGGACCATGCATGTCATCACAACCAGGGTTATCATGCGCACCACCACCGACAATCATTACAACTGAAGTAACACCACAACCGTCATACACTAACTTGCAGTCATCGACGCCCGCACTATCAATGACAATGGAGACACCAGTAGTATGCAGTACACCACCACCCTTTATGATGGATATAGACTCGTTATTAGAAGCACCATCAACAGAAATATTTTCATCTACTGAAGTAAACCTAAGGGACAATAACTACAGCTGCAATGTGACGGCAGAGTTCAACAGAGGGAGCATCACTGGGGATATCTTCGAGGACATATTAATAGGCAAGGTGGAAGATGGTGGTTACACCTATACATTCAACTGGGAACGATGAACTTATGAAGGCCGTATAAAATGTTGAGGAGTAGAGCAGTTAAAAATTTAAGCCATGTAAACGATGAAGATGTTGGAGCTATTAATTAAGCAGTATGTTTGTTTGTTAATTGCATGCTAAGTTCTTCTTTTTTCCTCTTAATTCTTCTTTCGAAAACTGTTTGAATAACTTTGTTTTGTTCTCATCCATGAAATGATTGAGTTAGCATTCGAAGCAAATTTGAGTAAGTTCTATTTCTATCATCTTTTTGAATGTTCCAGCAATATATGGTTTATTGAGGTTGATGATTTGAAAATCTTGTTAAATTTTGCGTAAAAATGATATGGGACCTAAGTTGGAGTTGGTTTGGTTCAGGTTCATTCTGTTATAAATTGCCACCAGTTCAGCATAGAAATCTAGACTTTACATTGTCTTTCTGAAGAAGAAGAAGACCCATGCTTAAATATCAGTGACCGACTTGTTTCTTCCGTCTCTAAAAGATAGGCCGGTTTGTGTGTAAATCCTATCTTTTAGAGACGGAGGTAGTATATATTTATATGGAGTTGTTTGTAATCTTACGTTACCAATGAAAATGACGCCGACAATAAGTCCAAATGAACCTATATACAGTCTCGAGCAGATATGACGTGCGTTTGCTGCTAAGAGTCAATCCTTTAATTTAGAAATGGTGGGAATTTTCTCAGATACGTTTCTTTTTTCAGCATTTATGAAATTGGCTGACTGAGTACTGTGTTCAGCATCCATGTCAAAGAGAAATGATAAACAAACAACTATGGTGGCATTTCAGTTGGTGAAGAGAGATTCCTGTTAAATCTTCCATCACACTATCACAGTACGTGGTGTTACCTATAAAGAGAGCTTGTAATATAGTGGTTTAATGATCATACCATTTTAAAATTTTCTTAGAACTCAAAATTTTTCTATGAACAAATCTTTACAAATTTAAGATGTGTAATGTATTCGACTTGGTAAAATTCTTTTAGATGCCAATCGATTTTTATGCAGTTGCTTCATGCGAACCCAACCAGAAGACACTACATTACTTCCATATTACCATAAATGGCCATTCTCGAAGATCTGTAGTTGACAAATACCCCAACGTGTAGTAAACATGGAGTTATTGGTACAACAGTACTACATGCATGTTTGGAAGTGTGCATCAACAAATAGATTGTGTTTAATAAATGAAATCGTAATCAGGTGGTTCCCAGTATAAATGGGTATAGAATTGTCCCTTCTCATGAGAAACTCTACAAACAACATTCTTCCTTTTTTCCTTGCCTCCTGGCAAGGCTCTCATGATCAGCTTGTATGGTTTATGCTTTAACCTTGTTTGTTGTTGGAAGGCGAAGGCCGATGGAAGAAGTTTCAAAGAAATACATCACCATTATTCTTTTTTTGATTGATAATACATCACCTTTACTATTAGCCGAGTTTATCAATTTTCAGTATACCGTGACATATGATATAGATTTGCAATCTCTTCACTGTTCTCAAATTATGTTCATAGAACCAGTAGTAGTATCGTTAGTCGATCATAAGGCTTGCTGTATCCTGGGAAGTTCATTTCAATTAGTCCCTACAACAACTCTAATCGAGTGGGAGCAAAAAAACGCTTTAAAGAAAGAGTCTTTACGCGCCTCAAGCCTAACTGTTTCTTATTCTCTAGGGACAGAATCTCGCAACAGCTATAACTCAACGAAGTTTTAATTAAAGGGTGGTTGCAAAAGTCATCGCAGAGTGTTAGAGAAGTGATGTAGCGAGTAACGTCAGCTTAGTCATGAGGAACGAGTGAAGGTTCTGCGAAGATCGGGATTACCTTGGGAAGAAAACCCTTATAAGCTTGAGAGAATGACGCAGATCAGATCCGAAAATAAAGGTTGGCTTAGCTGTCATCCACTATGTAATATCCTATATAAAGGACCAAGCAAAGTCGAGATGAGAGAGATCTTTTTAGAGAGTGAGAGGAGAACAAATACGAGAGAGAAAGTCAAGAGTTATTTTGATTTCCTTGTATTCTTATTACTTTTGTAAGATTCATCAAAAAAGATAAATAAAACTTTGATTGATCATGGAATTTGGTTAAGAACAGTATATAATCTTGGAGGGGTGTGGTTGTAGGAAATCCTGCAACCACATATTAACTAAAACTTGAGGGATGATTTGAAGAAGAATTGAAGAAAATTGAGGAAGAATTTATGAAGAATTTGTGAAATTGGTAAGAGATCACTAAAATTGAAAAGATGGTAAGGAGAAGCACAAGAATTGCAGGAAGAAGGAGAAAGGAAATGGGAGAATCTTCTAGGATGGGAACAAGAAACGAAGGAGAAGAACGAATTCAACTCCCAATTCAGCAGGCACCAATACAAGGTGGAAACATTGATTACGATAGAGTCATTGTACACACTTGGAGGACGGACTCAATAGAGGGAATAGAAGAAACACAGCAATTGAGGCGAGTAGAAGGAGGAATAATTCATGGAGAATAGGGGAATGAAACACTTGAGACACTAATACAGAGGATATTTGAAGAAAGGAGATTAGAAGCAGAAGAACGTGCAAATTTAACACGAAAAAATCATGAGTTGAGAATGGAAAATATAAGGCTACAAAATACAAGGTCGAGAAGTGCTACAAGATCAAATTCAAGATCAATTAGAAGAGAAGCAAGACGAGATTTGCTTGAAGCAGGTGATGTTGAGGACATTCAAGAAGATATGCAGAATCATGGTGATGGACGTCGTGAAGAGAGAAAAATAGCTGAAAATCGTTATATTCAGCTGTCGATGGTGGTTTTTAACTTGGGGTTAAAGTCGTAAAACCCTAGTCAGACAGTGACGTCACAGAACTTGAGTAATAATGTACAAACCAAGCACATTTATTGAACCCCTTTAATTTATCAGCGAGAAAATTACCAGCGTACCTTTTTTAATGCTAATTAGGGTTTCGACAAGCCAAAACCCTAATTCTCACACCGCACGTGCCAATGGCTCATCATGCCAGCCACATCCTTCCGCGCCAAGGCATGCCAACCATGCTAGCCGCACCCATGTGCCAGTGGAAAACTATGACAGCCACACCTACCGCGCCAAGGCATGCCAACCATGCTGGCCGCACCTCTGTGCCAATGGCAAGCCATGCCAGCCACACCTACCGCGCCAAGGCATGCCAACCATGCTAGACGCACCCCTGTGCCAATGCCAAACCATGCCAGCCACACCTACCGCGCCAAGGCGTGCTGACCATGCTGGCCGCACCTCTGTGCCAATGGCAAACCATGCCAGCCACACCTACCGCGCCAAGGAATGCCAAACCGTGCAAGCTGTAGCCCTGTGCCAATGGCAAACCATGCCAGCCACACCTACCAAACCCTTGGCCCCACGTGCCAAGACAAAAAGCACCTTGCCTTGGCCCTAGCCATGCTAGACGCACCATGCGCCCATGGCATGCCAAGCCCTTGGCCCCGCCATGCCAAGCCAAACCATTCACGCCAAACCCTTGGCCCCACATGCCAAGACAAACCGCACCTTGCCTTGGCCATAGCCATGCTAGCCACACCATGCCTTGGCCCTAGCCATGCATGCCCTTGGCCCCGCCATTCCAAGCCAAACCATGCCATGCCAACGACATACTGCGCCACCATGCTGGCATTCCCTACACGGCTCCCAAAACGAAGGCGTGCGACAATCAACGGTCCCCCTTCAATCCCAGGAGCAAATTCTAGCCATCCAAGGTTACCAGAAAACGCATGGTAATCTTTGGCCCGAAAACCTAAATTTGGCGCGCCAAACCATGCCATGCCAACGGCATGCCAACCTAGCCGTGCCACCATGCTTGGCCTTCCCTACGCGGCTATAAAAACGAAGGCGTGCGACAATCAACGGTCCCCCTTCAATCCCGGAGCAAATCCTAGCCATCCAAGGTTACCCGGGACAACGCGTGGTAACCTTTGTCCCGAAAAATCTAAATTTGGTCGCGCCAAACCATGTCATGCCAACGGCATGCCAACCTAACCAGCGCCACCATGCTGGCCTTCCCTACGCGGATACCAAAATGAAAGCGTGCGACAATCAACGGTCGCCCTCCAATCCCAGGAGAAAATCCTAACCGTCCTAGGTTACCGGACAACACATGGTAACCTTTGACCTAAAACCCTAGCTTGGCCACACCAAACCGCGCCAAGGCATGCCATGCCAACGGCATGCCAACCTTGTTGCGCCGCCATCCGGCCTTCCCTATACTGGCCACCAAAACAAAAGCGTGCAACGATCAACGGCTACCTCTCGTCTTAAGACGCAAAATCTCGACCATCGGAAGTCACCAAACTAGCGAGTCTCCCAAGCACGACTTGCCGGAAACAACAACACGCTACATGTTCTCCACAAAAACATTCGAGACATCAACACATATCACAAACTTGGGGATCCTCTTTGGGTATTGGTTTGGCAGTTTACAGTGTGCGGCGTACACTACGCCCGTCATAAGAAAGTGTCATAAGGATGAGGCGGTTAGTAAATACGAGGAGTTAATGGTGAAACGTTCTTTTTATGGAACATCAATTCCATACGTTAACGGTTTTATAGAACATCAATTCCATGCGTTAACGGTTTTATGGAACTGTTGATGGTGGTTTTTAAACAAGGGTTAAAATCGTAAAACCCCATGACCTAGTGTTACCATGCAACACATTAACTAAGAGCAGTTAACTCAGTGTAAACAATTAATAGGGGTATTTTTTTCAAAATACCAGATTAGGTTTTTCAACACAGAACCCTAATTCCAAAACCAAGCCGCATACTACGCACCATGGCAACAATGCCAAACCAAGCCGCATACTGCGCACCATGGCAACAATGCCAAACCAAGCCGCATACTGCGCACCATGGCAACAATGCCAAACCAAGCCGCACCCTGCGCACCATGGCAACAATGCCAAACCAAGCCGCACCACAGGGCACCATGGCAACAGTGCCAAACCAAGCCGCACCCTGCGCACCATGGCAACAATGCCAAAACAAGCGCACCACTGCGCACCATGGCAACAATGCCAAACCAAGCCGCACCATGCGCACCATGGCAACAATGCCAAACCAAGCCGCACTCTGCGCACCATGGCAACAATGCCAAACCAAGCCGCACCCTGCGCACCATGGCGAAAATGCCAAACCAAGCCGCACCCTGCGCACCATGGCAACAAGGCCATATTTCCAAGCCGCTATGCCTTTGGCCCACGCCAAATATAGCGCCCTAGGCTTGCAAGACTTGCAACTAGGTCAACATGGCCGTACGTGCCATTGGCACATGCCAACACGTATCGCAGGCCATATTTCCAAGCCGCTATGCCTTTGGCCCACGCCAAATATAGCGCCCTAGGCTTGCAAGACTTGCAACTAGGTCAACATGGCCGTACGTGCCATTGGCACATGCCAACACGTATCGCAGGCCATATTTCCAAGCCGCTATGCCTTTGGCCCACGCCAAATATAGCGCCCCTAGGCTTGCAAGACTTGCAACTAGGTCAACATGGCCGTACGTGCCATTGGCACATGCCAACACGTATCGCAGCCATATTTCCAAGCCGCTATGCCTTTGGCCCACGCCAAATATAGCGCCCTAGGCTTGCAAGACTTGCAACTAGGTCAACATGGCCGTACGTGCCATTGGCACATGCCAACACGTATCGCAGCCATATTTCCAAGTCGCTATGCCTTTGGACCACGCCAAATATAGCACCCTAGGCTTGCAAGACTTGCAACTAGGTCAACATGGCCGTACGTGCCATTGGCACATGCCAACACGTATCGCAGGCCATATTTCCAAGACGCTATGCCTTTGGCCCACGCCAAATATAGCGCCCTAGGCTTGCAAGACTTGCAACTAGGTCAACATGGCCGTACGTGCCATTGGCACATGCCAACACGTATCGCGAGCCATATTTCCAAGCCGCTATGCCTTTGGCCCACGCCAAATATAGCGCCCTAGGCTTGCAAGACTTGCAACTAGGTCAACATGGCCGTACGTGCCATTGGCACATGCCAACACGTATCGCATGCCATATTTCCAAGTCGCTATGCCTTTGGCCCACGCCAATCATAGCACCCTAGGCTTGCAAGACTTGCAACTAGGTCAACATGGCCGTACGTGCCATTGGCACATGCCAACACGTATCGCAGGCCATATTTCCAAGCCGCTATGCCTTTGGCCCACGCCAAATATAGCGCCCTAGGCTTGCAAGACTTGCAACTAGGTCAACATGGTCGTATGTGCCAATGGCACATACCAACACGTATCGCAGGCCATATTTCCAAGTCGCTATGCCTTTGGCCCACGCCAAATATAGCACCCTAGGCTTGCAAGACTTGCAACTAGGTCAACATGGCCGTACATGCCATTGGCACATGCCAACACGTATCGCATGCCATATTTCCAAGCCGTTATGCCTTTGGCCCACGCCAAATATAGCGCCCTAGGCTTGCAAGACTTGCAACTAGGTCAACATGGCCATGCCACATGCCAAACACACACGCTGGTAGCCTAACTTGCAAACCGTGCAACCTACCACCAAGGCATTCGCACATGCCATTGGCACATGCCAAACACACACGCTGGTAGCCTAACTTGCAAACCGTGCAACCTACCACCAAGGCATTCCGCACATGCCATTGGCACATGCCAAACACACACGCTGGTAGCCTAACTTGTAAACCGTGCAACCTACCACCAAGGCATTCCGCACATGCCGTTGGCACATGCCACATGCGTCCCTAGCAGCACCACTTGCACACAAGATGCAACCAACACTCGAGACATCAACACAAACTGGGGGATGCTTTCTAGGGTTTTGGTTTGGCGGTCACAAAGATGCGCGTACACTACGCTCACATTAAGAAAGCGTGAAAAGGAATAAAGCGGTCAAATAAAAGAGAAAATAATGGTCAAAACGTTTTCACCCATTAACACCATGCGGTTACCACCTCCTCCCATTATTTCACCCTTTACTCTCTTCCTTCATGAGGTCGTGGTACGTTTCAAATCTCGACTTGTATAAATAGGTCTTACCTATTTCCACCCGAACAACAAGTCTCGGTCGGAGAAAAATACTACACTCTCGTAAAGGCAACTTTGCAAGCTCTCCCAAAAGCTTCCACCTCTTACAAGCTCCCAAGCTTTCACTTTCTCGATACAAGTCGAGATACTACTCTCCCAATTATTCTGCCTCAACACCTTTCTTTGCTTCCTCCCCAAATCAACCCTTCTCCTCCACTTTATGACCGAAGCAAGTCCGGAATGGCCATTTCTTGGTTTAGGCCGGACTTGTACAAATTGATCTCTCGAATCTATAAAGTGCTCACGTGCGGCACATTTGTTTAGGGTTTGAACCGAGTTTCTCACTCACCAACCGAATTTACCGAAATCGGCAAACGATTTTTACCCATAAACAATTGGCGACCACAAATGGGAGGATTGATCTATCGGCTACAATACCAACTCCAACTCCCGATTTCGTTTTCCGAACGTCAAATCCCAACATGGTGGAACTCGGATCTAGAGCGGCGCCGAGAACATCGGCGCAGAACGCATCCCCGATGTTGGCGTCTCTCCCATAACGTTGTTACTTCACCGGTGACAACAAAGAACATCGAAAGCACTCCCTTAAGTGTAACACCGCCTATCACCGGGGCAGAGCCGCTGCTCCTCTAGCGTCTCTGCACAACCCTCTAATCACGGCAACGAGAATATCTCTTCGGGTGTCACGCCCCCGGTCACGAGCTTGGGCCGCCACCACGACCCCGAATGCTTCTTCCAAAGATGGCGCCTCTCCAGACAACTAAGGTTCCAATTACCCCGCCGAAGCGGGACGAGAGACCGGAGGGACCAAAGGAAGTCTCCCTTACGTCACCATCGCCGATTTGATGGAACGACAGGAGACGCTCGCGAGCCCAGACAGACATGGTTTCAACACAAAAGGAGGTGCTCACCTTTCTCAAAACCACGACGCAGCGACTACCCGTGAGTCGCATCCTCCCAGAGACGCCTAGAAGCATCTCCAACAACCACGACGCCTTAGAATGCTTCTTCCAAGCAGGGGCATGCCTCCATGGATGAAGAAACTCGCACTAGAGTCCCGTTGGAAAGAAATCAACCACCCAACTTCGTCACGAGAGAAGATTTGGAACAACTCCTACGCGACCGAATCAAGCATGATGAGTTCGATGTACATCATCACCAACCCCCTTACCCATCCGAAATACAAGAGAATCCCTCTCCCAAGGGGGTACTCTTCCCCTCAATTTACCCTGTACGATGGTACCGGGAATGCACGCGAACATGTTTCTCGTTTCCTGGAATCCTTGGGCGAACATGAATACAATCACGTTCTTCGTTTAAGGGAATTTTCAAAATCACTTACTGGAAGGGCGTATACATGGTACAACAAAGATCCCACCGAACAAAGCATTCCCAACCGGAGTAGCATGGTCACCGCGTTTTACAGGAAGTATTTCTTCGTGTCTGAACAAGTTACCTTTTCAGACCTCGGGAGAATGTACCAGTGGGATAACGAACATCCGAATGATTTCGTCAAAAGGTTCAGGGTTCAAGCACTCAACTGTCACGACCCAAACGTGACCGAGCAACAATTGGTAAACGCATGCATCAACGGTATGGTCCCAATCTACCGCGCCCTGCTAGAAAACTTGCGTTTCCAAACATTCTTCAAACTCCATGAGGCCGCCAGACGATCTGCAACAACATCACCAGCATTACTGGAAAGGACTAGGCCAACTCGAACTTAAGACGCACGTGAAACTCACGGGAGTAGGCGCCTCATCAGCAAACAATTTAATGTCGGCTCATCCTCCGTGAACATAGTGAACGAAAGAGGGAAAAGGAAAGCCGCAACTACGAGCCACCACCCGAAACGTGAAGCGCCCCGGCGCAACGGAACCCTCGCAACGGAAGATCGTCACTAAAGCTCCTGTGCGCATCGTGAGACCAAAGGAAATACCCTTGATTTCCCATTCCCCATCGAGGAGGTGATTGACCTCCTAGAAGCCTGGGTTCAAGATGATGTCATCAGATTGCCACCGCTCAGACGGCCACCAACTGAGGCTGAGATGGCGAACCCAAAATACTGCCATTACCACGGGTTCGTTCACCACCCGACTATCGATTGCAACAGATGAAGCATATTTTCAAAGAAAGGATAGAAGCGGGAGAACTCCAACTAGGAGACGAAAGAGTGCATCGAGACCCACTACCAATAAGAAATGCGGTTCCTCTGGGGACTCCGTTACGAGACCGTGCAATCCATGATGCGACATGTATGCGAAATTCTCTATCTTTCCAAGGTTCAGCGCCAAGATATTTTCACAGCTCTCAATCGTGTTGTATCCGGAAAACGGCTTTTTCTCTCCTCGGAATCCACGCCAAGGGCCCAAGATTCCCAAATAGTGACGGAGAACCTGGGACTGCTGACCACGTCCCGTTTAAGAGGTAACGAATTTGACGACACGCTCATCGACACGGCCTCCTACCACAACATCATTACTTTCAAGACAATCGAAGGCAGCAGGATTTACAAAACAAGACGCTACCTATTCCCCGTCCGTGATTAAGGACTTGAGAGGAGAAGCTTTGAACGCGCATGGCTACATCAACTTAGAGATCGAGATGGGAGACGCTATAACACACAGCAAATTCCATATTGTCAAAGAACTAGATCACGACATGATATTGGGACGTTTATGGGTGCTCGACAACAAAGCGAAATTGGATGTGCGCCCTCCGCCAACGTCCACGCCCGAAGGAAATTCCAACAAATCATCCCACCGGTTATCGCATCAACAAACTGCGAAGAAACCCGGACATCCGGAGAAGACCCGTTGGCGCTAGCTCATGGTTTTCAAATGCAAGTAAGTCGACCAAGCAACCTTTTACGCAACCAGTCTTTCCTTCCCCTTTCCGTCATGGGGACTCGGCGCGACATCGCACGAACGCTTGTCAAGAAATGCGAATGGGAGGTCGGACCATTTGAACACTTTGCAAGTAGCTTGAAACTTCTATTGAAGCCAACGAAGCCAAGACTCAAACGGTCGCACGACGTCTGAACCCGTTTTCAATTGGAGATGTAGTGGTCAAAGGAAGCGCGTTTCAAGTTGGGAGGATGACGGTAAAAATGGATTTGCCAGTGAAGGGAGAAGACGAGCCGTATCTGGTTGCGGATACCCTTTTGGGAGGATATTGCAAGCTCATCAATGCAGTCACACCGAAGGCGTGATAATTCACTCGCGATGGCTCAAGGAATCCAATCCATAAAAAAAAAGGGGGGGGGCTGTACTTCCCATTTACTCCTTTTCTTTTTCAAGTATTCCCTTTAACAATTCCTCTTAGTAGTTGTACTTCCCCAAGATGAATACATCGTTTGTATTTCTCCCTGGGATTCCCTTCCGTCAAAAAAAAAAATATACATCTCTTTCCAAGCAAATTCTCCAGGATATCGAGAAAATACATCGGATAAACCCGAGAAAACCACTTTGAGCCATCTCTTCCAAAAAATATATATGAAGCAAAATATTTACTTGATGAAGAAGAAGGAAAAGATGAGTTTACCAAAAAAAAAAAAAAAAGCGGCATCAAGGGAACTAAGCAAACTAAGAAATAACAAAAGGGAGGAACTAGCCCTCGAAGGATGGAGCACAAGTCCCCTCGGGCAAAGCTATCTTCAAACACTTCCCCCGGAATCCTTCGGGCAACAAAGGTTCCATTCAACGGTTTTAGTAGCAACAACCTCAACATCCCATCCCGGAAGAAGCCACAGCGAGCGGCAGTGTCCTCCCCGACGACCATTCCAAAGATACGCCACCATAACCCCTCCGGTATCAGCAACAACACCTTTGGCATCAACTTCAAAGGCTATTTCGCTGCCATCATATGATCCTTCCAAGGTTTTCTCAGCGACACTTCGGAGAAAGTTTTTTGATTCATCCACATCAGGGTCAAGAATCATGGCGCACTCCTCCATGCTCACTGAGCCCAAGAAAGTCTGAATATGCACCTGTTCTTCGTGGGGATAGATGGAAGGGAATTCCTTAATGATTTCACTAGCTTCGTGGAACGGAGATTCAGTCCCAACCGTTGCCTCCTCAAGAGAAGAAGACCGATCTTCACCAAGTCTCGAAATCCTTCTCCGAAGAGTTAAAGGCGCAGCCATCCACGGAGGGTCCCATCACACACTTGCAAAAAGATAAAAATGATGACCCAGTTCTACCATATCTATGCACATGTAAAAGAGGATAACGCGAGCGAGAAAGAATACGGAAACATACGGTATGATCTTCTTAGCCCGAATAACCCCGGGTTGGGGTGCTTTTGCAAGAATTAGACCTCGCGCCTTCACTTGTAGAACTTGGCTGGTTAGGAGATGATTCATCTCTCGTGCGACATGACAAAGAAAGAAACTCGACAAGAAGAACCCTTTTCTCAAACGAGGAGACGATGCAATTATTTTGGGTATAAATACGGAATCTAAAAAAAAAGGGAAAGGAAGCAATGAGGGACATAATGCTTCCAGTTTTTAGCATGAATAATGCCCTAATTGAAGCCGCACGTGAAGGAAAGCAAGATAAGGAAACTTTGCTATCGGAAGAAACTCCTCCTTGTTTACATCGGTCACGCCCAGCAAGCACGCACAGCCTTCCACACCTTTCGCCGGCCCCACCAGCCCGGCCTGCACGCAATTTCCCAAGTCGCGCCCGCAAGCACGCACAAACTTCCACACCTTGCGCCGGCCCCACCAGCCAGCACACGCAATTTCCCAAGTCACGCCTGCAAGCACGCACAGCTTCCATATTGCGCCGGTCTCACCAGCTAGCACACTCGGTTCCCAACTCACGCCAACTTCCCGAGCGTCGCCCCAGTAACTTTACTTGGCCCCACCAATTGTGCTAGCCTCTCGATTTGTGCAAAACTCCCGAGGCAAGGATTCCAAATCCTATTTATAAAAGGTCGACAATCCCCTCAATTCTCTTTACGGTTTCTTTGTTGATAGTCTCACCATCTTATGCTTACCTCGCAACAAAGCCCCTGTTCCGAGCTAAGCAGGGGACATAATGTTGATGGTGGTTTTTAAACAAGGGGTAAAATCGTAAAACCCCATGACCTATTGTTACCCGCAACACATTAACTAAGAGCGATTAACTCGGTGTAAACAATTAATAGGGGTATTTTTCAAAATACCAGATTAGGGTTTTCAACAAAAAACCCTAATTCCAAAACCAAGCCGCATACTGCGCACCATGGCAACAATGCCAAACTACGCACCATGGCAACAATGCCAAACCAAGCCGCATACTTCGCACCATGGCAACAATGCCAAACCAAGCCGCACCCTGCGCACCATGGCAACAATGCAAACCAAGCACCATGGCACCAAACCAAGCGCACCATGGCAACAATGCCAAACCAAGCCGCACCACTACCATGCGCACCATGGCAACAATGCCAAACCAAGCCGCACTCTGCGCACCATGGCAACAATGCCAAACCAAGCCGCACCCTGCGCACCATGGCGACAATGCCAAACCAAGCCGCACCCTGCGCACCATGGCAACAAGGCCATATTTCCAAGCCGCTATGCCTTTGGCCCACGCCAAATATAGCTCCCTAGGCTTGCAAGACTTGCAACTAGGTCAACATGGTCGTATGTACCATTGGCACATGCCAACACGTATCGCAGAGCCATATTTCCAAGCCGCTATGCCTTTGGCCCACGCCAAATATAGCGCCCTAGGCTTGCAAGACTTGCAACTAGGTCAACATGGACGTACGTGCCATTGGCACATGCCAACACGTATCGCAGGCCATATTTCCAAGCCGCTATGCCTCGGCCCACGCCAAATATAGCGCCCTAGGCTTGCAAGACTTGCAACTAGGTCAACATGGCCGTACGTGCCATTGGCACATGCCAACACGTATCGCAGGCCATATTTCCAAGCCGCTATGCTTTTGGCCCACGCCAAATATAGCGCCCTAGGCTTGCAAGACTTGCAACTAGGTCAACATGGCCGTACGTGCCATTGTCACATGCCAACACGTATCGCGAGCCATATTTCCAAGTCGCTATGCCTTTGGCCCACGCCAAATATAGCACCCTAGGCTTGCTAGACTTGCAACTAGGTCAACATGGCCGTACGTGCCATTGGCACATGCCAACACATATCGCAGGCCATATTTCCAAGCCGCGCAGCGTACACTACGCTCACATTAAGAAAGCGTGAAAAGGAATAAAGCGGTCAAATAAAAGAGGAAATAATGGTGAAAACGTTTTCACCCATTAACACCATGCGGTTACCACCTCCTCCCATTATTTCACCCTTTACTCTCTTCCTTCATGAGGTCGTGGTACGTTTCAAATCTCGACTTGTATAAATAGGTCTTACCTATTTCCACCAGACAACAAGTCTCGGTCAGGAGAAAAATACTACACTCTCAGAAAGGCAACTTTGCAAGCTCTCCCAAAAGATTCCACCTCTTGCAAGCTCCCAAGCTTTCACTTTCTGATACAAGTCGAGATACTACTCTCCCAGAATTATTCCGACCTCAACACCTTTCTTTGCTTCCCTCCCCAAATCAACCCTTCTCCTCCACTTTGTGACCGAAGCAAGTCTGGAACGGCCATTTCTTGGTTTAGGCCGGACTTGTACAGATTGATCTCTCGAATCTATAAAGTGCTCACGTGCAGCACATTTGTTTAGGGTTTGAACCAGTTTATCACTCACCAACCGAATTTACCGAAATCGGCAGAAACGATTTTTACCCATAAACAGGAACATCAATTCCATCTGTTAACGTTACCACCTCCTCCCATTTACTCACCCATTTTTCCATTCCTTAATGAGACCAGAGTATGTTTCACTTCGACTTGTATAAATAGGTTTTACCTATTTCCACCGAATAACAAGTTCAGTCAGGAGCATACACCACTCAGAAAACGTTTGCTATCTTTTCATATGTTAGCTTCCCACTTTCTGATACAAGTCGTAACACAACTACCCTTCCAGAATCAACTATTTTGGTCTCATTAATTTCCTTTCTTTCCTCCCCAAAACCAACCCATTCTCCTCCACTTTGTGACCAAAGCAAGTCTGGAACGGCCATTTCTTGGTTTAGGCCGGACTTGTACAGATTGATCTCTTGAATCTAAAGTACTCCCTTGCAGTACATTGTTTACGGTTTAAATTCGTTTCTCAACCACACACCCGAAATTACTGAAATCAACTGAAACCATTTTTACCCACAAACAATTGGCAACCACAGTGGGAGATCAATCTATCGGTTGCAATATCAATTTCCAAATTTCCGATATCACCTTTCACTTACAACTCCAACATGGTGGAACTCAGATCTGGATCAACTGCCGAGAACACCAACGCGAATCCATCCCTGGTGTTGACTCTACTTCCAACAACATCATTACGCCAGCTACTGACCCTAGTAGCACCGAAAGCACTCCTTAGGGTGTAACGCCTCCGATCACCCGGGGCAGAGCCGCTGCCGCCTCTAACGTCCCTGCGCAACTCGCTAATCCTGGCAGTACTGAGGTGTAACGCCGCCAGTCACCAAGGACAGAGCTTCCCCTACCGTTCCTAACGTTTCATCAAGCATGACGCCTCCAACCGCCACTAAGACTCCAACTACCCCACCAACGGGACGAGAAACCGGAGGAACCAAAGGAAGTCGACCCTATATCACCATCGCTGATTTGGTGGAACGGCAGGAGGTTTTCGCCAGAGCCCAGACGGATATGGTTTCGACGCAAAAAGAAGTACTTATCTTTCTCAAAGCCCTGACAGAGCGGATGCCGCGTGAGCCATGCCATCCAGAGCCATTTAGAAACGCCTCCAACACCCCCGACGCTAGCACCTCGGCGGAACGCGTCTCCGCGGATGACGAGACTCGTGCCAGACCCCCATTTGAGAGAAGTCATCCATCCAATTTTGTCACACGAGAGGATCTGGAAAAACTTCTCCGGAATCGAGTCAAGAATGATGAAATAGACATGCATCAGCATCAACCTCCTTACCCATCTGAAATACAAAGAATTCCTTTCCCAAGAGGATACTCCTCTCCTCAATTCACCTTGTATGATGGCACTGGAAATGCACGTGAACACGTCTCTCGCTTCCTCGAATCCCTGGGCGAACATGAATAAAATCACGTTCTCCATCTCGAGGGAGTTTTCAAAATCTCTTCCTAAGAGCATACACGTGGTACAACAAAGATCACGCCAAACAACATTCCCAACCGGGGTAGCATGGTTACCGCATTTTATAAGAAGCGCTTCTTCGTGTCTGAACAAGTTACCTTCTCGGACCTAGGAAGAATGTGCCAGCGGGACAACGAACATCCGAACGATTTCGTTAAGAGATTCAGGGTTCAAGCACTAGATTGTCATGACAAAAACGTGACCGAGAAACATCTGGTGAATACATGCATGTATGACTCCCATTTGCCGCGCCTTGCTGGAGAACTTGCATTTCCAGACATTCTCCGAACTCCATGAAGCTGCCAAACGGTCCGCAACGACAGCACCAGCGTTATTGGAAAGGGCTAGACCGACCAGGACCTAAGACATGCGTGAAACTCGTGGGAATAGATGTCTCCTCAGCAAACAATTTAACACTGGCCCATCCTCCGTAAGCGTTGTAAACAAGTGATGGAAAAGGAAGGCCCCAGCTGCAGACCAGCAGCCTAAATATGAAGCACCATCACGACGGGGAACTCCGCCAAGTAAGGCCGCCGCTAAAGCTCACATGCGTCATCACGAAACTGAAGAAAATACCCTAGATTTCCCGTTTCCCATTGAGGAGGTGATCGATCTCTTAGAAGCATGGATTCAAGACGATGTTATCAAACTACCATCTCCCACACGCCCACCGACAGAGGCCGAGATGGCAAACCCTAAATACTGCCACTACTACAGATTTGTTTACCACCCAATAAGTGATTGCAACAGGCTAAAAAATATCTTCAAAGAAAAGATATAAGCATGGGAACTCCAACTAGGAAATGAGGGAGTACATCGAGACCCACTTCCAGTAAGGAATCGAGACGCCTGAAGAAGACATGTTGGCGCTGACTCGTGGATTCCAAATGCAAGTAAGTCTGGCCGAACGATCTTATCTACAACCAGTCATTTCTTCCCCTATTCCGTCATGGGGACTCAGCGCGATAACTGGCACGGACGCTGTCAAGAGATGTGAATGGGGTGATGGACCATTCAAACTCTTTGTAAAAAAATTAGAAACTGCCATCGAGACCAACGAGACCAAGATTCAAACTGATGCACAACACCTGAACCCGTTTTCAATCGGAGATATAGTGGTCAAAGTAAACTCGTTTCAAGTTGGGAAGATGACGGTAGAATTAGATGTTCGAATTGGTTCGCCTAACGAAAAAGAAGACGAACCGTATCCGGTGGCGTACGTTCTTTTGGGAGGATACCGCAAGCTCATCAACACGAGACAAGCCGGAAGGCGTAATAGTTCACTCGCGACGGCTCAAGCTTTCCAATCCCTAAAATGTTGTACTTTCTCGGCCACTCTCCCTTTAGTATTTCCTTCAAACAGATTCCTCTTGATATTTGTATTTCCCGAGGTGAATACACCGTTTGTATTCTTCTCCTTGAGTTTCATTTTTAATTCAAAAAATAAAATAAAAAACATACATTTCTTTCCGAATGGGTTTTCCAAATCTCGAGAAATACATCAAACTAACCCATAATCATTGAGTAGATATTAACCATCATATCACAACCGTAAAGCTAAAACCATGTCAGAAATACCTTATTCAATTATTCAAAAAACACAAGCGGGACGTTAATTGGCGAAACCCTAACTTCGCCACGAATACAAAGAAGGTAAAGATGAGTCTACAAAAACATCAAGACGACTACGCAAAAAACAGAAACGATAAAAGGGAGAAGCTAGTCATCGAAAGATGGAACACGAGTCGCATCGGTCGTGGCTATTTTCAAGCACTTTCCCCAACAATCTCTCGGGAAGCAAAGATTCAATTCGACGGCATCAGCAGTAGAAAACTCAACATCCCATCTTGAAGAAACCTCAACAGCAACAGCTCCCATCTCTTTCCCAGCACCCGCTTCAACAACTGGTCCATCATATGCCTCCACGACCCCCCCTAATGTCGCCGACAACATTTCCGGCGTCAACTCCGAAGGCCGCTTCGGTCCCATCAAATACAGCGTTTTCCTCAAAGGTTTTCTCAACGACCTTTCGGGAGGATTTCCAGATTCATCTGCATCAGAATCGAGAATTATGACGTCGTCCTGAATGGAGAAGTTACGTTGGCTTTCCTCTAAAGGTTCCACAGACTTAGTTTTCCGTCGTTTAAACCTGGAAGCAGTCCGATCCGCCCTAGCGCTGGACCGAGAAGAAGTTTTGCTGCACTGAAGCCTCTCAACGCACCAGGGCTCTTCATCACCTTCCCGTTCCTCCTCCATGTTCACCGAGACCAAGAAAGTCCGAACACGCGCCCGCACTTCACCAAGATAGATAGAGGGAAGGTCCTGGATAATTCCGCCAGCTTCATGGAACATAGATTCGACTCTACCTAATGCCTCCTCAGGAGAAGAAAACTGGTTTTCGGGGAGTCCAAGGTTTTTCTCCGAAGAATTAGAGGTACGGCTGCCTCTGGAAGATACCATTATACACTACAAAAAACAGAGAAAATAAGCAAGTTTTCGCCCTATATATACCAACAACATATGATAAAGTGGAAACCGGGAGAAAACACGAGATAATACTTGTGAAGAGAACGAGCACGATTTTCAGGACGAACTGTACGAATGGAGAATTCAAGATCATCTCTTATGTTCAGCAGAACGATGCAGTCCCAAAAAAAAAAGGGAAAGCTTTCCTACTAGACGTGAATTAAGGCATGACATCCGATCCTAATTAAACCTCTTTCTACCAGCCAATATAAGGGAAAGCCTCATGCCTGGCTATGCGAAATAATTAGGGTTTGGTGAAAGAACGTGGAAAAACGTGTTTAAGACACACTCGCTCGTGTTCTGCTTTTCCTCCGCCAGCGCTGAGATTCGGAAGCAAAGCCGGTAACGTAACCTGAGAAGTAGGAGTAACGCCCCTTTGTGGGCATAACACTCTCGGGTTTTGAAGAGAAAAGAAAATTTCTATTTGAGCCAAGTAAGGAAAAGAGGCAACTGGGCCCGTGAAGGCAAATCACCGAACTGTAAACATGGATGATTCTGGCATCTCCTGGCCCCAATCACGAATCTGTTATTTGATTTTATTCTAAGAGTTTTTCATGTGTTCATTTCTGCAATCCAAAGTTATATGCAAAGCTTATAGGTTGCAGGAAATAAGTTCATAATGGGGAGATTCTTTCCCATTTTCCTTCATTTTCCTTTTTGGTTGTTTTTCTGCAAATCCTCCATGGTGGTGGTTGTAACTGGTAATCTATATATTGGGGTCTTCAGTACTGTTAAAAAAATATTTTCTATCTTTGAATTATACATTTGCGTGGAAAAGAAATGGAATTTCATTTTCTTTATGCTCTGTTGGTAATACCAAATCCAGCATATATGATTGTACTTAATTGGCTTAATTGGTTTTTATAGGTTACGTTTCTGTTTTCGAAACTATATGTCACAGCATTTCAAATAGATTGAAGTATTGAACTGGAAAAAAACTGGCCCGTAAGTAGGATGATGCACCTGTGGTAGACTTGTTATTACTGACCATGCATAAATTTAAAAGATTTTGAGGCATATATTTAATCTTGTACGTAAAATGAACAAGATTAACAAACAACTATATATAGTAATTTAGAAGATTTTGAGGCAGCTCATTTGGAAAAAGATATCCCTCTTTAGCTTCATTTATGATTGGCAGTATTTCAGCACTCATTATCGACCATGGAGATGCTTAATC
This sequence comes from Papaver armeniacum, assembly GCA_023531295.1. Taxonomy (NCBI): domain Eukaryota; kingdom Viridiplantae; phylum Streptophyta; class Magnoliopsida; order Ranunculales; family Papaveraceae; genus Papaver; species Papaver armeniacum. Next base: position 7,725 of record JAJJWW010002885.1, on the reverse strand, counting down.
ACAAGGGTGTTTCGTAAAAACCGCTAGTAATATGGTGGTTCTATGATCATATACAATTTAAAATTTATGAAGTGCAAAGAATTCAGAAAGGAGTTATCCCTTTAACAAAGGAATCGCTGTTGGCTTGGGTGTGATCAAAATTGGTGGTAACTTATGCATGGTCTCTGATCTTAGTTGGAACAACCACGTAGAAGTCAGGCTTCTTGGCTGAAGCACGTCATGCTGTTGTGAGTGTCAATTATTTCTAGCAGAACAAGAGGCACTGCCATTGGTGAGATCAACCGAAACAAGGTATCCCAGAAAGAGAAAACCAAAAAAGGGCATCAAAATTTCTTGAAATCTGAAGGGGATATTGAAAGGCTAGGGAAGACAAATAGGCTTTGTCAATCACGTGCACACAAAACGCGGGTTTTTTAAGATTCTTCCACGTTGGGCTTTTTGAGTCGGTTTTAATATATTTTACATGTTTCCTTAACTGCGAACCACACTCCCACTAGAAAACTAGTTTGTAATCCCCTATATATGCATGATATTAATTTTGTGATGCAATTACTCATACAAAAATACATATTTTTACCCATGCGATATGCGCGTATGCCATGCACCAAGTCCTTTTTCTACACAGATTTATTTTTGGCGAGTTTTTTCTTTAGGAAATTAATTCCAAAATTATTTCTTAAGAGTTTTATTTATGGTAAAATTCCTTTTACTTGTTTTTGAAGAAAACCAAAACCTAACTTGATTCGCAAGTTTTTCCATCATATAAATACAACTCGAAAATCTGTTTTCAATACACCGAAAAATTCTTCTTTTATTCTAGGGTTTTCTCCATACGTTTTTACCTCCATCCCTGTTGCTGAGTTCGAAGAGAGGGTAACTTGCGTTGTGCTAACTCAAGTTATATCGGGCAGTCTTATCCTGGACACATCTTCGCTGTGAGGGGTTTAGCATTACTCAACTCGAGTATACCCGCGAACTAATGTGTTAAGGACAACTTGTTGAACTCCGTGATTACGCCCTCGTCAAGTTATTTCGGTAGAGTTGTTTCGCATTAGTTCTTTACATATAATTTTCGATATATCTAACGTGTTGTTCATTGTTGCAAGATCCCAACAAATTGTCCCATTGCTTCTCCTTTCCTCCAATAACTTTGGCTCTAATCAGATTTCCTAAAGATCGATTAACCACTTCGGTTTGTCCATCTGTTTGTGGGTGAGCAGCTTGTACTATACTTGAAGTTTAGTTCTCAAACGCATCCACAAAGACTTCCAAAAGTAACTCAAAAATTTAATGTCTCGATCAGAAGTAATTGTCTTGGGAATTCCATGCAAACGTACTACTTCTTTGAAACATAAATAAGCAACATTGGAGGCATCTGTAGTTTTTTTGCATGTTATAAAGTGAGTCATTTTTGAGTAACGATCAACAACCACCATAATAGAATCATTATTCCTGGCAGTACGTGGTAAACCAAGTACAAAGTCCATGCTAATATCCACCCAAGGTGTTTCAGGAATTGGAAGTGGAGTATATAATCCAGTGTTTCTAAAGGGAATATAATCCAGTGTTCTGAATATTCCCTTTAGACTGCCGACAAACCATGCATTTTTTTACGTACTTCTGTATGTCTCTTTTAATTGAAGGACAAAATTAACGTTGCCAGGAAACTATGATTCTGAACTTCTGACAATAAGTGCACCATCAATTCCAGGGTAATGCAAATACCCCATTACAGGACCACTCATGCCATTACAAATGTTCCTGAGAGGGATTGTTCCTTCAAGGGTACTTTGTTTGGACACTCAGTTCACCGGTTGTCTGATTTCAACAATTTAACATTAGATTGCAAAGTTGCGACGAAGGTGTGGTGTAAGAAAAAGTCCCTTAAGTGTTGTTTATTGATAGTTGTACAGACGGCTCACCTTCACGAATAAGCAGGGGAAATTTTGGAGTGGCAAGGTCTTAACATTTGTATCGTTATGCCATTACTAGAATTAAGTTATAAGATGTCCTTGTTTATAATCGGTTCATTGAGTTGCCAGCGAACTACATATCTACTCAGTTCTCCCCGAGTGTATTTATTAAATTTCTTATCTGATTGATCATGGACGGTTTATCATGGAAAAGAAGAAGACCCAGGCTTAAATATCAGTGACCGACTTGTTTCTTATATATTTATATGGAGTTGTTTGTAATCTTACGTTAACAATGAAAATGACGTCGACAATAAGTCCAAATGAACTTATATACAGTCTCGAGCAGATATGACGTGCGTTTGTTGCTAAGAGTCCATCCTTTATTTTAGAAATGGTGGGCATTTTCTCAGTTACGTTTCTTTTTTCAGCATTTTATGAAATTGGCTGAGCTGAGTACTGTGTTCAGCATCCATGTCAAAGAGAAATGATAAACAAACAACTATGGTGGCGTTTCAGTTGGTGAAGAGAGACTCCTGTTAAAACTTCCATCACACTATCACAGTACGTGGTGTTACCTATAAAGAGAGCTTGTAATATAGTGGTTTAATGATCATACCATTTTAAAATTTTCTTTGAACTCAAAAGTTTTCTATGAACAAATCTTCTCAAATTTAAGATGTGTACGTAATATACTAATATGTATTCGACTTGGTAAAATTCTTTTAGATGCCAATCGTTTTAATGCAGTGGCTTCATGCGAACCGTACCAAAAGACACTACGTTACTTCCATATTACCATAGATGGCTATTCTCGATGATCTGTAGTTGACAAATACCCCAACGCGTAGTAAACATGGAGTTATTGGTACAACAGTACTACATGCTTTAACCTTGTTTGTTCTTGCAAGGCGAAGGCCGATGGAAAAAGTTTCGAAGAAATACATCACCATTATTCTTTTTTTTTTTTTTGATAGATAATATACATCACCATTATTATTAGCCGAGTTTATCAATTTTCAGTATACCATGACATATAGATTTGCAATCTCTTCTCTCTACTCAGATTGTGTTAATAGAACGAGTAGTAGTATCTAAGGAGTTTAATGGCGGTTTGTCGATCATAAGGCTTGTTGAATCCTGAGAAGTGTTGGAAATGATTTTGAGGTTAAGGTTAAATGGGTATTGAAAATGATTAAGTAGGCTCACAACCCAACTGGAGTTTAAACAAAATTGTATTTTATTGCACTCAAACTTGGTCGTATACAGACCTTTACAAAAGACTTCTACTTCTTCCACTCAGCTACCTATAGCTCACTTTGGTTATCTGCTCAATTACAACTCAAAATGCTTCCATCGGATGCCTATTTATAGGCCATACTTGACCGACCTCCTTAAGTTCTAGAACTATCTCCAACGGTCTAGCCTAAGACCACTCCAGAAGACTCCAGCCGTTCACATTTCTTTTTACATTCACTTATTGACTTTGACCACATCTAGAAACTCTACATTTCTTATTTAGTCAACACATCGGACTTACCTAGAGTACTCTAGAGAATTCTTTCACCGACTGTGATACGTCTCTAATTCTCTAGATTCTTCTAATTATTATTAATAATTAGGCATAATCAAGTTTACATTTTCAACATCCTCCCTTAAACTTGATTTGCCTATAACTCCACACTGTTCGTTCACGTCCACGAAACTGTTGTGCTTCCGTAGTTCTCGTTAAGATGCTTATGATCCGGTCTTTGGTTGTAGCCATTCACTACCCATCTCGTCTTTTGTCGTTCTCTTCCTTTTTCGGCATTTTTGTTTCCATCGTAGAACTTCTTGACTTCTGTTCTTGTGACGTTGCTCCTTGTCACATTTCTTCTTTTTACGGTTTTCTCGGCTTTCTTAACTAGTTCACAACTTGCGGAATGGCAAAATAGTGATACTGAATTTCCATAAATTTCATTTAGACTTCTTGTGCGCAATGGTCTTTCGCTCGAACTTCCTTCTGATGATGATGGTTCAATACACTCTAATCTTGGAGGCGATTGAGGTGGTGAAACATCTTGAACACCCGGTTCGGTGGCACTTGTTGTTCTTCCTCTTCTTCCGAGATTGGAAAAAATCATACTCCTTTTCTTGAACATCAAAGTCCCAGATGCCTTCTTCATCAAACTCCACATCTCTGCTTATGACGACCTTTCGCTTGACTGGATCGTACAACTTGTATCCCCTGGATCGAGAATCATAACCAATGAATATAAATTTCGTGCTCCTATCGCGAGCATATGCAATGCTTCCAAATACTCGTAAATGTGAAATTTCGGGTTTAAATCCACTCCATGCTTCTTGAGGAGTCATGTTCCACACATTCTTCCTGGGACACCGGTTCATCAAGTAAACCGCACAATCGACTGCTTCTGCCCAAAACTGCCTGGGCACTCTCTTTGTCTTCATCATACTCCGGGCCATGTTGAGAATTGTTCTGTTTCTCCTTTCGGCAAATCCATTTTGTTGAGGTGTATATAGAACCGTAAGAGGCCGACGAATTCCATTGTTTTCACAGTAAGACTCGAAATCCCTCGAAGTAAATTCTCCTCCTCTCGTCCGATCTCATAGCCACAATTTCAAAGCCACTTTCTTTCTCTTTAGGGATTTCAATTTCTTGAAATTAGAGAAACCTCGATTTTTGTTTCAAGAAATAAACCCATGTCTTTCGACTAAAGTCGTCGACAAATATGAGGAAATAGTTATTTCCACCATACGAGCTTGACTTTATTGGTCCACAAACATCTCGTGTGAACCAACCTGCAGGGGTCTTGTGGTTCTTGAGAACGTTTCCTTTTGGAAACAAAATCTCAAATGTTTCCCAAGTAAACATACTTCACACAACTGATCCGAGTGGTCCATTCTTGGCAAACCTCTAACCATATTTTTTTGGACAATAACTTTAATCCTCCAAAATTGAGATGTCCATACCTAAGATGCCAGAGCCATGACGGGTCTTTCACACAAGCAGTCAGACATCTCGCGACGTCATTTTGAATGTTGAGATAGAACATCCTATTTCCCGTCATTGGCACTTTGGCAATTAGTTTTCCTCTCTTATCTCTTATGAAAAGACTAAGGTTTTCCATATTCATCCTATAGCCTTTTTCTAAGAGTTGTCCCAAACTTAATATATTCATTTTTACGTTAAGGACATAATAAACATCCGAAATAAACTCATGATTTCCATTTTTTAACCGAATCAAGATTTTGCCAAGACCACTCACCGGAGTTTTCGATCCATTTCCAAATGTCACGTTGCCGGGAACTGATTCATCAAGCTCCACGAACTTCTCCTTCGTGCCGCACATATGGTTGCTTGCTCCCGTATCAAGCACCCATGTAGGATTTTCATCATGGTCATCTCCTTTGCACGCCACCAACAAGGTCTGGTCTTCATGATTTTCTTTACTAGCGTAGTTTTCTCTCTCCTGGACATTATTTGAAGAAGATCGACAAATCCGAGAAGCATAATGACCACGCTTATGACAATTATAGCACTCAACTTGAGATTTGTCATACCTTGGCCTATTATTGTTGTGCCATGAATTGTTTCCTCTTCCACGACCTCTTGTGAAGCTTGACCTCTGTCCCCTAAAATCATCGTTATTCTGCTTGCCTCTTCCTCTTCCGCCGTAGTGGCCGCGTCCTCTTCCTCTAGCATTACTACTAGAGCTCTCCCCTTTGTATTTCAAAGTGAGCTTCGCTTGTAGAACTTGTTCTACTGCTCCCTCTTTGCTTCTCTTTCTCATTCTTTCTTCATGGGCTTGTAGCGATCCCATGAGCTCATCTACGGTCATGGATTCGACGTCTTTGGACTCTTCAATTGCGACGACGATATAATCAAATTTTGGAACGAGTGACCGCAATATTTTTTCAACCACACGACTATCACTCATGACCTCACCATTTCTTCTTAGTTGATTGACGACAACTAAAACTCTTGAAAAATAATCCGATATTGATTCGGACTCTTTCATGGAGAGAGATTCAAACTCACCTCTTAGAGTTTGCAACCGCACCTTCTTCACTTTATCCACGCCTTTGTAGGAATTTTGCAAAATCTCCCATGCTTGCTTTGCATTAGCGGCTCTTGATATCTTCTCGAAGGACGACTCATCCATGCCTTGATAAAGAAGGAAAAGAGCTCTTTTATCTCTCTTTCACGAAATACGTAGCGTATCTTTTTCATTTTGTGGTAGTGCCGCTTCATCTTCCTATTCGACATAACCTTTTTCTATTATCTCCCATGCATCTTGCCAGCCTAGTAACGCCTTCATTTGAATGATCCAATTTTCATAATTATCTTTGGTGAGTTTTGGAATTTGAAAGGGAAACATCTTAGTAGTCATTAGGATCTATGGCTCTGATACCACTTTGTTGGAAATGATTTTGAGGTTAAGGTTAAATGGGTATTGAAAATGATTAAGTAGGCTCACAACCCAACTAGAGTTTAAACAAAATTGTATTTTATTGCACTCAAACTTGGTCGTATACAGACATTTACAAAAGACTTCTACTTGCCTCACTTTGGTTATCCGCTCAATTATAACTCAAAATGCTTCCATCAGATGCCTATTTATAGGCCATACTTGACCGACCTCCTTAAGTTCTAGAACTATCTCCAACGGTCTAGCCTAAGACCACTCCAGAAGACTCCAGCCGTTCACATTTCTCTTTACATTCACTTACCGACTTTGACCACATCTAGAAAACTCTACATTTCTTATTTAGTCAACACACCGGACTAACCTAGAGTACTCTAGAGAATTCTTTCACCGACTGTGATACGTCTCTAATTCTCTAGATTTTTCTAATTATTATTAATAATTAGGCATAATCAAGTTTACATTTTCAACAGGAAGTGGTTTGCAATTAGTCCCAACCACAACTCTAATGGGTCGGAGGAAAAAAAAAATCCTTTAACGAAAGAGTCTTTACGCGCCTCAAGCCTAATTCCATACCCTAAGTTTCTAACAAGTTTCAAAGAACTACATCACCAGTATTGCATGATAAAATCATTAGTTCAATAGTGCAACAAATTGGTATTCAAGATTTTATATAAACAACTTTGAGCTTTTACATCTTAATACGCACTACAATTGTATACTAACAATTACGCCTCATTTTAAACTATAGAACTTTAAGCTAAAGGAATTCTAAGCAGTCCTCAACTCCCGCTTTCGATATTCTTCTTCTTCTCCTCCGGTAGAAGAAAAGTGAACGGAATATATAGAACGATCATCGCCCGTATGTTTGCTTCGGATTAGTCGATATTCTTCTTCTCCGGTAGAAGAAAAGTGAACGGAATATATAGAACGATCATCGCCCGTATGTTTGCTTTGGATTGGTTCTCTTCCGGTTATCATGCCAACCCACCACCCATCTCTATATAAAACATCAACTATATCACCTGACTTGAAATATGATGAAGCTTCAACTAGTGGAGATTTATGTCTAATTTCATTCACAGGAACCACTTCTCTTAGCAAATCTATATCCACTTGATTATCTACAATATTGTGATGATTGAGATGTTGACGTTGCTACGGCGACGCTGCTGTGATGTTATTGTTATGATGCTCAAAAGAACAGATTCGTACTCAAACAAGTATTGGTTGGACGATGTGCAAGTTCTGATCATTAGTGAAGACAAATCAAAGAATATCAAAATAAAACCACTGTGTGTTGCTTAGGTTAGCAGTGGAACCGTTTTTTTGGGGACCAGCCTTTTTTTGGGACCATTGTTTTATTTTTTTTATTTTGGGTA
>JAJJWW010002883.1:0-174411 GCA_023531295.1 Papaver armeniacum | reverse complement strand
ACAAGCATAGTGGGAGAAATCATTCATGAATAATCACAGAGGAAAGGAAGCATACCTAGTTATAGGCCTAGAACTATCAATCTGAGAATTAATCTATCAAGGATAGAACATTTAAGCAAAACTAAGAGTTCATGAAGCACATTATCAAGAAAACAATCCAAATCCTTACAGGCTATCACTAATCATGGGAAAAACCAAGTGTTGCATAAGACAGGAAGGCCAAGATTGCGAAGCAACCCGAAGAGAAGTAACAATCTAGAAAGAAAGGAAACAGGTAAAGCAAACATTAAAAATCCTGAACAAAAAGAAGAACCAACCCATTTGAAAGATAGATTCCTCCTTCAAACAAAATCATGAACCCATTGAGTTTTCTTAATTACATAGATAATAGATTCCTCCTTGAAACACAACAACCGAAATATCTATTGCAAAGTTAGGGTCTTAAGCTTAAAAAGAGAACACAGTAACACAGCTTAATTACTATATATCCATATCTGATGCATTTTGGAGATCGGAATTCCCCAGGATTCTTACTATTCTGCCATGGGTCACGTACTCCGTCCAAACAATAACACCCAGCCCCAAAAGGTTGCCCACTGCAAAGAACTTAGCGTGTTCATACAATTCCTTATTACCTTTTTCAGGAACCTCCTCCTTGACTGTATAAACCTTGGAACGGACATTCCTTGCTGAACGGTAATTCCTTGCTGAACGGTAATTCCTTGCTGAAATGAACTTGGTACCTAAATCCCTAATTTGGGGAACCATTTTTCTGAGGGATATAAAACCCTAATTAATCCAAAAGAGAAATCGAAATACAAGAGGAAATCGAAATACTACTTATATGATCTTATTAAGTAACAGAGAGAGAGAGGGAGAGATTACCTCAAAGGAGCTGACATTGCGGTGATGAGTTAACAGGTTTCTTTCTCTTCTTCCGGAAATACGAAAGAGGAAGATGAAGATCAGTAGATGGTTGTTATTTAAAGGGCACAGGGTGTTAGATATTGGAAGTTGGTCAAGGTCAGTCCTTTCTGACTTTACAAATATAGGCCTGTTGGATAATCCTTTGGAAAGTCAATTTCTCGGTCGTCCAGTCAATTTATCCTTGACCGAGATGAGAAAATGAAGTGTAGTATTACACTTATACCCTTTAGTGGAATTGTAACCATTGATTAGAAATTAATGATTGAATCTCACCCTTTCGTCTATACCTAATCTAATACACATTATCCTTCCCAAAGCAGAAAACATCTTTGTTCCTCATTCTTATTATTTTCTTCAGTTCCTCCCCGAGCAGCAAAACCTTCGGTCTTTTTCTTCAATTCCTCATCGAGAAGAAACACGCAAACACCTGCAATCGTTGTTACAAATACAACAACCACCAGCACGGCAAGACCTTATTTCTCTTTTTGTTTTTCTCCTCAATCCTAAGCACTCATGTACTAATTCGTTGCCCTAATTTGAAATTTCTGTTTGTATAGACTTATTTGATGACGGGTTTTCATATTTATGTGCTATTATGATGCTAAGAATGTTTAATTTGGTGAATTGATCTTTAAATTTTCTGTTGCTGTTTGATTTTCTGCAACCCTAATAATTAAATGGATTCATGTTTTCATTTATTTGGTATATGATACTGGATTCATTTTTCCCTGGGGATTTATATTTAGCTGATTGATATTGGATTCATTGTTTAACTATTTTGGTTTCACAGTTCTACTTTGCCCTATTCGATTGATATTGGGTTTACTTTTGCATTGATATTCGATTTCATTTCTTACTGTTATGGTATACTGACGAGATGGATTTATATTTGTTTGATTGTTTTGATTTGAGATTTCTTAAAATAGAATGTTTTAATTTATATATAGTCCAAAAACTCCAAAGAATAATGCTTCTCTGGTTCATTTTGGTAATAGAAACTAGTGCTAGCTGGAGTTTTGATACTTCGATTCTATATTTATATCAACATATGGCCTCCATAGCTGCAAAGAAAACAAGTGTTGCATAGTTGGGTGTGAAGTTTTTTGGGATTTTGATGGTTAATAATATGTTGATATGTGGATGTTTTGTAGTGCGGAGTGGCTTCACACGGACTCAAAAAGAACAGTTGTAGGAGTGGATATGGACCTTGAGAAACTTGAATGGAGCTTAAGGAATAATGTTGATACAAATGGGGTTGATGGCACTGTTTAATAGGGATGTACTGAAACTTAAGGATGCTAGGCTGGAGGATATGCTCCACCGTAGAACAAGGGATAAGCCTCCACTATAATCTCTGGAAGCAGCAACGCAAGATTCTCCTTGCATTTTCATACAGCTGGAGACTGTAAGTTTTGCCTTCATTTCTACCTTATGTATTTACTATTTCCCTTTAGGTCAGTTAAGCTATCTAGTAGTGTGAACCTAACTCTCTTGCTGGCTTGCTGCATTTTTAACTTTTTTGGATTTCGATTGATTATTGTGAAGTAATTCACTGAGGCGCGATGGTTGATTTTTGTCCTGATTAGATTATCCTTTCTGTTCTTAATTGGTTGAAATAACTTCAATAGATTGCTGTAAGATTATTCATTCGATTGTAATTATTTCATTGATGCTGAAAAGAAAATGTTGATTCATAATGCATAAAGGATGAATCGGCTGAGTGATCAAGTTACATTTTGGCTTGGGGTACGAATCCAACTAGTTGAGAATAAGGTTGCATTTGTGAGACTCCCCACGAACCTGGTGTTTTTTTTCTTCTTTATTTGCATAATGCAATTTTTCCTGGAGTTTAAGAGGAGATATAGTTTTATTTTTCAACGAATAATCCGCTTAAGTTTGCAGGTTCTTGTTCTTGTTGTGTATGTAATATTGGTGCTACCTCAGGAGCTACCATCTCCACGCTGGTTGCTTCCGTAGAAGTTCAGGGTAAAGTAACATTAAAGAAATACAAGGAAATAACCATTGCAAGACTAAGCAAATTGAGAGGTCGACCGTCTGGTGATAAAGCATCTCAGACACATTTGTACAGGTAATGCAAGATATTTTACCTTGTTCGTATGTCAGGGAACGTTCAAGCGATGTTACTGTTTGTCTGGCTCTTATGCAAATTGTAAGTGTCAGGAAAGATGGCAAACACAAGGATAACTGTATAGTAATTTGTATTTTTTTTTTTAGTTTGATGATCAGACTACAGTTGTGACTTTGAACACGAATGAAATGGAATATATGGATCATAAATTTGAGTGATTGTGATTGATTGGATCATAAATTTGGGTGAGTGATCATAAATTTGAGTGATTGTGTTTGATTGGAGTAAGAAACTGGGTGAAATTTGCTTAATAATGTTTGCAGCATAATAACGATTTTTTTTTTTCCCATTGTGACAGCTAATTCTGTTCTTGAGATGTGGGACCACTTTTGGGGTGCCACGTGGCAATGTATATATGACTTGTACATAACACACGTTTTACCAGGGACTGATCTGAGTTAACAGTTGAATTGGCGATTTGAAGTAGTTGAATAGGTTGCCTCTGAACTCAGTGATTTAAAGGACTGAAAAGTCTTTTTAAGTGGACTTAACTGACATGGAGGTTAACTTTTTGTTAGCCGTTTTTTCAAGAAAACAGTCAAAATAAGAGAGAAAACAGTCAAAATAAGAGTACATTTGTAAATTTCAGAAAAACGGGATACATCTGTATGCGCAAAAAAAAAAAGTGGGAATGTTATTTATGCCCCTACTATCCATGGGTCATGCACAAATACCCTTTTGAATCTTTACAAACACCCTTGATGGCATAATTGAAATTTTCTTTAAAAACCTAATAACCATAATCCCTCTTTTAGCCTTCCTCCTTCGTTCTTCTTCATAAATAACAGAAGAAGAAAAAAACTCATCACTCCCACCTCCATCATCTCCGTCGCCCCTACCATTACCAAGATCTATCACCGCCACCACAACTAGCACCACCACCTCCGTTAGCTCCGCCACTAGTATCAGCAGATTTTCCATGATTTGTGTTCGAATTCAAAACAGCTTTGAGATCGATTTGATTTTTATTTTCGATTCAAAGAATTTTGAGTTGAGATGCGTTTTGGTTGGGTTTTTAGTTAAAGATTCGGATTCAATGGTTTGAGCTCGAGATTTATTGATTCTGAAACTGGTAAGGTTCAATTTGAGCTCGAGATTTGTTGATTTATCTAAATTAGTTTCTGGTGGTGGTGGTGGTGGTGGTTAAATCAGTGAAGCTAGGGTTAGGGGTTTGAAGCCACTGATGGTGTTATTGGTACATTAGGGTGGTTGAAGATGCCGTGGTGGTGATATGAGGAAGGGAAAGAAGATGAGTATACAAATGATGGTGGTGGAGCTTATTCCCAAGGTATGGTTTCTTTTCCAATGCGATTCGAGAGAGAGATTTGAGTGATTGGGTGATTCGGTTAAATCATCAACCACCAACAGAGCGTGCTAAATTTGATAATTGATCTCGCTCCCGCATTTTCTCGATTTGGTGATTTCAATTTGAAGATTCGAGAGTTGTATAAGTTGATCCCGAGATTAACATGTAAGATTGTTGTTTGTTTTAGGTGGTGAATTTAATTCTTATTTTTTGTTGTATGTTCCAAAGAGATTTAAGTGCAAATACAATCAGAATGGGTTGAGTTGATGACAACATATGGGATTTAGTTGTGGTTGGCTTCGAGATGAAGTTTAGTTGTGGTTGCCTTCTCGAGATGACAACATGGGATTTGTTGAGGTTATAGTGCAGTCAAGCAGCTTATGAGATGTAGTTGATGGCCGTGGTATTGGTGATGTTGATGTTAAGAGGCCGAGAAGATGATATTGCAGGGTTTGTTGAGCTTCCAATTTGATTTGTTTGCACCAATGGTGGTGGTAGTGGATGTTGCAAAGGAGCTGGTTTGTTGTGTTAAAAGTAGTGGTGATATGTTGCAAAGGACTTTGTTGGATGCGCTCAAACTATTGGAGACAACTTGACCTAGTTGCTTCCACTATTGGAGACAACTTAAGCTAGTTGCTTCCTTTTCTCGAGACAACTTGAGAAAGTTGCTCGACTTTGGAGGCAACTTCAGCTAGTTGATTCCATATTGGAGGCAACTTGAGCTAGTTGATTCCAGTTCCGAGGCAACTTGGTTATGTTTTTGGGTCCATTCATTCATCGAAAATTATCTTATACCTATATCTTAGAGTAGTTATGACGAATTTGTGGTGCAATGGTAACATAGGGTTGTGTTGAGTTGCTGATGATGGTTGTGCTTTCTTGATGCCGTGCTTTAAAGTCATGAGGGTAGATGAATGCTTAGGAAGTTGAAGGAACTCAATATGTATCCAGGCATTGAAAGCGGAACAAGAAGTTGTTCTTGCTTGTGTGTTGTTGATGGTGTTTGAGTAGAGGCATGGAAGTGGATTTGCAGCTATTGGCTCATGTTGCAAGTGTGCATAGACGGTTGTGGTCATGAAGTCATTGCATTGTAGAGTTGCGGTAGCGGAGAGATGCAAGGTGTGGTGTTGTATGGTGGTTGTTTGAATTGTTGGTTGAACACTGTTGGTGTGGCTAACTGACAGGTGCAATGGTAGCACAACCGACTATATGTCGATGATGTGTGTTCGATTCACACTAGGTTCACTTATTTGTGTATAATTTTTTTTTTTGGAGACAACTTGTGCTAGTTGCCTCCATATATGGAGACAACTTAGCTAGTTGATTTCACTTTTGAAGACAATTTGTGCTAGTTGCCTTTCTGCCGTTGAAGACAACTTGAGCTAGTTGCCTCCGATATGGACACAACTTCAAAGAAGTTGACTCCACATGGTGGTGGTGGTTGGCGGCGATGGTGGTTGGCGGCGGCGATGGTTGGCGGGTGGGTGCTCGGTTGTTGGCGGCGGCGGTGGTAGTGGACAGTGGTGGTGTTCACAATGGCGCGGTGGTTTGGTGGTGGTGGTGGACAGTGGTGGCGGTGGTGGTGGTCGGTGGTCGGTGGTGGTGGTGGTCGGTGGTGGTGGTGGTCTGGTGGTGGTGGTGGTCGGTGGTGGTGGTCAGGTGGTGTTGGTCGTCGGGTGGTGGTTGTTAGTTGTGGTGGTGGTGGGGTGGTGGTGGTTGGTGGTCGTTGGTGGTGGTGGTGGTCATGGTGGTGGTAGGCGGTGGACAAAGTGGTGGTTGATGCGGTGGACAGTGGGTGTGGGCATTAAAAATATTTTTTTTTTTTTTTTTTTAATAGTGGTTGTGGTGGTTTTGTATATTCACTATATAAAAGAGGGTATTTTAGTAATGTATTAGGCTTAGGGGTATTTGTAAAGTTGATAAGGGTATATTTCAAGGGGCCTCATAGTAGGGGTATTTAGATAATGTTCCCAAAAAAAAAAGGTACATCTATATTTCACCCAAAATAAATTTTAATCAAAAGTTTTAGGTGTACCGCCCAAGTGTACGCCTTAAAAACCGTCCCTCTCACAAACACTCTCGTACGGTCCCACAAAACATTGACTCTCTGCAAATCTATAGAGCATGGTACTCTCTGCAAATCTCCAGAGCATGGTGCCATTCGTTTGTGTCTAGGCGGTTTTATAGTTTTTTGAGGTGGTACGCCTAGAACCACTGAATTTTTATTAACTAAGCATAGTCTTACGCAATAGAGTTTAATGGGAAATCAGGATGCCCTTTACGAGCATATTTAGCTAACTTATCAACACACTTATTAGAGAGTCTTTTGTATGCAAACAACATGACCAACTATCGAAAGAAACTAAATATGAAAACAATATCTTATGCCTCTATATCTAATCCTGATTCTGAAAGTTGCTGAAACCATCACTGGCCATTTCAAAAAAGTGGCTACCACTTCTAATCCTGATTCTGAAAGTAGCTATTTGGATGGCATCCAACAAGTTATTACAGAAGCGGATAATGAAGTCCTAACTGAGACACCTTCTATGGAGGAAATCAGGAAGGTTGTCTTCTCTATGGAACCAGACACATCACCTGGTCCCGACGGATTCACACCTAGGTTTTTCCAGATGAATTGGGAAGTGGTGCACAAAGAGGTGTTTAACATGATTGAGAGCTTCTTTACTTCTGGGTTCATCCTAAAGGAGTTAAATGCTACGTTTATCACTCTCATTCCTAAAATTGAGTACCCCCAAGCGGCAAGTGACTATAGACCCATTAGTCTAAGCAACATAATCTATAAAATCATGTCAAAAATACTAGCTAATAGACTAAAAAAGTTCCTTCCTAGCATCATCTCACCCTACCAGGCAGCCTTCATTAAAGGGAGGCAGATTTCAGATAATGTGTTCATAGCACATGAAATGATACATACAATGAGAGCTCAGAGAGGAAAGGAGTTCCTTATGGGACTTAAGATAGACATGTCGAAAGCTTTCGACAGAGTGGAGTGGAAATTCCTGGGAAAAATTTTGGAGAAACTAGGGTTTAGCAGCCAGTGGTGTAACCTAGTGAATCAATGCATCAGTACTGTGTCAGCTTCGGTGCTCCTAAATGGGGTACCTTGTGAGCAATTTAGCCCTTCTAGAGGGCTCAGACAGGGAGACCCATTATCCCCCTATCTCTTTATCATTTGCATGGAAATGCTGTCGAGAGCAATCTCCAATGCCGAGGAAAGGAACCTGATTCATGGAATCAGGGTAGGTCCTACTGCGCCATCCATATCTCATCTGCTTTTCGCAGACGATCTTCTGATTTTCAGTAAGGCTAGTAAATCTGAAAGTGAAAACATCCTGAGTATCCTAAACGAGTTTAGCCTAGCATCAGGTCAACTAATAAACATGGAAAAGTCGGGGATTTTTTTCAGCCAAAACACCCATCAGAACACAATGAATGAAGTCCTAAGAACTTTAGGTGTGAAAAAAATCTCTCTTAATGACAAGTACCTAGGTTCCCCTTTGTTTACTCACACATCCAAAGTCAAGTCGTGCAAGTTTATCTTGGACAGAGTTGAGGGCAACTTGCAGAATTGGAAAGGAATAACCCTGTCTTGCGCAGGCAAAGGTGTCATGATACAGGCCTCTTCGTCCACTGTGCCAATGTACCAGATGAACTGCTTTAGAATCCCAGTAGCTGTAACTGAATGCATTGATAAAATGCAACGTGACTTTTTCTGGGGAAAAAATGAAAATGGTAAGAAAGGGGTGTTTCTAAAAGCTTGGATTGGGGTCTGCACTCCAAAAAGTATGGGTGGAATGGGTTTCTTAAATCTAAGAGAGTTCAACTCGGCAATGCTAGCCAAGGTTAGTTGGAGACTGTTGAATGAGCCCAATGGATTATGGGGTTCAATTTACAAGAGCAAATACTTCCCAGAGTGTAGCCTGTTGAACATCAATTACAAATGTGGAGTTAAGGATTCATGGATCTGGAAAAACCTAGTACGTGAAGTGGGGAAGATAAGAGAGAATATGGAATGGAGAGTGGGAGATGGAAAAACAATAAGAGTATGGGAGGAAAGATGGTTCATTGGACAACAACATCAGCTTGTAGAACCAATCAACCAAAGTCACAAGATCACGTATGTGGAGGAAATAATGGAAAAATCTGAAGAGGACTGGGAGTGGGATGAGAAGAAACTAGAAATGTACTTTGAGGGCCATATCTGTCAACAAATTAAAAGGACCAAAATTCATAAAGGAAAACAGGATGAGCTCAGATGGAAGTTGGAGAAAAGTGGGAAATTCACAATCAAATCGTTATATAAAAAGTCTATGCTTAGGGGGCAACCAGAAAACAATCAGATGAAGCAATTTTGGAGCAAAATATGGAGAATGAATACGATTCCGAGAGTTAAAACCTTTATATGGAAATGTATCCACTCTATCCTGCCCCTTAATGAGAGAGTGGCAAGAGTGTTGCCATACATCAATAAGAGCTGCCCGCTTTGTGGGAAGGAGGAGGAGACACTAACTCATATATTCATGAACTGTGATTTTATTATCGCTGTGGTAGGGTGTATGGGAATCAGCACTTCTGTCTATACTAATAACCAAACTGTGTTTCATAGTTGGGTTCAGGATTGGTTTACCAGAGAAGAGGTGGATAGAAAAGGAGAAATCCAATGGGCTGACATACTAGCAATTACTTGCTGGGAAATTTGGAAGACAAGGTGTGACTTGGTGTTTAGGAAAGTTAAGCCTAACCCTAGCAGATCAGGAAATAGAATTACAAATATGGTGAGGTGTAGCAAAAGGAGTAGGAGAGCTGAAAACCTAAATACTTTGAGACACAAATTAGAACCAATCATAAGTCTATAGTTCCTAGCCTACTAGCTGTGAAGTTAAACATAGCTGTGAGTGTAAGAAGTCACCATAGGGAGGGAGGAATAGCTCTGATGTTGTCTGATCATACAGGAAAGTTCTCTGAAGCAAGATGCAGAAGTTTTGGAGCATGCACAGAAGAAGACATAGAGGAGGAAGCGGCTTTCCATGAAAATCCTTTGGGCACGTCAACTCAATCAACAAAGTGGAAGTTGAAGGTGACAACGTGAAAGTCCTTGAAGCTATTAAAATCCAGCTAGGAAAGGCAAGCAAGAACTCTCATCATTTGCAGTCAGGAAAAAACAAAACTTTTATTTTCTGTATTAGAATGATTAAGGAACTTAGTCTGGTTCCAGAGTCTGAAAATTACTTACCAAGAATGTTAGCTGCTCAATGTCTTGAACACAAAATCATCTCGCAGTGGAAAGAGCCACAGATTAACCCCCTTTTGGTCAGGCTTCTGCAAGATGTAAATGCAACAAACTCTGGTTTGTATCTCCAGGGTTAAGCCTGGTTTATTTATTAAAAAAAAAAAAAAGCCTCTATATCTCATATGGAGTGTCATAGTCCTTTTCCTGAATAGCTTTTACTGGGCTTAAGTATTCAGATTCAATAATAATCTTCTTCAAACCCAACTGCAATGCCCACTTTAGCGCTTCCACAAGAACCGTTTTTTGGGGACCAACCTTTTTTCGGGGGACCATTCTTTTATTTTGGGTAAGATATTATAAGTAAATCTAGGTCACCCCTTATCTAGAAATTTATGATAATACCTAAATTACCCTCTGATTATTTTTGGTTAATGGTTAGTTAGTGTCAATATTAGTTAGTGTGATTAGTGAAATGATTTTGAATAAAGATTTGAGATTAAAAAATCAGATTTTTAAAAAAGAAGTAGAATTATTGAGAGAGAAAAGTTAGAGAAGATGAAGAAGAAAAACATGGAAAATAATATTTTTTTTGAGTTCACTAAGCTAGACTATTCAAGTGATGATTCAATTGATGATAGCTCATCTGAATCTTCATCTCCTTCCTCTCCTAGAGTATATGTCAATCTTCAAAATGATCCGGATATGGATTATTTCTTAGATGGTGAATGTATTCTTCCCCAAAGCCAATCTCAAGATAAAAACGATGGATTTTACCAACCACAACCGGAGGAAGATGTTGGTTGAATTGGTCCAAATTTTCAAAAAAATGTGAATTTGTTAAGTAGATTTGGGCTTGTTCGGTTACCTTGTGTGAAGAACATGTAACCGAACTCATCTGAAAGTGTAGTTCGGTTACTTTTTCTAAACACGTAGGTTACCGAACTCTCCAATAATGGAGGTTTTTTGAAGTTCGGTTAACGGACATGTTACCGAACTTTGTAAATTGATTTCAATACTTAATAAAAATCTCTTTAAGTGTTCTTCACGATGATTTCGTAATTTACTATATAGATCTTAAGGGGTATAGTAGTAGGATTTTCTACTACTACATTTTGACGCTAGAATACAGCTTGGGAAGGGGATTGTGCCTGTTTGTGAAAATTTTAAGTAGGATTACAGTGTTATGTTCGGTTTTTCCGAAATGTACCGAACTTTAGGGTCTATAAGTTCGGTTAGTTTGCAACCAATAGCTAACCGAACTTATGTAAAATAAGATTTCACATTAGTGTATAAAGTTCGGTTCGTTCGCAAACTTCATACCAACCCACTATCTAACCGAACTTACGTACAATAAAATTTGATTTAGTATACGTAAAGTTCGGTTAGTTGTCAACTTGCTTTACAAACCGAACTCTGAGTTCGGTTATCCCGATAAAATTACCATGTAACCGAACTTATTTTTGATTACAATTGATGTTGTTCCATTTCTTGTAGATTGAATGTCAACCTATACCAATGGATAATCAACCTTCTCCGGTTGGCATGCTGTTTGAAGATACATCTAATCACTATGGCAATGATTTGGTTTTTGATAAACCTATTGATGCGAAGAATTGGGCTAGAGACCATGCCAAGAAAGCCATGTGCGTATTAGTTTTGAATGGAAAAGAAAGCCAAACTCGTTTTGAAATGGTTTGTGAGAGAAGTGGAGATCCCGATGTTAGTCACAAGAGAAAGGGTTATGTGTATAAATGAAAGACGACGAGGAAGAACACAGCGTGCTCAAAGAAAATTAAATGTCCGTTCAAGCTAGTATTTAGTAAGTGCAAAAAAAAGAATGGATGGGTTCTATCTATGGATGAGGTGGCAGGTCATCATAACCACCCTCGTCCGGATGATCTTGAAGGACATGCAATGGCCGCAAGGCTCACTCCTCAAGAAACGGATAAAATAGCTAAATTTAGGAGAATGGGAATTTCACCACTTAACATGCTTCGCTTACTAAAGGCTGATAACAAGGATAATGTATCATCTTTGACCACCAATTACAATGCAATTGAGACAAAAGGAATGAATGGAAGGATAGACAAGTGATGCAATAATTGTTTTTTTGCGCTAAAGAGAAAGGCTACGCGGTTCAAAAGAAGGTAGGTCCGGAAGATGAAATAACACATCTCTTCATTGCGCATCCGAAGAGTGTTCAATTGGCTCAATGCTTCTATCAAGTTCTTATAATGGATTGCATTTACAAGACTAACAAATACGAGATGTCATTGTTGAACATTGTTGGTCGTACCTCGACGAAGTCACCGTTCTCTGGTGCTTTTTGTTTTCTAGAAGATGAGCAAGAACCAAGTTACACTTGGGCACTACAACAAGTGAAGGCCATATACCGAGATGATGATATCCCCGCGGTTATAGTGACGGACAACGATGTAGCATTAATGAACGCAATATAGAGAGTCTTCCCATTAGCACATAATATGCTTTGTACGTTCCATGGTTGGTGTATTGTGATGAATAGGTGCAAGCCTCAAATTTGTCCACCAAAGAGGAAAGCATTTGAAGAGATTAGTAAGCTACCGGAAGATGAACAAGCGGATGCAAAAGAGGAATTCGATATACAATACACTATAAATCACGCTAAATGGGTTGGTTTCTCTGGTGAATGGGAGTCATTGACTTGGTCTCTGACCGAAGAAGAGTATAATCTAAATCTCGCGGCATTTATCGAACATTGGTACAACCCTGAATATCCCGAGGATATTGTAACGTATGTGGTTAAGCAATGGTTGGAACCGCACAAAGAGCGCTTCGTTTATGCATTTACCAACCACCATAAACACTTTGGGAATCAAGCGACAAGTTTGGTAGAATCGGCTCACCACCGGTTGAAGAAAAATCTTTTTGGATGTGTCGATAATTTTGTGATTGTGTTTAACGCAATAGAGAATTCCTTCAACCGCGAGATTGATAGAATTAAAGAGAAGTTTCAAAAAATCCGCATCATGAAGTACAAAAGGATTGTACAAAAATATGGTAACATCAAGATTATGGAGGACCTTCGGTTGTTCAAGGGACTCCATTATAATGTTTCACGTGCTTGCATTTAGAGGTTAATGGTAGAGGTGAATTTGATTGACATATGGGGAACCAAGCCGGACGAGGTGTGTGTTTGCAACATGATGAAGTCTATGGGACTCCCTTGTCGCCATATGATAGTTAAGTATGAACATGGCATAATCCCTCTAAGCGATATAGATCCATATTGGCAACAATTAAGTTTTGTCCCTCCTCCAAAGGGCGATGTCGGAGAAGAGTTTGGTGACAATGAGATGGGAAGAATGGGTTATCGAGATGTACCGGAACATGAACAAACTCGAAAAGCAAATCTTTTAGGATGACATGCGGCCAATCGTTTATCCACACACTTCGGAGAATGTGGACGAACCGAAAAAAGGCAAGGGCAAAGGTAGGCCAATAACAAAGAAACAAAAAAACAAGTAAGAGAATATGCAAAGGTGTTGGCTAAGAGGAAAAGTGAAATGACCCCTTTACTAGAGATCCTTGTGGGCATGAGCATACCGCGGCGAAGTACCAAGAAGATTCTAAGAAAAGTTCTAGGAATATTATGGAAAAGGGCGAAACAAGTGAACTGGATATGAAGAAAAAATGACCGATGTTACGCTCGCAACCAACCCAACCTACTCCATCGAAACCTAGCCAACCAATTCAACGAGACGTGAAGCTTAAGGATTCAATATGCCGCATCCAAGAAAGAAGTCGACCAATTGATGATACACCACCTTTTGTTGATAAAAGGTACTTGGAAGAGATACCTCCATACATTAGAAAGTACGTCATATCCACCGATGACGTCCCTCCGGATGGTAATTGCGGATTCCACGTTGTCGTACAACAACTAAGGCCTTTCAATGAAGGTGCGAAGCTGTATAATGATAATCAAATCACTTATGTCCGGCAAAGGTTGTTGATGAAGCTAAAGGACAAACCGGAATTTTACAAGACAATGTTGTCCAATGGGGATGCTAGTCTCAATGTGCAGTTTGTTAGGTATCAAATGCGTCTCCAGGGGTGGGATCCAATCACAAGGGATCATTGGATGGGCATGCCGATATGTTGGCACTTAATCGCCGAAGCATTCAATTGTGTGGTTCACTATTTCTCAAAAGGTGCTAGTTTCACATACACTCCGAAAACAAAAATATGTGTCGAGTAACTTAGACGTAGGATAGTGTTGATTGCGCTTGTTAACAACAACCATTTTATAGGCCTCCGGTTAGAAGACGATTGTCCACTGCCTCCAATATGCGGACACTCTTATTGGCATGGATTTAACGCCGACACAATGTTTGGTTGGTGCATTATGTATGAGCATAACATGGAGATGTGGAAAACTTTGAAGGATTCGGAAAAAATCATACACGAAGGTTCAATTTACCTTGCGGATGATTAAATGTACCATTAATTAAACTAAGTATGCTTTGAACATCAACATAAGAATCAAAGATTGTGTTTTTTGGAATTAGGTCTTAATTTTGGGTTATGCTTTGAACATTTTCATAAGAATTAGAGATTGTTATTTTTGGAACTTTTTTTTTTCATATTGGAACTTAATTACATGACATCGCCAAATAGTGAGACATCAAGACTTAAGTTCGGTTAGGAAATGAAATTAGAGGACATTGCCGAACTAAAACTAAAGATACATTCCCTTTAATATCCGAAAAGCGTTATGAAAAAGTATTTAAGGATGCGGAAGTGATCTTCATATTTGAAATCCTTTCTCTTCCATCTTCGCCATTCGTTTTTTGATGTTAAAATAATTTCGGCGAATCCTTCACCCCTAAGTCGATACCGCCTTACAAAACGAAATAAAGCCATAAATTCCAAAACTCTATCTCTAATCTTTCCGAATCGAATGAACAAAGCTATATGATCACGGTTATGAGGGTTTGTTGTGTCGGAGCAGAATTTCTCATGAATTTTCCCCCAATAACTTTGACTCATAATACCATTCATTCTTTGTTCTTCACCCCTCTTTGGATAGTATATTATGTAGTTTCTGCAAAGAGAAAGATCTTCATCTAGAGTAAATTTAGGAGTAGTAGCTGCAATTTTTAGAAGATTTTGGGACAAAATGTTAACTATGAGACACATATTTATACCACTGAGGTGTATAACGGCTATAAAAATAGCCGTTACTTGAAATTAGTATCATTCAAATTTCAAAATACATAGTTCGGTTACATAAGAAATACATCGAAAAAACCGGACTCAGAGGTTCGGTTGGTTCTGTAGATCCAAGGTAACCGAATAGTGCAAACCACCAAACTGCAAAGTTAAAGTGTAATGCGGTTACCTGGTAAATCATAGCAGGTAACCGAACTTAGGAAAATTATCTCTGATTTTTGAGCTCCACAATGTAATGTTCGGTTACATGCAAAATAATACCAGGTAACCGAACATTACACTGTAATTTTTGAAATTTTGTTGTTATGAGTTCGGTTAGATTGCAAAATCTGCGAACCAACCGAACTTGTGGACCACCAAGTTCGGTTACCTGAAAAAATAATACAAGGTAACCAAACATTACACTGTAACTTTTGAAATTTTCTTGTTGTGAGTTCGGTTAGATTGCAAAATATGTGAACCAACCGAACTTGTGGACCACAAGTTCGATTACCTGCAAAAGAATACGAGTATTATTCGGTTACAGTAAAATTTTCCAGTAAATAGAACTAAAACTACACTAAGGATGGTTTATGAACCCATAAGTTCGGTTTTGCATTTTTTTGCGTAATCGAACACTGGAGTTCGGTTGACAACAAAAAAATTGCAGGTAACCGAATATAACTCTGTAACTTCTAATTTTTTTTTGTAGCTGAGTTCGGTTAGATTACAAATTTGCGAACAAACTGAACTTAAGAACATTCGAGTTCGGTTGTTTACGATATCTAGTCTACTAACCGAACTACCTAATTGTTTCTTAAAAATTTGAATGTAATGAAACACTTATGAGTCAAATAGCCGAACTAATCCCTTAAAACACAAATTAAAAACCAAATTATGAAATTCATTTACTAATCCACATAACTAAATGTTGGAAGCACACGAACATAAGAAAACAAACTACCAAATCCGCAATAAAAAAGTCTTCCAAATATAAGGAAACAAACTACCAAATCCGCAATAAAAAAGTCTTCCAAACATAAGAAAATAAAGTACCAAATCCACAAGTTTTCTAAACATAAGAAACCAAAGTACTAATTGTTGGAATCACTCATTTACCCGACCACTACGAGAAACTTTTCTACTCTTGCGTTTAGGAGCTTTAGGTCGTCCTTCGTCACTAGGAGTGTCATCTCCACTGCTTTGTTGTTCAACCATCCGACTTGAACCATCCCCTTCTCGGCGACTCCTCTTCGACGGCATGGTCTGGCTTGGATCAACCTGGCTTGTATCGACAAGGTTGGGATTAAAAACATTAGTCCATTGGTTGTAGAGCTCTGTTTGTTGTCGAGTGTCCATCGGCTCTCCACTCCGGATTTTTGCCATCATTTTCTTCAACAATTTAGCACTTGCCTTCACCTTTTCTCATCAAAAACATAAGTAACTATTATTTTTCAATACTTTGTAACATTTTGAAAAACAAAAATTAGAGTAAATATCTTACCGCCGAATTCCACAAGATCAAGGCCTCATCATCACACATAGGGGTATGCTTCATAGTTTTCTTAGCCTCTTTCTCCATTACCGTCGCTTTTGCTTTATCAGCACGAGCTTGTTGGACCCTATTTATTACACGAGGATGGGAAAAATGTTCATACCATTCTATATATCCCTCGTCAGCGGCATTTGGCTCATCAAACGAATCTTGTAACTCTTCAACTGGAACAAGATAATCTACAAAGTTCTTCCAGTGGTACATTGATGGAGCATGATCTTATTTGGGGGAGAAATTCTTCTCAGTGTTCTTAGTTCCCTGCTTCTTCACCTTGAAGTTGAAGCTTTCAACTTGTTGGACACTTTGGACACAAGAAAGTTGTCTTAATACTCTTTGAGGATTATACATTGTACAACCTCCAGGATGAAACAACGTTCCATTATACGCCGCAACAGGTGAGAAATCAATAACCTTAACATCCTCCTCGTCTTCAACTAATGCAATGGTGTAAGGATGGAAAACCACATCTTCCACATTGTTAACTTATCCAATGTCTCCCTCAACTCAACACCTTTTTTTTTCTTATTCTTTTCCCCGTGAGTTCAAAAATTCATATTTACCAATTGTAGGCTTCCCATAAGGCCAAGGAGTGTGAGCATGAGACAATTACAGTTTAGGGAAGTGGTTGTACACCCAAACCTATAAGAAGAGGCAACAAATAATACATTCGCAATATGATTAGTAGCAATACACATTCATTCACTTATATATTCAAACACACAAACGATAATTTAATGGGGTACCTGAACAAGGGTGTATAAGCCTCCAAAATATAGACTATTAAGCCTCGAAGCTTTTCTGAGTTCCTCTTGAACGAATGAATGAACCGAAATGCCCCAAGAGTATTTGTTCACCTCATTCAGGGGGTCCAATAGCTGGAGGTAATGAGCATTTACCATATGACCTGAACTGTCAGGGAAGAAAATGGTTCCTAGTTGATATAACAAATAAGCAGTCACATGGTGCTTAATCTTCTCCTATGTCATCGCTAACTTTCATTCAGCAACCAAATCTTTCGTCCCTGAAAACTCATCAAACAAGGTTTTGAGCTTGATATTTTTCAACTTCTTCTTGTACGTGCGGTCTTCCTCAAACTCATTATACTCATCACCTTCCTTAGGCTCTTTGTTAGCTCGTCTAAACTCACATTGTGCCTTTTTATCGCTCCATCCTAGACACCTTTCGACTAGCTTTTCAAGAAGTTCATAACTCATCGAGGGATCGTAGCCATCTCGAACACTTGTTCCCGTATTTGGTAGGGTTGTGATTCTAAAACAATCATCCGGAGTTATTGCCATCTCACCAAAAAGTAGATGAAAGGTATCCGTCTCTCGGATAAGACCTCTCGGCAAATGCGAAGAATGCTGATAACATCAAATTTTTGGTGCGCATGTTGTATCCCGTTCTATAGTACACAATCAAATACCGCCAAGCGGACCTCATCACACTCATTTTCTATATTTGATAGGTGTTGTAAAACACCTAATTTTATATCTAGTATTTATGCTTTCTTTGTTATTGTCGTTATGAATTGTGTCTCTTATGTTTAGTTTTGAGTTATTAGGTTCAATGGAGTCCTTGGGAGCAAAAGAAGGAGAAAACGTCCATTTGGAGAGAAAAGAGCAAAAAGATCAATTCACAGGCGACTGATATTTGGAGCCAGCTACGGTTGAGAAAGAAGGATGTTAGGTAGTTAGTTCCCTGAAGTTGACAGGCTTACCATTTTAGACAACCCTTATCCATTTAACGGGTGTCAGTACCATTTCCACTCATTACCAAAACCCTAAGAATATTGAGACAAATGATTTCTCAATCATTTTCCCATCTGGGATTCAGAGAAGAGAAAAGAGAGACGCAATGTCTGAAACGATTTCCATCTAAAACCGAGTGATGAACAAGATGGAGAATGGGATGAATCAGGTGAAGCTGCTATCAGATAGACATGATAAAGATGGTGAAGAAACTCAAGGAAGAGGAACTGGTGATGAACAGTTTGGAGGAGAATTTGAGAGAGTTACCAGGGGCTGAGATTGATGATTCTGCAGTCGGTAATGGAGTTTGAGATGTTGAAATTAGGGTTTCAAGGTTAGATACAGAAAAATAGGGGCAAGAATTGAAATGGGTTCTCTTTGAATTCGATCTTAAGGAGATTCTGCGACTATCGATTTGACGTGGTGATGATTATAGAAATTCTGATGAAATGATTGAAGCTCTGATGAAGCTGGAGAAATTCGATCTTAAATATACGTCTTGCTGTGATGATTAAAGGTTGAATTCGAAAAGGGCTGTGTGGCTGAAGTGAACTGATGCTCTTAAAGAGTGGGTTTGTGATGATACAGCTGCAACAGTGTGTAGAGTTAGGTTAGATGTATGTTAGGACCACAGATGGGGAATTACATGTGGCCTGAGATGAATAGTGGCAGTAGCAGTGTGGTGTTGGTGGTGGTTTGAATTAGGTGTTTTCTGCAGTGATTTTGAGATGGAAATGGCAAGAGCTGAAACTGAGTCGGTGTTGGTGGTGAACCAGAAGGGCTAAGAGCTCATTATTGAGCTGGTAGAGAATTAACAGAGATGGAAAAGATGTTCATGGGGTGTTGGTTCATGGGTGAGATGGTTGTTACAACAGCAAGGTGTCATGGCATAATTGAGTGAATATGTTGATGTTGTAAGGTGAGATGAATGTGTGGAATTGCAGGGGTAACTGAGCTGGAGTCTTAGTCTTGAGGTGTTGCTGTTAGTTTCAAATCTTTAGATTACGCAGTTGCGACAGGTTGAGAGTATATGCTGTGCAACTGGTGGTTCCGTGCTTGTTGGTGCTGCAAATGGAAACTAAGAAGCTACAGATAGCTGCAATTAAGGCAAGGCTCAAATGGTGCTGATATGAATGGTAAGTGTTGAAATCATGAAGGCTATGGGGTTGATTGCTACAGGAATGGTTGGAAACCAAAGGTGATGAATGCTAAGTCAAGAAGCTGCAGAAGTTGTGTTTGGAGCTGTGACAGTGCTAAGTTACAGGCTAAAAGAAATGTCAGTGTAGGTGGGAATGGAATGGTGATGCTGAATCAAGATTGTTTGTTGTGTTGATGGTGAGAATCAGTTAGGGAATTGGTGATATGGGTTTGCTTTGGTAACGAATTTGAGGCATCGCAAATAGATAATTCGAATGCTGGACTCTAAAATTCAGAAAAAAAAGTAAAAACCTTGAGATAATTCGAATGCTGGACTCTAAAATTCAGGCATTGGCATTTTGATGTGACAAATAGATAGAAAATAACTTAGGTTCAACTTTTTTCTGTAAGCAAATACTTAATGCACATAAGTGCTAATTTTGACATGTTTTGAACATCAGCTTATTTGTTACAGGGTGCCTCCTAGGATTTGTTTGATGATGGTTGAGACTTCAGAGATAGATGATGAAAAGATCATGCAAAATCTACAAACTGAAGACTTTATTGGGAGAGGTAAGAAGCTTTGAATTTGGGGACAATACTATAGGATTAAATGTGCTGCGAGTTTATTTGCTATCTCGAATAATAACAATTTATTCCAAAGATTACGCTTGTGTTATTCACTTTTCCTTTCAAAGATACTAAGACTAATTCATGGTATTAATGACTTGACTTGGCATATTGTAGCCACTTCTAGTTGAAGTTAAGAGTTCACTGTCAACTGTATTTTTGTCTAGTTCTGATTGATAGGTGTTTTTCCATTTCTTGTCTTCTTATTTCAACTTCTATGGATTGTGTTGATTTCTAGCTCACTTATTAGTGGCTACTGTGTATAAAATCTAATCTCTGGTCCAATGTATGTCATATTTGGTTAGCTAAAAGCTTAATTTTGGTGGGCGATGTTGGCTCTCAATTTTGTTTACACAGTTCAACTATTTCGTATACATGTACTTGATAGAAGTTTTAAGCAAACTTAATCCAATTGTCACTCTGCTTTCATATGGTTTATTAATTCTCTTCTTCGTTAACTACCCCGCAGGTCGACAAATTGAAGGTTTTATCGGAATCTCTTGTTAGCTCTACATCAAAAGCAGAAAAGTGCAGTTCAGAACACAGGTCTAAAAAGACATAAATTTGCCACGTCTTTTTCGGTATAATTGTTCATGAATTTCAACTAAAATCAAATCTTCTTTGTATAGGTACTACGTCTGCCTGTAGTAGCTTTGGTTTTTTCTAAGGTGAGACGAATATTAAAGATTTGATTTCTTGTCTGCCAGATAGTTTGAATTTACCTATACTCTTTTCTCCATGGTATTTTTTCAGCTGATGGTCTATGTATCTATGAGTTAGCATGTGCCTATGAGCCTATATACCATCTTAGCTTTTAAATATGATGAGTTCTGGTGCCTTCCTAACTTTGATAGTTCAATTTCCATATTGCAGGCATCAGGAGGAGCCATCACCTCTTGCCCCACGGTTCAATTTTAATCTTCCTGGAAAATTCTAGGGGTACCTAGCATTTTCTAAATCAGCAAAGCTTATATCTTGTGATGTCTGAGTCCTCATAATTTCTGCACCGACCTGTGAATTTCCATTCACTTTGTACTCCTTCAACTTGTGTCTATGAATTAGGATTTTATTGTACAAGGAGGAGATCCTACTTGACCGGGCAGAGGTGGAGAATCTATATATGGGTATTCATCTTCTTCCTTCTTCTTTCAATTTCTAGGGTTTCTGTTATTTTTTGTGATTTGGGTATGGTTAGATTACTCAAACTTAGTTAGTTTCTAGATGTTTGTTGCGTTTGATGGAATTAGGGTGTCCAAACTTTTTGTAGCATTGTAGTTTTGCCATGTAATGAAGAGAAACCAAGGAGGTGTTTTTTTTTTTTTTTGAGGTAAACTAGTAGCCGTTTCCACGGTGAGTGCAGATGTAAATTTGAGTGTAATTTGATACTATCAATCTCTTGCATGAGCTACGTGTTAGTGCGAAGTATTTGGGTTCTTTTGATTTGCTTATATAGCCTATTATTTCTTTATTAGTCTTTGACTCAATCTTTATAACTTTATGCAGTTTAAAGTTTGAAGATGAAATAACAACACAGTTGAAGCATACTGGATTTGTAAGTTTATGTAGGAGCAACTGCAAGATTTGTAAGTTTATGTAGTATCTCCTTATAGTGATTTAAGTTAGAAGAACTTAGGAATTTCGTAACTTTCCATGAACTGAACTTAGGAACCAAGTATGTTTCTAATGTGTATACATTTGTATCAAATACTCATACTTTTTGTTAACATCAATTGAAGAATCCATTTTTCATAATATGATACAGCTTTGTATGTTGAATGAATGAATGAATTATGTTGAATGAATGAATGTATATCTGTGGAAATGATGAATATGGGGAACTAGATAACTGCAGGGGGAAATGGATTTTGACTAGGTCAATAAAGACTTGACCTTTTTTTTTTATGTTGCAAAATATTAGCAACGTCTTTGGTCTGTTGCTAAATTAGAACCAGAACCAGAACCAATAACATTTTAGTTCCGCGTAGGGGTATTCCTGTAATTAGAAATAGCTTAGCAACGGCAGACCTTGGTTGCAAATAAACAGCGTCGCAACGGCACAATACGTTGCGAATCCCCGTTGCTGACCAAGAGTCGCAACGGAGCTTATGCCGTTGCGAAAAAATGCAACACCGTGTTTTGAAACGTCAACCTGCCGTTGCGACCCCGGTCAGCAACGTCCAGGCTCCGTTGCTAATCCCTAAAAATGGTGTAGTGATACATCAAAAACTTCAATAAATTGAATAAAAGTTTGTGACATTTGATTTCGGGCACCTAGATTGCCTGTTCTTTGGCACCTATCACAAGTTATACAAAATATATGTGCATCTTTAAACAAGGTTGGCCAATAAAAACCGTTTTCAAGTACCTTGTGAACGGTTCTCTTACTCCCAAAGTTTCCTCCGCAAGCATAAGAGTGACAAAAAGACAAGATAAAATTAAATTCATATTCGGGAACACACCTTCGTATTACTTGGTCACTACAATGTTTCCATAAGTATGGATCATCCCATATGTATTGGTTTCCTAACTTCTTAAGTTTGTCCCTCTCAGCACGAGACAAGTTCTTTGGGATTTGTTTAGACACTAAGTAATTGACAATATCGGCATACCATGGTTCTCCAAAGGCAATTGAGAATAGTTGCTCATCCGGGAAACTTTCACGCAATGGGATAGCTTCCTTGTCCACAGCAAGACGGCTCAAATGATCCGCAACGGTGTTCTCAATTCCTTTCTTGTCCTTAATTACAATATCAAACTCTTGCAAGAGTAAAATCCATCGTATGAGCCTCGATTTCGCTTCTTTTTTCATTAGCAAGTAC
The DNA here is from genome assembly GCA_023531295.1 of Papaver armeniacum. NCBI lineage: Eukaryota > Viridiplantae > Streptophyta > Magnoliopsida > Ranunculales > Papaveraceae > Papaver > Papaver armeniacum. The sequence continues at coordinate 151,690 of JAJJWW010002883.1, read as the reverse complement.
CTAAGTGCTGCATGATCAGAAAAGACAACAACTTTTGTACCAATTAGATAAAAGCGAAACTTTTCTAAAGCAAAAACAATGGCTAACAACTCTTTTTCAGTGGTTTTGTAGTTTTGTTGGGCCTCATTTAACGTTCTAGAAGCATAATAAATAGCATGAGGTATCTTCCCCACACGTTGCCCAAGCATCGCACCAACCGCATAATCACTAGCATTACACATGAGCTCAAAAGGCTTGCTCCAATCCAGTGGTTTAATGATAGGGGCTGAAATCAAAAGTTCTTTCAAACGATTGAATGCCGCCATACACTTTTCATCAAAGTTAAAAGCCACATCTTTTTGCAATAAGTTACAAAGTGGTGATGCTATCTTGGAAAAGTCCTTGATGAATCTACGATAAAAACCTGCATGACCAAGAAAAGAGCGTATCTCCCTCAACGTAGTGGGAGGGGTTAAAGCATGGATAAGGTCTATCTTAGATTTATCAACTTCCAAGCCTTTAGAAGATATTATATGGCCTAAAACTATGCCATGAGTTACCATGAAATGGCACTTCTCCCAATTCAGCACAAGGTTTGTTTCAACACATCGTTCAAGGATTAGAGACAATTTGTTCAAGCAAAGGTCAAATGAATCACCAAAGACACCAAAATCGTCCATGAACACTTCGATTATGTTTTCAACATATTCTGAAAAGATACTTACCATACACCTTTGAAAGGTAGCTGGAGCATTGCATAAGCCAAAAGGCATCCTTCTATAAGCAAAAGTACCGAAAGGGCAAGTGAAAGTAGTTTTCTCTTGATTTTCCGGCGCTATCACAATCTGATTGTAACCTGAATAGCCATCAAGGAAGCAATAGTAAGAGTGTCCAGCTAAACGTTCAAGCATTTGATTGCATTCAATTTTCTATAATCAATACAAACCCTCCAACCGGTTTGCACACGAGTTGGGACAAGTTCATTCTTATCATTCTCCACCACCGTCACACCTGGTTTCTTTGGCACTACTTGTACCAGGCTTACCCACTTGCTATCGGATATGGAGTAGATAACACCCACTTCCAAAAGCTTTAGTATCTCCTTTTTCACAACTTCCATCATGGGAGGATTCAAACGACGTTGCGCTTCCCTTGTAGGCTTTGCATCGTCCTCCAAACGGATTTTGTGCATACAAACGGCAGGGCTTATACCCTTGATATCGGCGATTGTCCATCCTATGGCCGTCTTGTACTTCCTGAGAACCCTTAGAAGTTTTTGCTCCTGTAATTCACTAAGCTCATTATAAACAATCACAGGTAACTCTTCATTATCACCCAAGTACAAGTACTTTAGGTGATCAGGAAGAGGTTTCAATTCTAATTTTGGAGATTTAACAATTGAAGGTACAAGCTTTTCATCACTGCATGGTAAAGAAATAAAAGAGATATTATGAGTTTCCGAGCATCCTTGTAGTGAATTAAGATCACCAAGGGCTTCCTTGACTTCATTACCACACTATACACCATTATCCATGGAGGTAGTTAACACGGTTTCCAAAGCGTCATCACCATTCAATTCAAATATTTGTTGTGCCAATGTATCCATAACATCAATGGAGAAGCAAGAGTGGACATCACTAGGATATCTCATCTTCTCGAAAATGTTGAAACGTATTGTTTCTCCATCAAACTCCATAGTTAGCGTTCCCTTGTCCACATCAATAATGGTTTTCGCCATTTTCATGAAGGGACGCCCAATTAGCAATGGAAGAGATGAGTCCAGTGAACCTTCATTCATCTCTAACACACAAAAGTCAGCTGGAAATACTAATTGATTAACCTGTACAAGAACATCCTCAACAAGACATTAGAGCGATCGGCTAATTGCAATACAATTCCAGCCTTTTTAAGAGGACCAAGATCAAGTGAATTATACATTGATGCAGGCATAATATTAACGGATGCACCTAAATCCAACATAGCTTTGTTAAATGTTGTGTTACCAATTGTGACGGGAATGTCAAAACTACCGGGATCCTTGCACTTAAGTGGGAGTTTGTGTTGTAAGATTTCCGAAGCATTCTCCCCCACACTAAGCACTTCATTACCTTTGAGCCTTTGCTTATTGGTACACAAGTCCTTCAACACCTTTGCATACTTTGGAACTTGCTTAATAGCATCAATGAGTGGTATGTTCACATGGATCTTTTTAAGAACGTGATAGGGTGTAGAATACATCCTATTTACTATCTATTGTTTATGCTTTCTTTGCTATTTTTCTTGTAAATTATGTATTTTACGCTTGTTTTGAGTTTTGTAGCTACTTTGGAGTCACACGGAGGAAAAGAAGAAGAAATTACTCTCTTTGAGCCAAAAAGGGCAAAATTATCATTTCAGGGGCGAACACTATCTGGAGCCCGGCCAAGGTTAAGGGGCAACTCCCTTTTGGAGAAGTACTAAAGCCCAGCCAGCAAATGTTAAGGGGCTGCCAGATGGTTAGCCCTTAGCAAGTAACCAGATAATGAATAACCAACCCTACTCTTTTAACCTAAAATCGAGAGACTCATTTCTCTCAATCATTTGCACCTGAAATGAAAGTAAAGAACAGAGAGAAAAGGGAGGTGGCGCAGCCATGGAGGAATCGGGATCTAGAGAAGAAATTGGCTGTTGCCATTAATGGTACTGTTGAAACTCGGTGAGATGATTCCGAGGAAGAAGCAGCAAGACTTGTTGCTGGGAAGAATTGAGATCGAGAAATTAGGGTTCGAATGGGTTTGAGCAGGGGTTCGAAGGAAACTGCTGGTAGCAAGTGAAAGCAGTGTGAAATCGAGAAGATGGGTTTGAGTGTTGATGTTGATTTCAGTAGATCGAGAAGAGCAGAAAGGGTTTTGATTGAATTAAGATTCGAGAAATCAGAGAATGGGGTTTGCTGGTGAATCGGGAGCAGAATGAAGGCATCAGTGGGTTTTATGCATATCTGGAATTGGGTGAAGAAAATGATATGAAATCGAGGAGATGGGTTATGTGTTGGTGTGACAGTAAAGGCAAGAGTCGAGATGCAGATGGATTTAACTGGGATTTGAAATTTGGTGGAGCAACTAGTGTTGGTGGTCTCTGGTGAAGAGTGAATGAATGGGTTCCGGTATTCAACCTGAGAGAAGCGGCTGCTGTTGGAACTGAGAATTGAGAGATGAGAGCTGCCATTGTGAATTCAGATAGAAGATGGATTTGATGGTGGAATTGTAGCCAGATTGGAACCAGGATTGAGATGAATAAACACTGCAAGAATGAAGCTCTATTACATGGAATGAGTATGTTGCTTAGATGAATGCTAGGTTCTTAACAGGTGAAGACATAGATCGGCCTGAATGTGGCCTGGAAATCCCAATAAACAGCCGAAACTCGGCCGTTTTTCTGCACTAGCGAGTCAACTCGGCGATGACCGATCCAGTCTAACTCAGCCGAGTAAGCCAACGAGTCAGACCAGCTGTCTCGGCTGACTATCCTTTCTTTGACCCGTTTGACTGACGGTTTGACCCTTTTGACTGTTAGTCCTAACGGTGGACTGACGGAATATTCCGTCGAATATACCAGTGACAGCGAAGAACTCAGGTGATCGGCGGTGACTATTCTTACCAGATTCCGGTCAAATTCCGGTCAATACCAGTTTTCCGGCGAGCCAAAAATTCCAGAATTTTCTGTGGACTTCTCTCATGGGTGTGAAGACTTGGACTTGGAATTGGATGGAGAATTGGACTCAAATTTGGAAAGAGAAGATGGAAGAGTTGATAAAGGCTTGGATTTGGAAATTGAATTGCTAAAGGAAAAGGATTCTATTCCTTGGAAGATTTGGAGAATATTGAATCCTATTAATAGAGAAGTTTTCTACATCTTTTACACACACCTCTCTACACACAACACTTTTCTTTTCTTTATTCTTTGTGTGAACTCCTTAGCATGAGTAGCTAATTTTATTGATTGAGGATGAATTCCTAGTTCTTAATATATGATTTGAGTTTTGTTTTCAATTCTATCTTGAAGTTTTTCACATGATTATCGTTTGTTTTTACTAATAGGAATGTTTATACATTCATGGTTGATTGATAGATTGTTTAGAGTGCACGCTAAATTGATTTGTTAATTTGATCTAAATCTAGTATAAGTTAGGGAATACGTAATCGTTCTCGACACTTTACACAAGTAGAAAACACGAGACCTTGCGGAGGGATTCCGTGGAGCAATTGTGTGTAAAAACAACGCTAGAAAGTGGACCAAGCGAACCGAGTTTAACTACTAGTACTAAACCTAAATTCATAGATCTTAATGCATTCGGGGAATTACATCTTGTAAGCGAACCTCAAGGTGGTTCTTTTGAATAGAATCGATAACTAAAGCGGACTGTTACTCGGTGAATTAAGGGATTTTGGGGCTAGCTAAGCGAACCTTTATCCTATGGTTGGTGATAATCTGTGACTAATAACATGTGGATGAGAAACATAACTTGAATCATTGTTTTGCAACGAAGAAGGATTCCTTGATCTTGTCTCTCTTATTGATTTCAACTTTATCTTTTAATTGCTTTGTTTACTTTCTTTTGCTTTACACCCCCCTTTTGTGACAATTTTTACAACTAAAATTATCTTGCTCCTCGTGGGAATGAACTTGACTACACTATATTACTTGTTAATTAAGTGGAAAAATATTAATTAATTTTTTGTGGTTACGACACGCATCAAATTTTGGCGCCGCTGCCGGGGAGCAGCGGACGGTTTTTAGTTGTTTTTATTTTTCTTTTTGCTTTATTCTTGCTTTGTTAGATTCTATATCGTATCTAACTTAGTTTTTGAGAATCTTATTTCAGGTACCGTTTTCCATGTATGGTGGACAAGAGCAAGCATATTACAACAATCATTACGGTTTTCAACCTCAACATTATGACAACTTCCAACCATCCTTAGGATACAATCAAAACCAATATTTTGGCTATGATAAATTTCCTACAGAACCTTATGGATATTCTCATACATATCAACAACCTTATGACGGGTATGTAAGTGGACAAACACAAGGATGGAAGGATAGTTATGCATCTAAAAATTTGTTTTCTAGTAATGTGCAGACAGAGAATTTGGAATATACTCCTCTTCATCGTGTTTTTCCTTCACTTTTTCCAAAAGAGGAGATACAGTCTAGAACCTCTATCAACGGTGGTAAGCGTGTGAACGTCAGGAAACTTGCACATAAATTGTACAAATTGGAAGATGATGGAGACTCGGAAGAGCTTGTCGCAGAAATTAGTAGGACTATTCATATGGAACTTAAACGACGTCGGGATAAAGGTTATGAAACCGATGAAGATTCTTATTATGGTGAGTCTGAAAATGAAGATGATTGTGTTGAAAAGGACCAACCTTTGGAGACTTTTGAAGACGCTAGTGTATCTTACTCGATACTTGATCTTAATAATGATCAAGCACCTATTCAAAAGGTAGAGCTTGAAGATGATGCATTTAGTGCTTGGAAAAAATTCCTTAGGGAAAGATATGAGTCCGCGGAAGTGTATGAGCGTTGCAACAATGAGGAAGTTATTCCAACTCCGGATCATAATAACGATCCTTCGCCTATTCAAAAGGAGGAGATTGGGTGTGACTTACCTATTGTTATAAACGGTGCAACACCCGCACAAGAAGATCTTACAATCTATGCCGACGAGAATCATTTTAGTGATTGGCCCGATTCCGATGATGATGTTGAAGAGATGATGCTAGAGGATGAAACCAAATTGATTGATTTTGTGGAAGACCCAATTGAACTTGCCAAAGATTATAATGATGCCAAGACTTTGGTTAAGGTAGAAAATAACGACGAATGGTTGCAAGATTTGATAGAGGACCACGATATACAAGAGGTAAGTAATTCATATGAATTCTCTAAGGATGAAGAGGATTCCATAAAAACAAGAGATTGTGCAAGGTTTGTCTAACCCTTTGCATATTGATTCTTCTCCTTTACCTCGTATTGGTTTGAATGTATGTGCTTCGAAAGTATTTTTGGATGATTTTGTTTCTAAATATCCACCATTGGAAACACTTGATGCTAACACTATGCAGGTTTGCCAAGAGGAATACATGGAAGTTCCCAAATTTTATGTTCTTTATACACTTCCGAGTGTGGACGAGAATAAGTGTGGAGGAAATTTCTATCGAGCAATAATTTTACTATTGTTTTCTTGTGCTAATATTTGTATGGAGTTATTGTTTCCAAAACAGGTATTATGGGTGGATCCTCAAATTTTCAGATTGTTAGTATATGGGGAGTGAATCTTACAAGAGCTAAGTCGGGCCGTCGACTTTAAAACAAGCGCTTAATGGGAGGCAACCCGTAGGTTTTGTATTTCTTATCTTTTTGTTTTTTTCTTTTTGTTTCTTTTCTTTTTTTTCTTGTTCCATATCATGTTAAAATTTCCCACCTTGACTTTGCTAGGAGGATTCAATTACATTGAGGACAATGTAAGGTTTAAGTGTGGGGGAGTGGTTAAGCATGTATTTAAAAAAAAAAAAGTTTTGCATAAAACCTCCAACTTTTAGAGATTTTAGAGTCACTAGCATACTTCTAGGTATGTTTACATAGAGATTCTGACCGACATAACTGAACTTGGAAGTGTTAGGGAACTACATTCGGATTTCTTGCTTGTTAGAGTGTTAAATAATGGATTTAATCATGCCGGTGATGCAAATTTGGTGCAGGGAGAAATGCATTATTAGAGTTGCTGATCAATCATTAGTGGAGACTACCCGTATTTATATCATGTGAGGCACCGACCAAATATTCTTTGTAGCTGACTAAAGAGCTTTATTTTTGAGTGTGTGTCACCGTACGTTAATTCCGGGTAGAATGGTGAGCTACCCAACCTCCCACCAATTTTCAGCACTACTCTTTGATCTCTTGAGTGCTAATTTTGTCAATCATAAGGGTGACGTCTATAGATGAAAGCCTCATTCTTGTAGTTCGATTTGCAGTTAGCACCATTCTCTCCACAACAACGGGTCCATAGAAACACCATCATCATCAACAAGGAGCGACATCAAAATCTACAAGGAAAGTTGGAGAAGTTCAAGGTTTACAAGCAACGGAACGAGAAAAAAGAGCAAATTTAAAATTCAAGTAAAGCAACATACAAATGAGCGGATTTTACATATATGTTTAGGACTTACAATACAATGAGGTAATTAAATATCCAAGTATAAAGATTTATTTACAAGAGCGAAGAAAATCAAAAGGTGAGAATTGTTGAAGTTTATGATTTCGAGACGATATAAGTTGTGAAGAATCAAGCGGTAAAATACTTCTCCCACGGCCACGGTTTGTTTTTCACTTTGTTTTATTTCTCTTGTTTTCAAAAAAAAAAAAAAAAAAAAAAAAAAAAAAAAACAAGAGAAATATTTGTTTTGTTTTTATTTATTTAATAAGCCGTGGGGAAGGAAAATCTATAAGGAAATTTCAAGCGACAAGGATTTAAGGATGATCTCTCCATCCTGGATTGTAAGTGTTGGAGTAGGGATCATACCGTCTTTGTTGATTTGGAAAGACCGCATTAGCTTGCTTGTCTTCATAAGCTTGAGAGGAACTTGGTATCACCGCGGCTGCAACTTGTTGCATCATTGTTGTCATGTTACCCATTTGTTGACGAAGTTCCTCGACCTCGCTCACTTCATTCACTCTTCTTAGAAGCACATCTGAACCACGACTCAGGAATTGTTGTGAGTTCGCTGCCATGTTTCAATCAACTCTCTAGATTATGCCACCGTCTTTCTCACTAGTGCACCACCACCCGCAGCGTCAAGAAGATTCCTATCACTTGATTGGAGTCCTTCATAGAAGTATTGGATGATCATAGCGTCACTGAATTGGTGGTGAGGGAAGCTTGCCACCAATCTCTTGTATCGTTCCCAATATTCATATAAGGATTCTCTCATATTTTGCTTCATCCCACAAATCTCCTTGCGAATTTGAGTGGATTCCCTTGAGATGTTGATTTCGGAGATGGAGCTACAGATGCAGCTGCCAGTATTTGAGGCTTTAATCTAAGAACTGGTGCACTGATGTGTTTGTGTGTTGTTGGCTGGAGGTTGTGCACATGAGTCAGGTGGTTGAGAAGATGGATGGGATTGGAAGCTGGGTTTTGCAACAGCTCAGTGGAATTGAAGTTAGCTTGAGATTGCCGCGGGAGTTGTGCTAATCAATTGGCTGAGCTGCAAATGAAGGCTGGAGTTGTTGCAGTACGACGACGAACTGAAGCAGATGCAATGGAGACAGTTTTGGTGCTCAGGTTATGGTGACGGTTGTACAACAGCTGAGGTGTTATAAGTTGTGCAAGGCAGAAGTTGAGATGGTGTTGGCTGAAGTGGTGTTGGTTGACCTGAGATGACAGAATGGCTCAAAGTGCATTGGTTGTGTTGCAGAAACAATAAATGTATGCCTAGGTTAAGAAGGTGCAATTGCAGGGAACTAAAATGGTAAGTATGATTGAAGCACAAGGAGATAGCTTGAGTCACTTGGAAGAGATCAGTCTTTTTTGTTTGATGGGCATGAGTTGCACTGGAAATTGCGGGAGTTGGTTTTGAGACTTGGTTGGTTTATTTGGTAGTGGTGTTGTCTTGTTAGTTAGCGGTGGAAATGAAAATGCAGGAGCTGCTGAAGCTACATCTTAAAGAAGTTACGAGTTACAACAAGCTTGGATGAAGCGCCATCATGGTGCATGGTGACTTCTGCTTTGTGCAAGCTGTGACTTTAGGTTCTTGTCAAGATCACTCAGCTTAGTCAGGCTTGTTAGACTCTGACTCAGGTCTGACTAGACCACCGGACTCATATGACCCGGTTTGACTCGGTTGACTTACCTAGTTAACCCGGTTGACTGATTTTTGACCGGTGACCAGGTGGACTTTGCCGGTCACCTGAGATATATTTTCCGGCCGATTTCCGGCCATAATACCAGTTTTCCGGCGACTATTTTTGGGACATATTTTCACATGGGTATTCCTCACATATGGGCTTGGTGGACATCTTGTTATTGGACTTTGGGCTTTGAAGACCTAGTTTTGGAAAGAGAAAAGGCTACAAAAAGGAAAAGCTTCTTCTTTTGGGACGAGGTAATTTTTCTACTAGGAGTTTTGGAGGAAAGCCGCTTTTGTTTACGCAACTAGGGTTTGCTTTTCATTTGTTTTTCATCTTCTTCGTTATTTTATTATTGATTATGATTATGATGAACTCAAAAGCTATGAGTAGCTAAACAATTATTATTGGTTATGGGATAAAGTTGATTTCTCAACATGTTATTTTAATCTATGAATTAGTTTTGTCTCAGTAATTTATTGTTTGTGATTCATTATTAATATTGTCATATGATTTGATTGTTTGGTTGGTTGAGTCCGGAATCAATCCGATTTGCATTCATCTCTAGAGCTATATTAGGGTTTTCAATACGAAAAAGTTGTTTATCCCTGATTCTAAGTAGCATAATTGTGGGTAGTGCTTGTAGTGATATATCCTACTAGTCACAAGTGAATCATAACTTTTGTTAAAACGGATTAGTGCTTTTGTAGTTGCAGGAAATCCTACACCACAACCCTCAATAGAATCCACACACTCTAAACCATTTTAGATGAGTATAAGACAACTTTTTTTATTAACTTTCTCAATTATTTTACAAGACAAGTGAAAAGTGGGCTAAAGAATTACAATCACTCTGAAGTTTCTCTATCCTAATGACTTGCACAATATTTTGAAAAAGCCCTCCTCCTACAATAGAACTGCTCGGCTCTTTATATAGGATTTTATATAATGGATGACAGCTAAGCCGTCCTTTATTTTCGGGAATGACTTGCGAAATGTCGCAAGTGTTCAAATGTCGAATCTCGCGACACTTCTAATTTCGCCAAGTCTTCACGCTTTTCTCATGTTCAGGTTGTCGTCATCCGTTGCGTCATTTATATTATTCGTTTGCGACACCATCGCAACTCTGTAGTTTGTTGATCTCGCGAAGTATTAATGTCGCGATATTCTGATCCTACATCTTGCCTCTTCTCATGCCTTCTCTGCGAAGAGAATGTCATGAGAACTAACACTTTTAAAATGCCGCAATTGTTTTATTTGTTGTCGACAAGATTCCGTGAATTAAGGTTAACCGCCTACACGTGTCCAAAATTTCCTCTTTTACCGGCATATTTAATGTTAACCGGTTATCTTTTTCTCGTCTATTTAAAGAGGAGTTCTTCATAACAATATTTCCCCTCTTTTAACTTCGTCTTCTTCTTCGTTCTGCAACTCTTATCGTCGTCTTCTTCCTGCAATTCTTCTCATTATTATTCTGCTACTGTTCTCCTCAATTTTCTGCTACTACCTTTAATGGAACCACCAAGGTATTTTTGATGGATTTGATCTTTTTGTGTTTTATCTCTTCCATCGAAGTTATTTTGTTTTAATATCACTCTTCCTTTAATGATTTCCATATTATCTTTTGTTTCAGCAAGAGCAAACCTAAGACTAAGTTCACTGTTATGAACCCTTATGCTCCCGCAGCTTCGCAATTAAAGATCGCCGTTTCTAAGAGGAAGTCTGCGAATGACAAGGTATTTAAGAAACATTTACTCTTTTAATAACAATATTGTTGCCTCTGTTTCTTATATAACTTGTGATTTCGCAGGATGACAAAAAACCCGATAAACCCCCCAAGAAATCTCGCCATTCTAAGAATGTTGGATCTTCTGTTCCTTTCCCTTTGTTTAAAGTTACAACTTCTCCTGCAGCCTCAGCTTCTTCGCAGGATAAACCAACCCCTTCTGCGGTAATTTCGCAGGATAAATCAACTCCTCCCGCGACATTCTCGCATGATAACCCTTCTTTTGTTCTTCCCGATAATGTCGCTACCGATCTTCCTCCTATGTCTGAACATTCTGAATTTTCTATATATGAAGTTCCTCAGGATGAACCCCTTTCTTCTCCTATTATCAATGCCTCTGCCTCATCTCCACTCACTAATCAAATTTCTTCTTCTGGCATTTCTTTGATCAAAGATGATTCAATTCTTCCCTCTTCTGCTATCATTACCGATCCATCCAGATCTATCCCTATTACCAAAGAAAATTTGGAGGGAATAGATTTAGCTTTCAAAGTTTTGTCAGACATCGTAAATGATGCTAAAAGGGGGATCCCATTGACCCTATCAAATCTAGTGTTTGTGAGTCTCTGGATAAATACTTTGGTTCTAATAGGATGTCGCGAATGCCTTTAGAACAGGAAGTTAAGCTGTTGAAGAATACTCTCCATAATACTTCGCTGGATCGAGATAATCTTCGCAAGAAGAATGAGGAATTAAAAGGTATTAATTCTCCTCCTCTATTTTTTTTTTTTTTTTTTGAAAAATCTTGCTCGCCTTCAAGCCTTAAACCAGAAGCGAAAAATGGAGATATATCAATTGGAGTCTGTCGTAGAAGAAGTTCGAATGGATAAAGATGCTTGGATGGAGCAATATAACCAATTAGATAATCTCCATACATATTCCGTTGATCAAATAGATAATCTTACGAAAGAGAATATGCACTTAACTCAAAAGCACGATTCGCTAAGTGACGAATTATCTCATCTCTCTTATTCTTTAAGTAAATATAATTTGGAGTTGGAAACCTTATCAGATGAGAATGGAACTTTATCTCAAGAGAAGCGAGTTTTGTTGAACAAAGTGGCGATCTCCTCGTAACAACTTGATATTTGCCAAAAAAATATGTAATGAACAAGAACAATCTCTCAATTCGCTGAGAAGTAAACTCGAAGAGGTTACTGCCGAAAGGGATAAGCTTATTCAGGGTAGAATAATGTTAAGTGTGAAGACCAGCCAGCTCAGAGACCAATATTCCAAGTTAAAAGAATCATATTCTTCCCTTGCGAAAGAAAATACCGTACTTGTCACTAATGAAAAGAAGTTGCATTCTCGATTAAAAGGTTTAGTTGGAGATGATTTTGACAATGCCATGGATCATTTGGAAAATAGTTGCTTGGCTTTAACCCAACATCTTATTTCGCAAAAGGAAGGTAGTCAAAAATTTGGCTGCCTCATCTATTTTCTCTTTGTCGAATCTTCGAATTTTTGTGTAACTCTTTTTGTTCTTTATTTTTACAGTGTCTGAGAAAGATCTTCGCTCCTCTCTTTCTTCTTTGGAATCCAACTATGCCAAGATTCGCAAAGAGAATGCATTACTTGCTACTACTCTTGCTAAATCTCGCGATCGGGCCGAAAGAAGATTAGATTATCTTTCTCATTCCAAAGATATCCAGAGTAGGAATCACCAAAAGGCGCTTCTTCGCCAATTTCATCTCAAAGCTGAAGTTATCGTGAATGACATCCTGTTGTCCAAATCTCTCAATCCTGTATCTATCGAACCTTTGGAAGTAGAAGAAGATGAAATTCCCAATTCTCCTGATAGTGACTTTGAATACGAAAGCTGCGAGGACATCGCTAATGAAGAGGTGGTTCCACCTAGTAATGAAACTGTCATAACTAACCCAAGTGCAGGAGTTTCTGGTAAAGATCAACCAACAGGTGAAAGTAGTATGGAAGGTGCTGAAGCTGATAAAATTGTTGAGGAACGTGCGGTATCTCCTTCTGGTGAAAGAAATGATGTAGAGAATTAAACTTCTCTTGTAATTTTACGTCTTTTGTTTTTTTTATCTGCATAACTTCTTGTGTAATATATTTTTCAATTTCTGCTGAGGTGTACTTTTGTAGGAAATATTAAGTCTCTTGTGCAACTCTCATATTGTCTCTTATTATCTCTTCATTGAATTTTTGCCTCTATTTATGTGAAATTACCATCCCCTTGATGAAGTAAGAAGTAAGAGAAATAATATAAGAAGTATGAAGTATCCTTGCAGAAGTGTGAAATGTGAAACATTCATCCTTGAATGCTAATGAGTAGTGTTTGTGAACCTTTCATATGAAATTATTAATCCCTTGATGAAAGTTCTTGTTGCTCATTAGAATATTTTTTCCGTAATCCCCAGTTGTCTTTTGTTCTTGCTGGATAAAATTTTGAGAAACGTTGAATGATTGAATTTTGTCTTCATCCTCTTCTTGCTTCTTCTTCTTTTTTTTTTTTTTTAGAAGGAAGATTTAGCAAAATCTTTTAAATGTTCCTGTTTAAATATTATCATTGCGACAAGATCTCAGGACGTCATTACATTTTATGTAAAGACCCATTGATCTTGCCTTATCTATCTTGTGTGGTCTTATTTTGCCTTCCTAGTTAAAGGTCTTATTTTGCCACCCCTCATTTTTGCGACAATATGACAGGCCTAGATTTTCTTACGAAAATAAAGCCCCATGACATTGTCGTCTTGCGATGTCGTTACACTTTCATGTAATGACCTATTGATCTTGTCTTATCATTTCTTTAGTATTTTTGCCTCTGCAGGATATTTTTGTTGCGACAATATGATAAACCTAAATATTCTTGCGAATATAAAGTCCCATGACATTGTCGTCTTGCGATGAAATCGCAGGACGTCTGTACACTTTCATGTAAAGACCCATTGATCTCATCTTAACCTCGCGTTAGTATTATTGCCTCTTCAGGATCATTGCACAAATATGACAAGCCTAAATTTTCTTGCGAAAATAAAGCCCCATGACATTTGCGTCTTAAGACACTTATCAGCTCCCTAATGGAGGGTGCCGCCCTTATCATCTCCCTGGTTGCCCCTTCAAGGAGGTGAACATCGGCCATACAAGACTAGCTCCTCCCATCCGGTCTTAACAACAACCAATTGTTTTCGCAACCTCTTATCCCTTATACCTATAGGGATTATGGTTACGAGACTGCACCCTAAGTGGAGTTTTCTTCGGCCGAGTGCGGCGTGTGCCAAGACTTGCCAAGAATGGCCGAGACACTTCAAATGCCCCGGGCACTCTTGGCTCAACCATGTACCTCGGCGCCTTGAGCATACACTCGACTCCTTGGAAGAGACCCTCGGGCGTCCAACTAGGGTGTAACCTAATATATATAGTTGGAAATCCAAGGTATCTCTCTCGGATAGGCTTTATTGGCCCCAAATTTCCATGACTCAGGTTCCAGGAGCGGTGTAACCTTTTCCCTGAGCCAGGTTAAGAGATACCCCCTTATATGACGCACTTTAGGTCTTACATTTGCCTCTTACGAAATATCATTCGCGAACTAGGGTGTACGCCATAAAGGTTCGTCCCATTAGTATATATCATTCGTATTTGATTATCGTTTGTTATTTTAGTTGAGAGATTTTCGTATCTTCTTTCTTCATGTTTTGTAGCTTCGCAATCGTTCTTTCGTAAAATTTTCATATAAATTGATTTCACTTCATTATTTCACAATCATTCATTCGCAATCTGTTAAGGGTAATATCTCTTTAAGTATAATCTATTCCATGGTCTATCCAATCTGTGGCCCACATCTTTGCCCTCAGGATCCATCAATTTATATGCCCCTGTTCCAACTATCTCATTAATGATATAAGGTTCATCCCATTTTTTCGCCAGCTTGCCGCCGTGCTCTCGCTGATACACTGGTGTTTCTCTCAATACTAAATCGCCTGGTTGAAATTCGCGTGTCTTAACACGTTTTTTATATTCTCTAGCTAACCTTCGCTGGTAATTCTCCATGTGTTGTAGTGCTCTTTCTCTTTTTTCTTCCAATTCATCTAACTTGATTAAAATATTACCTGCACTGAGATTTTTCTCCCAAACTTCTTTCTTTGTTGTTGGAATAACAACTTCTGTTGGAAGTACAGCTTCAACTCCATATGTTAAACAAAAAGGTGACATACCCGTTGCTTTTCGCCTAGTTGTATTGTAAGCCCATACTGCATTATGCACCTGTTCACACCATGCTCTATTATGTCCTTCTAGCTTCTTCTTCAATATATCCGCGATTGTTTTATTTGTTGCTTCGGCTTGTCCATTTGCTTGCGGATATAAAGGGGTTGATTTTCCACATTTTATTTGAAATGCATTAAGCAATAATTCAATATTCTGCCCCTCAAACTGCTTCCCATTGTCAGATACCAACTGTGCAGGGATTCCGAATCTACATATGATGTTCTCAAATATGAAGGTAAAAATATCTTTATCACGTATATGTTGTACTGCTTTTACTTCTGCCCATTTTGTGAAATAATCTGTAGCGACAATTAAATATCTTCTCTGTCCTGTTCCTGGTAGAAATGGTCCCACAATGTCTAAACCCCATTTTCCAAAAGGCCATACACTTGTTGAAGAAGTTAATGGTGCTCCTGGTGCATGCATTTTCTTTCCATGCCTTTGACAATCTTCGCAATGCCTTGATATTTGTTTTGCATCTTCATGCATATATGGCCAATAATAGCCTTGCATTTTTGCCTTATGTGCTAGAGATCTTCCACCACTATGGTCACCTGCATCGCCACTATGTAACATTTTTAATATTGCTTCTCCTTCCTTTTGTGTTAAACATCTAAGCGAAGGCCCACTAAATGATCTTCGATACAATATTCCATCTCTTAATTCATAATTTGTTGCACGACTTTTTAACTTGTGTGCCTCTAATCTATTTCTTGGTATTTCTCCTCTCATTAGATATGCATGAAGTTCTACTCTCCAATCTTCATTCTTGTGCATTTGTGTTCCTTCTTCTAATAGCATCACATTTGTTTCCTGTTCTTCTTCTATATTGATTGATGGTGATGAAAGTGTCTGTATCTTTATGCTTCTCGCAGTTGGATCTGTCATCATACTTGATATGAAAGCAAAAGCGTCTGCGAGTCTATTGTCTCTTCTTGATATATGTCTCCACTTTATTTTTGGTACCTTTTTTGACAATTCTCCAACAAGTTTCTTGTACTTTTGTAAGGATGGTTCATTTGTAGTATATTCTTCCTTTATTTGGCGAATAGCTAATTGTGAGTCACTGGTGATTCTCACATTTTCTAACTTCATTTCTATTGCGAATTGCAGAGCGTGTATTATAGCTTCATATTCTGTTTCATTGTTAGTTGATGCAAATTCCAATCTGAAAGAAAAAGCCATTTTGTTGCCCTCTGGCGAAATCAGAACTATCCCTACTCCATTACCTTCTCTATTTGATGATCCATCCACCAATATCTCCCATCTGTCTGGCTCAGTTAATAAATCTCTTGGATTTCCATGTTCTTCTTCTATATCCATCATCTCTTCCACAGCTTCATCTTCTTCCAAAGGAAATTCTGCTAAGAAGTCTGCGACAACTTGCGACTTTGGTGAAGATAGTATTTCATATTTGATTTTGCAATGACTTATTTGTGCATTCCATCTCTCACCTCTACCTGACCTTTTTGAATTTTTCATTACTGACTCAATCGGTATTTTTGTCAGTACCTTGATTGTGTATGCCTGAAAGTATATGCAAAGTTTAAACGTGGCATAAACTAATGCCAAAATTAGCTTTTCAATTTTTGAATAGTTCCTCTCCGCGGCATTGAATGTTTTGCTGATGTAATAGATTGGTTTCTCCATTCCTTCATCTACTCGCAATAACACTGCACTTAGAGCATGCGAGGTCGTCACGAGATAGATTAGTAATTCTTCCCCTGGTTCTGCCTTTTGTAAAATTGATATATCCATTAGGTGTTCTTTTATTCCTTGTAAAGCCTTTTCGCATTCATCTGTCCATCTAAACTTCGCATCTTTTTTGAGTATGTTGAAAAAATGTTTACACTTATCGGATGATCGCGAAATGAATCTTCCCAGCGAAGCTAACCATTTAATTTTTGTACATCTTTTATCGTCGCTGGTGTTGGCATGTCGCGAAGTGCTTGTACCTTCTCTGGGTCAACTTGTATTCCTTCTTTCGACACAATATAACCTAAAAAATTTCCCGATGCAACTCCGAAAATACATTTTTCTGGATTTACTTTGATGTTGAAATGCCTCATTTGTTCAGAAATCTCTTTCAAGTTCTGCACATGGTTTTTTGCTTTTCTACTCTTTATTAACATGTCATCTACGTACACCTCTAGTTTTTTATGTATCCATTTTGCGAACAGCTTTTCTACCATCCTTTGATATGTTGCTCCAGCATTTCGCAAACCAAATAGCATTTTTGTGTAACAATATAATCCCCTTGGAGCGAAAAAGGCAGTATGCTCTTGATCTTCTTCGGCAAGGGGAATTTTACTGTATCCTTTATACCCATCAAGAGAAGATATTCTTTCATTTCCTGCTGCTGACTCAACCATTTGCGGAATATCTGGCAAAGGAAAGCTATCTTTTGGACAAGCTTTATTTAGATCAGTAAAATCTATACAAATTCTTATTCCTTTTTTCTTTTTTGGGACCACAACCATGTTTGCTATCCATTAGGGGTATTTTGCTTGTCTAATAATTCCTGCGTCTAACATCTTTTGCAATTCTTCTTCTATTTGAGGGTGATATGTTGTAGCAATTTTTCTGATTCTTTGTTTGAATGGTTTTACATTTTTGTCGATTTCCAATTTATGACACGCCACAGATGGATCTATTCCAGGCATTTCATCCATATCCCATGCGAAGATGTCTTTGTAATCTCGCAACAGATCAATAGTCCGTTTTTCCTCCTCTACCTCCAATTTTTAACACCTTGGGTTCTTCTCTTGTTCCAATATTTATTTCCTTTGTTGGTTCAACTGCAGTGTAGCTGGCTTTAGGTTCTCCCATAGGTGTTGGTCCTTTTGCTTCCTTCGCAAGCTCATTCTCTTTTCCCGATATTTCGCTAGGTATTCCTTTTCCTTCTCTTGCTCTTACCACGTAAGTTCTGAATTCTTCTTTCTTTTTTACTGCTTTTGCTATTCTTCTGCGATCTCTTCGCCTCTTTATCTGTTCTTCATAATTTTATACTTCAACTTGATAGTATAATCTCGCTTTATCAGCCTCCCCTCTAATTTTACCAATTATACTGCTCGGCATAGGATACTTGAGAAACTGATGCAATGTTGATGCCACAGCTTTGATTGCATGTATCCACGGTCTTCCCAATAGCATATTATATGGCGACTCCATATCCACCACACATAATGTTACTTGTGTCTCAATTTCTTCTAAGGAGATTAGCACTTTTATTTCCCCTTTAGGTTCTGTTATGGATTTGCCGAAGCCATGAATACAGTAAGTTGCTGGAATCATCTCTTCATCTTTATATCCCATTTCTTTATATGCGTGATAAAACATGATATCTGCTGAACTTCCCGTATCGATCAAAGTTCTACTCATCGCCCATTCTTCCACATATCCTATTGATTCCTCTTTTTCTTTCCGTGTTGTTATTGTGACCACCAGAGGAGATGTATGGTTTAAATCCTCTCTTGGTATTTTTGCCGCTGTGAATGTTATTTTCTGTTTTCCCAATCTTTCAAGGGTAAAGCCTTCTCCATTGGTGTAATCTTCTTTCCTTCAAAATCTCGTTTATGTATTCTCCCTTTAATATTCTCATGGAATTCATTAATCATTGTCTTCGTAATCAAATTACATTCCACTTTTCTTTTATAATTTTTTGTTCTTATTTTTTCTGTTTTAATTATTTTATCATATTGCTTCTTCATTTCTTTGATTTGAACAATCTCAATAACAATTCTTTATCTGCCATTTTCTCACAGTCCCTGTTTCTAGCGCATATGTAGTTGCAGGAAATCCTACACCACACCCCTCAATAGAATCCACACACTCTAAACCATTTTAGATGAGTATAAGACAACTTTTTTATTAACTTTCTCAATTATTTTACAAGACAAGTGAAAAGTGGGCTAAAGAATTACAATCACTCTGAAGTTTCTCACTCCTAATGACTTGCACAATATTTTGAAAAATCCCTCCTCCTACAATAGAACCCCTTTCAAGCTCTTTATATAGGATTTTATATAATGGATGACAGCTAAGCCGTCCTTTATTTTCGGGAATGACTTGCGAAATGTCGCAAGTGTTCAAATGTCGAATCTCGCGACACTTCTAATTTCGCCAAGTCTTCACGCTTTTCTCATGTTCAGGCTCTCGTCATCTGTTGCGTCATTTATATTATTCGTTGCGACACCATCGCAACGCTGTAGTTTGTTGATCTCGCGAAGTATTAATGTCGCGATATTCTGATCCTACATCTTTTACATGTTAGTTTGCATTGATTAGTCTTATTCCATAGAACTTATTGCTTTTAGGGGGTTAAACTTGATTGTGCTTTTACACGTTAGGTTGCTTTCTAGGAAGAATTCACATATGCATCTTTTAATGTGGTTGTGATGAAATCAGGGAATTAGCGGTATATTCTTGCGATCAAGGTATCCTAGGACTTTTAATATTCCATATCTTATTCTTTTGACGTTTCAAAACACGAGCAACATTGTTATGATCCTACAAAAGCAACATCATATCTTATATACTAATATATATAGAAAAGAACAATATATGTCAAATATAATAAAATGACTGAGAAATCTCGATGGTTAAGATTGAACCATACCTTTGTCGCAAACATCTTGGCAGCCCATGAGTTTTTGTAGCACATCAATACCACCCCTCCATCTCTTGGAGTACCATAAGTTGGCATCTTTGGCGTCAAACACAAATTCTCATCAGGAATGTATGAATATCTAGCACAAGGCTTTTTAGGCGTCTTTCTAGGTTTCTCTCCCACTATTTCTACTTGTGCCTATTCTTCTTCGTCTTCCTCTTCATCCAAGTCCTCCTATGATTCATCATCATCCTTATCTCCATCTTCCTCATCTTTTTCACCGTCATCGTTGTCACCCTCAGTTCCTCCTCCTTCAGCTGGTTCACCATCATTGGCACCCTCATTTCCTCCTCCTTCAGCTGGTTCACCTTCTCCACCTTGATGATGTTCTTGACTGCCCATCTCTTCCACGATCTTTTCATTAACTTGTTGGATTACGTTGTCAACATTATCTATACTAACACCATCTTGGATGATAACACCCGGTAATGAACCACCTCTATACTTAGCATTTCTGGTTCTACGGTTACCGGCATCACAGTGTACTTTTCCTCGAGGCATGAGAGTTCTAAGATCTTCCAGTAAAGGTTGGTTTGATTTTTTGCCTCTTCCGCTAATCAAGAAAACAAAAGATATTAGCTTAACCGCTAAATGATTCACTAAATCAGATGCAACATAAGGGTTCTCAGCGTAAGATTTGGTTAATAGCAAAGTTCACGAAAAATAGGCCAACTCTTATTTTGTGTTCCATAGTATAGTTCGGTTACCAAAGGTTTTTTACGAACAAACCGAACTCAACATTGGTCAATATTAATGAAGAGTTCGGTTTGTCAAGGTTTTTTAACAAAAACCGAACTCCACATGTATGCAACTACTGAAGAGTTCGGTTTGTCAAGGTTTTTTGCGAATAAACCGAACTCAACATGTATGCAACTCAACATAGTTGGACAAGTTCGGTTAAATTGAAACTCAACATATTGGGAAAAATAGCATAGTTCGGTTACATTGATTTTTTATTTTTTTTCGGTAAAGTTCGGTTACTAAATAGTTTTAGATTTTATGCGAACAAACCGAACAAAATAGCACAGTTTGGTTACATAAAAACTCAAAATAGTAGAGTTCGGTTACATGTGAAAAAAAAATTGTTGTAAAATTGGTTAAGTTCGGTTAGAAAAATTCTTAGGCTTCTTTGCGAACTAACCGAAGTGGAAGTTCGGTGACCAAGTTTTGAATCGTATAGAACCGAACTGTTCTTCGTGTTCTTTCTTTCAGGAAGTTCGGTTAACAAACTAGGGTTTTTTAAAAATTCGTCATAACCGAACAATGCACTGTAACTTCCATTTGAACCCTATTTTGATGATTTCTATTCAATTGAAGCAATGAAAATCAAATTAAAAGTTATGGGTTTCTTGGAAAATACCTGCGGATTGGTCCCATGGCAGAATCAGGCTTCGGCTTGCGTCTTTGATACTCGATGATGCTTCTAACTTCCGGTTCCACTTATTCCTCAATTTTAACTTGTTTGTGATGTGCTAGATGTCCTAATGCGGGACTTGTTCCTGGGAGTCTTTTGGTTTGCTTTCGAAGAACCATTCTTATAGTCGATTGATTAATCGACGATGAAAATTTTATGAATCGACGATTAATCGATGAAGACGATGTTGAACGGAAGAAGAAGAATTTTTTTTCTCTCCCAAAAACTGTTTGTGCGGCTATGGTAGGGTAGGAAGAAGAAGAAAACTGATTTTGATTTTTTGTTAATATATTAGATTAGGTTAAATTTATATTTTGCTAGTTATTACTTTAGTTATAATCTCAATTAGGTTTAGGGGCAAATTAGTAATGTCTACACTTTAGGACATCCCTTATAAGTATAGCGTAGATGGCCTTATAAAATAATGGTCCCCTCAAAAAAGGCTGGTCCCAAAAAACGGTTCTTCCACAACTACCAAAGTCTCCAAAAACTCTGCACCTAATGCTCCATTGAAGTTAATGCAACTTGAAGCTGGATGTGTACCTGCAAAAATTCTAAATATTAGTCCATGATAATCTCCGACTTTAGTTAAACTACATAAAGAAATATCATTATTTAATTAACATGGTCTCTATCGGTAGTCACTTAGGACTTACACAATCCTTAACATAATTATTCATGGGTTTATGAACAGATAAGGGCACTATGCATGAAACCATTTACTGTGCGTATGGTTTGTTGTGGAGTCGACTGTTTGTTGCGGAAAACAACACATCATTGTTCCTTCTATAATAAGTAGTGTCATAAAAAACTCTATAAACAGAAACATTTTCTCATTTCTCTATATTTTATCTCTCTGTACCTGTCTCAAATATTTAACCAATTCAATATCAGTTCCGATTATACAAATCAATTCAATATTTATCAAATAAACATCTTCTTGTGATAAATTTCTTGATATCATATCCACTTTTCCTAAACAGATTTCTTGATTTTCTTGTTTTCGATATTGATGTCGGCCACAAAAAAGCATGGCAAATGACACTCAATTTAGAAATTTTACTCAAAATCCATGGGGAAAATCCTCTTTCATCTCACATTTTACGGATCTTGGTAGTTCTTTTCAGAATGTTTATTTGTCATTCAAAAATATCTCTAAATTTGTTTCAATAAAAATGGATGGTAATAATTATTCGTTGTGGAGAGATCAGTTTGAGTCGATCTTGATTTCCACATATCTCTTTCGTTATGTTGATGGGGAAATTCAAGAACCTCTGAAGGAGATCTATACTAATGAAGTTGTTGGTACTAATCCTAGATGGTTTTACTGGCGGTTGATACATTTGGAGCAAGTTATTTTAAAGCTGTATTTGCTGATTTATGGAGATGGTCTTGGTCTTTCATCCACTCGTGAAATTCGGATATTCTTAGAGACAAGCTTCAGAAATCAGTTGAATACTCATCAGAATATGTGACGCAATTAGTTTAGTAAAGTTCGTAAAGGGAAATTTATTTATTCTTGTCTATATACTCTCTTGCAGCAATTGGTGAAAAGATTAGTGAATCTGATGTGACTATGTATGTTCTTAATGGTCCAGGAAGAGCATATGACAATTCTTATATTTGTGCAAACAATAGAGAGATGCCTTTCACTTTTGCTGAGTTAAACCAAGATTAATGAACCATAAGCAGTGGTTACTTTATCAAGAACAAGACATGTATATGATTTTTGATCCTCAACATCCATTAGCCTTTTATGGTAGAAATATGAACCACCTTGGTGGTAAAGTCGAACCTAAGAGAAATTTTTCTAATTTTGTGAATAGTCATTTTCATTCTGGTTTTTCATCTGCTGCACGAATAATGCTAGTAATTTTGGTGGTCATCATAGCAATTTTGGTGGTAAAAGACCTTCTATTGATTATTCTCAAGTTGAGTGCCAAATTTGAAGAAGATTTTGGCTTTTTATTGCAATCAGATGCTCTTATAGATATTCTCCAGATAAGAAGCAAATTATTTCTCACTTTGTTCATGTTGTTTCTGAGGAATAGGATTTCATTCATCCATCTGATTTTCTAATATTGCTTCTGTTGAACAAGCATATGCTGGTCTTTCTATGAGTAATACTTGTTCAAATAATGCTCATTCAACTTCTGGTTCACATTAGACTCGAATTCAGGTGATATATCATCATGCTTGCGAAGCATGTTTGCAATGGTAAATGGACGTGCATTTGCTTGGTATACCTTGAAGTTTAAGGCCAGTTTACTACGTTGCGGGTGGCGTATAGTAAAGTGTCGTCCCACGTGTCTGGGAGTCGTAGTCGTAATTTTTCGGTCTATCACAGTTGGTACCAAAGCAAGTTCATAGATAACACTAGGGACTGTGCGTTCTGCACTTCAAATCAGCCCAGTATTATGTGATGAGACTACAAATTTTTCCTTCAAAGGGAAATAATCAGTTGGAATAGTAGGTTGCACGAATCGTGTAAGACTTAGTCTAGTACTGTGAGTAGGTGACCAGAAGGACCGTTTGGAACGATAGGTGCAATGATATTGATCTTTCGCACCCTTTTGGGGTGGTGTGCATTATCAGGCATCCGACTTACGAGTGGCCACCCGAAAGATCATTGTTAACTGGCTAATATTGGCTTTCATGTGATTGCTCTGGAATTAGAGTTTGGTCCTCACATTGCAAAGAATCGCTTGCACTTTCATGACCCTTGCCAAACTGTAAAATTTGGGGATTTATGGTGTTGTGATCCGGGACCCGCACTTAGTGTGTCAGATCGCAAAATTTCTCCTAAAGTGATAAGACGAGCAGGCCATAACTTCCCGACGTGCCACTCTGACGCTAACTGTGATGGACTGGAAAATTTTGTCTAAAGCGCCAAGGCAAACACACGTCAGTTTTCTTTGCAAGCATGATGCCTTAAACGTAGTAGCTTCCATACCATTTAAACTTACCCTTGTATTGCGAAGGGTACAAGGCTATAAAGGGATATCGATGCATTATTACATGCATCACTGGCTTCTGAGTCCTTTCCGGTCATACGACATGCTTTGGACTCACATACATTACACCAAATCAACGATTTTGAGACACTTATTTTCGTTGTTACGAGTCTGAAAGAATCGTATAAGTTTCTCAAATAATGTGTCTGAAATCCTTTGAGATGCTAACTTAAGCCGACCTATACTGACCGTCTCTTAAATTAATTGGCGATACTTTTTAAGTGCACTAGTTTAATTTTTGTGGTTAAAGCAACGTATAAATCAATTAAGAGACCTTTATTATATGTCACTTATTTTTATATGCAACATATAAGTATTTATCTTAATTATTTTGCCATTTATATATTTTTTGTTAGTACGGTTATATCCTTCTCAAAATTAAATTAGCCTTCAAAAAAATCATAATTTTTCAGTTGGGAATTCCCAAGATCAAAATCTCATACTAAAAATGCAGGTGTACCAGAATAATACACCACTAACTTTTTCTTTCAGACCTATGAGACAAAACCTAATACCTATGAGACAAAACCTGATACAACTGGAAGTAAACCAACTTAATGATCCTTCGAGAATATGTATATACGATTCATTATTCTTGTACAATCAAAAAGATACGTGAACCTATTTGTGTACAAGAAGTCTTGGACGATCTCAAAAATCAATATCCAAGATAACCTAGTACCGTAATAGTACGTGAACCGAATTCCAACAAGAGTGAATCTTGTAATCTATATTTCAAGATACGAATTCTAAGAACAAGTCTAGTCGGTTCACTACAGTTTTAATTAAAAACTGTTTAGGTTATTTATCGAGTCACTTGCGTTTACTTTAATTATATCAAACAAACTATAATGAGGAAAATAAAGGTAAAACAAGACATAGAGAAAGTTTGTTAACGAGGAATCCTGCACCAGCAGAAAAACCGCGGGGACCTAGTCCAGTTTGAACACCGAGCTGTATTAAATCGCTACAGACACTACCAGTAACTTCTGACTGGAATGTAATTGAGACCGAATTCACCATCACATCGATCCAGTTAGAGTCGCGCTCCTTACGTCTCTTGAACCTCGCAAGATTCTACGCACTTGATTACCTTAGTTGATGTCTTTAGGTAGTCATGAATGATACACAAGGTATATGCATTATTAGCCTTTTCATCAAAATATAAGATCTTGTTATATAACAGAGAGAGATTACCACAAAGGAGCTGACATTGTTACAAATGAACAAGTTTCTTTCGCTTCTTCTGGAAATACAAAAGAAAGGTGAAGATTATTAGCCTTGTTTAACTTGGGATGTTTTGAATAAGATAAAATCGGGTTACCAAAAAGTAATTTCTAGAACTTCTTAACCAAATATTTTCATAAACTTCCCTTATTTAATTAGGGATCATCTTATTTAATTAGAGTTTAATCATTTTTTTATTTTGATTATCTTTTTCTAATAAAATTTTTTGTTACCCAGATTTACATAAAAAATCGTCACGGTATTGAATTACGACCATGACAACTTTTCATCATGTCAACAAATAACTATGAAAAATTGTCACAGTTTAAATTCATACAATTACGAATTTAAAGAATCGTAATGGTCTATAAATTTAAACCTTGACGACTTTTTATGGTCAAATAATCTTCATGGAAAAAATTTGATATGATGCAGATTATAATAGGAAATTGTGCAAGTTCCTTTCTACTTCAAAATTGGTAAAAATCGTCATGGTTGGAATTTAAATCCATGACGACACAAGTAGAGGTCACAGTCGATAAATTTCATCCATGATGACTTAACAGAGTCGTTATGGTCTATAAATAAGAATTGTGACGACTTTATCATGATCAACTTTTTTTAAGACTTAAGAGTCGTTATACCACAATCATGAGACGACCAAATACCAAGAGTAAATCCTAAATATATTTTTGGTGTTTTTGGTGTTCAAGCGCAACGAGAGAAGACCAAAAAATTTTCAAGGTCTGAGCTTGAGCGTTGATTCAAGTTGCTTACAATTGGGTGCAATTATAATGAAGGTTTGGTTCGGGCGTCGATAAAATGTGCACCTTGTGTGGGGCGGATATTATAAGAGCATCTCGTGCACAGACGTAGGTTTTGTACTACGCCTGTTCAGACAGGAATATAGTTAACACAAGGTGAGAGACGCACATATTACTCGCGACTAGTCAACGAGAATTATATTCACGAGTTATAAGACGGGCGTACATTCTTAGTGTCATGAACAACATACATTCCAAATTAATTCCATGTCCAATTCCTAGACACTAATGATTAAGTCAGGTGACCACCATTTTAGCTGACGTCCTTTGGTACACATACCCAGTATGGATACCTAAAAATTCTATTGGCTCGTGAACTCGGGAAGATACACATATCCGGTATACATACTGTGAGAAAAATAACTCACGAACTGGAAGTAAGTACACGTACTTACCTAATCGAATATTTTCAGATGCATCATAATTATTTCTATGAGATAATCAGCATTTGAATAACTTTCTAAAAACTTCTCTAGACATATTTGATCACATTATAACCTATGGTTGTGACTCAAGATTAAAGTAT
The DNA here is from genome assembly GCA_023531295.1 of Papaver armeniacum. Taxonomy (NCBI): domain Eukaryota; kingdom Viridiplantae; phylum Streptophyta; class Magnoliopsida; order Ranunculales; family Papaveraceae; genus Papaver; species Papaver armeniacum. The sequence continues at coordinate 125,135 of JAJJWW010002883.1, read as the reverse complement.
AAAAGTGTTATATGAAAATGGTTAAGCTTATATTTTGCTTGGATAGTTTCGGCTAACCTTTCATGAATAAGTCATTATACACGGTTCGGTTACGGTTCATCCTAACTAGAGTGTATATTTTGTTGTGCTTATCTCAAGTCAATTTTTCATCTAACGAGAGAAACATACTGCTTGATTCCAAAGCTACCTTAGCTTAAATCTAAAGCAACCTTAGAACTTGAAAGTCTATAAAAAGAGAACCTCAAGTGACTGGGATTTTTGAATCCCTGACACTTTTCTTGTGTGTCCTAATTGTAAACTAGAGTCGTCCCCTCCTTTAAATTTTTTTAAGTTTAACGACTAAAAAGACTTCGCTTAGGGATTCGTGAAGCCAGGTCCGACTATCTTTATCTTGATAGTTCGTGTATCTAGATCTTGCTACTTCTTGTTGAGTCTCACTCTGATCAGGTAAGATAGATAGAAATCGCAAAGTTCTTCGTATCAGACTTTGTGATTCCACAAGCATATACCTCTATAACGATTATTTGATGTAATCGGAGTAGGTTTTACTTGTGAGGTGAATAATAATCTAGGTTGCTCTTCGGGAGTCATAAGTACTGGATTTTGAGGTTTGCTAGATCTAGTCTACTGCAAACGATTTCTTATCTCACCTTGATCTAACGATCAGAACGGAAATCACATATATGCTTTTCTGTGGGAGGAAGATTGGTTTAAAGTCTTCACTTAGGTTGAAGCAACTCTTAATCTATAAAGAAACTCAGCTAAGGGAATTAATTGCGTAGAGTCTTGCGAGATTCAAGAGGCGTAAGGAGCGCGACTGTAACTGAATTAATGTGACAGTGGATTTGATCTCAACTACATTCCAGTATGAAGTATTGATAGTAGGCTAGAGTCTGTAACGGCTTAACACAATTTGGTGTTCAAGTCTGAACTAGGTCCCGGGGTTTTTCTGCACTTGTGGTTTCCTCGTTAACAAAATTTCCGGTGTCTGTGTTATTTATTTTCCGTATTATATTATTTATTTATATAATTGAAATATCATAGGTCGTATGTAAATCAATCAAAGTAGATAAGTCCATCTTTAATTGTTGGATACGCCTTGATTGATCTTGGATATTGATCTTTGGAATCGTCCAAGTATTCTCACAGTATAATAAGTTTCATGGACTTGTTTCTGTTGACACATTAATTGTGAGAGAAAGTGATATAAACTCTTCTTATAATTCATGATTGAGCTCCATTAAGTTGTTACTCTAGAAATTGTATTAAGGTTTTCTCCAAATAGGTTGGCTACGAAAACGTTGGTGGTGTATTTTGGTACCCCCGCGTTTTCAGTCTCCTAAATCTGTTAAGTGTTTCCTTTATTGGATATAAATTGTTCTTCATAAGGGGTATAAGTATTATAATCCAATATCCAGAAGGGTTATTTTGACTTTGGGTCATACAAACATGACCAAAGTTGCGTTTGGGTCACCACAAAATTTTAATTAGAGTTTGGGTCACATGACCCTCTTTGACCGTCTTGACTGTGAAGAACTCAGGTATATCCTAAAATGACTAAATTGACCCCAACGGTCTCCTAGTTTTACTAACTAAACCAAACGGATTTTCATCTTTAATGTCTGGAGATGAAAAAGAAGAAGAACAACGGCAGCGAGATCATCTCTGCTTTTCTCGGATTCTCAATCTTGAAGAACCAATCACGGCAAGAAGTCAACTGTCTTTTTCTCTGATTTTCCCATTCTTTCGTTTTAATAATTTCATCCGAAATGAAACACAAATCAAATGGGTATATTGTATCTCTACACTTTTTCAGTGATGTTAACATTTGAGAGATATGATTCCATGTATAGAAAATGAAATTTATTAGGCTTCTTTAGATTTGGGTTTGTTGATATGATCTGCTAACCAATAAAAATAAAACAACGATTAGATTTATTTCTCTATTATCTTTCTCAACAAAATCAATTGTTAGAACTAATCAATTGTTAAAAATTTGAAACTCGTATTCACTGAATATCAATTAATACTGGATCTGTTTGTTTTTTCAAAGTTTTAGTGGTTACGACACGTCATGAACTACCAAGGATTTTGATGCAATGAATTAACCCAGATTAGATACTTCTGAAGAAATTAATGATATCAATGAAGATCGACGATAGTGGTTACCAGTTCACAATCTGTTAGAGCATAACTCGGTTGAACCCACCAAGCGTTGGTATGTCAAGTTTGATTTTCATATTTTAGTGAATCAAAGCTCATTTAAAGAGTCGATTGATTATGTACTAGAGTCAACTTCGTATAGGTTAGCTTTAAATTATTGAAGAAGTGAAGAAGTAAGAAATTACAACGACAACATCATCCCTCCACTTGAGGTTAGTGATATTTGACTTGAACTGTTTCATTCCCTAACGTATCTTTCAAGTCGTGCATATTGAAAATAAAACTGCGAAGCATGAACACCTCTAGATAGACATAGTATTAAGGAATACAATACGAGGTTTATTGCTTAACCATTAAACTTTGTAGATAAGACATCGACATAATCATTTAAATGCTATTGTGTTATGTATGGGTATGAGGTGGGGATTTCATTCTAGGAAACAATGTTTTACATGTTTTTTAAGGAAGTAAATTCATGAACTTGTTTTGTGAATCGAAAAGGAAATCGCCATGCGTTATTGGTATTGTTATTCATTGCATATCTTGTGAACAACCAATATGTTTGATTAGTATAACTGCTCATGACTTGTTTGTGTTCTCGGTAAAACTATTCACAAAGGCCTGACTTATGTATTGGTATGACTTTTATTAGTGAAACCAATCTTAAGTAATCACATGAGATGGTATGACCGAGTTTGTGATTTTGTATAAGACCGACTCTGGGTAAAGGGGAATCGATCCTAGTAAGAGGTGCAACACATCACAAAGGGGAATCGATCCTTGTATGAGGTGCATCATGTTCTAGCAGAAAAGGGAACCGATCCTATGAACATGTTCAACACGTTTTTAGGCAAAGGGGAAGCGATCCTATGGACATGTGCAACACATTCAAGTTAGATACCATATATATGTGGGGAATCGATCCTAGTACCTAGTCAACCGAATTTTGGGAAGCTAGTGTGACTATGCACAGTACTCACATGGAGGTAGAATCGAAACTTGTTTTGGTAGAACCGTTAAACCCATGATTGATGATTGAGTGTTCTTTATCAATCACATAGTTCTTGAAAGTCAGATGAACCACTTCTAAACTTGTTTGGAAGTGTGGCAAATCGGTTTCAAGATTGTAAGTATGAGAGAGGACTTATAGAGTAAGGATGTCGACATACTTTGAACATGTGCAATAACTCTTATCTTTAATTGTTCAAAGTTATTCCTTAATAGCTTAAGGAAGAAAATCCCAGGATCGAAACATACATAAGTTAAGAATCTTTTATTTAAGGTTTTTAATTTTATTTTAGGAAAACGAGAATTAGTAATGTGTATTTACTAGTTGAAGATTTTCCAAAGAGATTTTCGGTTATTATTTTGGACAGAGCATATACAGGAATTATGGAAACCGAATTTGGAATATATTGCATATCTTGATAATATTTTCGGTTTTAGAAATTCCTTGGTGTCCAAACTTCCTTGTCTATAAATACTTGAAGTTTGTATTTCTAGCAAACTAATCCTTCGTGACAGCAAACTTCCTTGGTTGTAATGTTACTGGTAAAGCCGCCTATTCGGAGATGAGAGTAACCTAATTTAGGCGAAATCTCTTAAGGCTGCTTAGTTTAAAGTCTTCTTTGGGATTGAGAAGCTCTATTAGTACCGTTGGTGGAATACTTGATAATTGTGGTTTATCTTGTGTTTTAGATTGATTTGATTGACTAACGGTGGTTGAACTTTGATTGCACCTAGATTGTTTATGCTTCAGAATCTTCTCTTCTGATATAAGATTCACTCAAACTAGATCGAAGTTTCGACAGGGATCTTTAGACTGTTTGTAGATCTAAAGACGTGTTGTGATAATTCATTGTTACCGCACTCCTTAAATGCGTGATTGATCACAAGAGATTCAAGTTGTTGTGTGCATGCGTTTATTGAAGATCTAAGAAGATTTGAAGACAAAGAAGATATTGAAGATTTCTGATTTGGGGTTCATAATATTTGGTGTGCACAATACTTGTTTCGGTGTAGAGGATCCAACTATAATCGGTTTATCCTTGTGGTAGATTGGATTGATTAGTTGTGTAGATCGGCATCAATACAATTCTTTGTGATTAAAAGTATTGATTGCAAAATCTTAACAATTACCTTTGGTAGTTGAGAATAAGATAGATCTAAGAACCTGACGAATGAGCTTATTGAGATAAACAGAAGAGCCTTTGTCGAACTCACATCACTTGGTTGAAGAGAGTTGCTACCAAAAAAAAAATTGTTTTTCCTTTACTGTTTGGAATACGAACCAAAGGAATTGTTCCAAGTACATGACTTATTCATAAGTTGGAGGCGTGGGAATAGAGACGGAACTAGGTGAACTATAGGTTTAGTTGCTTGGTCTCAACTATACGAAGTTGGTTTAATTTTGTGTAGCGGCTTAATCCTCAGAGTATTCAATCTGCATTTGCGGTTTCCTCGTTAACAAAATCTTGCTGTGTCATTTACTTTTATTTTCCGCATTATAATTGTTTTATTATAATTAAAGTAAATTACACAAACGTTAATTCCTATTTTACTTGATAGTAATCCTATTGTGTTTGGTTAAGTCCGAACCTCTTATCAAGTAAACATACTTCGTTGTTGTATTGTCTCGATCTAGTATCCATAGACGATCACATGAAGTGTGAACCGATTAGTTACATTGTCTCGACTCACTCCATAGACAATCACTTTCGGATAAAGGACTTATAGGTAGTAAAAGTTTTAGCTTGAGGTATATTTGGGTACCCTCGCCTTTTCAATTGGTATCGAAGCAGGCAAACACGAAAAAATCTAACAATCTGTGTTTGGTGCGATCCAACTATAAGATATGAGTCAAAATAAGAAAAGCAATGCTAAAATTATGAAGAACTCAGTTAACATATGTCAAGATAATGAGAATAATATCTCAGAAAAGGTCAATGGAAATTGGTCTCGAAAGTCTTTCGAAAATCAAAGAAAAAGTCTATGACTAATGACTTGATTGGGAGTCAGGTTACTGATCAGAAAAGAATAAGTCCGAAACTCAAGACACATGTTTGGATCCGATTCCAATTCCTAGTGAAAAATCGTCTGAAAGGAGATTCGATTCACAAGCCTGCCCAAGTTCTGATTTAAGAAAGATGTTGGAAAGATTTTTCAAACATGTTGAAAAATATTCAGAAAAGGAAAAGACCATTGACAGTCTAGATGATGTCACAAAACTTATTGTTCAACTAAATGTAAGAATATTAGAAGGAAAGCGAGAAACACTCAGTCTTCAAAATAATCTGGCAGATTATATAGAACAAAAACTGGCCTTGTGCAAGGAAGTTCATCAACAGACTACAGAGTGTGAAATTCTTACTCAATCGCTGGAACATTCACAAATAAAGAATAAGGTCCTTATTGAGAAACTTCGTACTGTAACATGTCAAGAGGTATATCTAAACAAATGTTTATAAAAAGATTTCCAACAAGGAATGAATACCGTAAGAGGACATATAGAATGCCTTGAACATGAGACATTAGCATACTGCCGATTAGCCGATCTAGATCATATGGGTTCAATTTCAAAGAACATACCATCCTGGGCACAAGATGTAATCGAGGATATTGCATCTCGCAATTTTCATAACAAACAGGATGGGTTCAAAACCCACGATAAGGAACATAATGATGTTCAAGAAGGGAGAAGATCTCCTCAAGAGGTATTTGATGGGGAATATCCTCATCCCAGTGCTTAACCGCATTGGATTGCATCCTTACAATGCCCAATCTTCGGATGTAAGGGAGCACATGTATCCGACCATCTCAGATCCTGTCAATAATCTCTTATTCAACATAGAGAGTCTACACAATCTTCATATAGATATAATTTTCTGGCTCTATGTGAAGAAAAGTTGTATTGCAAACAACTTGTGTAAAACAGGATAAGTTACCTAGCTAAAAGTATCTCTTGATACTGATCTAGAAAGATAATTTCTTTTCGAAGAAAGTTGAGATTGTGTAACACATTAGATGCGGAAATCCTTTCAAATCTTGTCAGAATTATTTATTTAAGGCTGATATCTATGTTTGTTATGTGTTAAAGGTATTTCAAGTATATGTACTCATCATGTCTAAGAACATATACTAAAGGATGAATTCTCAAACCAGATCTCAAGCAAAACTCCTGAAAGCCTTGAGTGGAATGACTTCTAAGGAAATTGTTCATCTTGATGATACCTTCAAGAAATCTGGTTGTGAAAATGTCGAAAAAGAAAAAGAAGATGTAACTCATCTCCTTGTCCAAAACAGTTTGGATGCTAAGGTTGATATATCAATCTACGACAAGTCCTCCTCGCACTATCGAAACTCATCATAGACAGTGCAAAGACTACTAAGAACCAATATCCTGTAACCAAAAAAAGCCGATTAAACTTGGAATCTAGAATAGGAGTATGCTCGAAATATTAGTCGGAAGGTTAATGCTTTAGCCTCGTGGAACATAATCAAGGTACTATGTGCAGAATCCGAGATATCAGTCGAGATGTTATTGAGGAACTATTCTGGTAACGGTCAAGACAGTCAAAGATGGTCCTGTGACCTAAACTCTAATTAAAAAATTTTGGTGACCCAAACGCAACTTTGGTCACTTTTTTGTGACCCAAAGTCAAAATATCCATATCCAGAAAGACTCACATTTCATGGCATGTGGTCCTTGTTGAAAATCAATGTTATTTTTCTTCTTATTCATCTCTCTCATTGAAGAATCTCATATGTTTCTGAACCCTTTCCTACCAGTACTGTTGTTACTAGGTCTAGTCATGGAATCTCTAAAGCCAAACAATTTCCTGATCATGTTGTCAATATCTCTATTAAACATTCTATTTGCTATGCATTGGCATCTCTTCTCACTAGTCATCCTGAACCAAAGACATTTAAGGATGCATCCAACGACCCAAAGTTGTGATCTCTATGAAAAAATGAGAAGGATGCCATGGATAAAAATGGTACATGTGATCTTGTTCAACCTCCTTGTATGAATATTCTAGGTTGTAAATGGGTTTACATGGTAAAATTAAATGCAGATGGTAATTTAGATAGGCATAATCCTAGGCTACTGGTGTTGATTTTACAGAAACATCAAGTCATGCAATTAAATCTAATATTATCAGGGTTATTCTGATTATAGATGCTACTTGCAATTGGCACATCAATCAATTGGATGTGTGCAGTGGATTTCTTCATGGGGATTTACATGAGGATGTATATATGTAACAGCCTTTTGGATTTTTGGATCCTTCTTACCCTAATCATGTGCGTCATTTGAAGGAAAAAAAAGCTTTATGGTTTAAAGGAAGCACAAAAACAGCGGTTCGTTAAATTTTCTTATTTTCTTCTATATGTTAGTTTTCATAAATCTATGAATTACCAATCTATTTCCATTTGGATAGATATATGGATATCAGGCTATAATCATCCACCTAGATCTAATTTGTACTCTTCCAATTTGGAAACAATTAATCAATTGATTGTTCGGGATCGTAAATGCTGGAATCTATATATTTTGAATGCTCTTTTTGATCATCAAATTGTAGCTGATATTTGTTGGATTAGAATTCCTATGAATGGTGAAAATTAGTAGAGATGGGCTCATGCCCATAATGGTCTTTTTTTCTGTTAAAACAACTTACAGAGCTATTGATGAGAGCAATCAGGTGAACCAGGTAAATGTATTGAATTTCCTCTGGAAAATGCTTTGGAAAAATCATCTTCCACCTAAAATTTTGCATCTGATCTGGAAATGTATTCATAATTGTCTTACTGTCAGAGCTAGACTCTCAAGATATGTGTCAGAAATTCCAGAGACATGTTCTCTTTGTAATTCTGATGTTGAAACCGTAGATCATTTTTTTATTGATTGTCCTATTGCTATAAACATTTGGAACTCTATTAATATTAACTATGCAAATTGGTTTGCCAATATATGACTGTTCTGGAATGGATCACAAGCTAGTTTCAATAGTCAAATAATGTATCTGCATCCACAAATGATATGAAAACTTTAGCAGGTTTCACGATGTGGCATATATGGAAAATGCGATGTAGTGTGGTCTTTGATAATGCCCGGGTGAACATAGAAATGCTATAGCACAAATTCAGACTTCTAAAACTGAATGGTGTGCTAACATTAGTACCTTAAATGTTGTGAACGATAATAGTAGGTTTCAGAGTAGACAAAGAGTTTCATGGGTAGCACCACCACTGAGTTTCACAAAGATCAACTTTGATGCTTCTTTTTTTGTTGATACTAATCAAATGAGTGCTGGTTTTGTGATAATTGATGATACATGGATATGCAAGGGGGCAGTGTTCAACTTTATGAATGGCCAATCCATTTCCATTTTTCCTTTTGATATACTCATATTACTTATATACGTTGATAAAATCATTTTAAGTGGTATCTCTGAATATTTATTCTCAGGTTTGATTGCTTCTTTTAAGTCTGAATTTGCTATGAAAAAATTAGGTTATTTGAGTTATTTTTGGGTATTGAAGCAGTTAAGCATTATGATTCATTAGTGTTGCCTCAAAAGAAGTATACTTTGGATCTTTTGGAAAAAGAAAATATGTTAGACTGTAAGCCTTAATATTTTTCTTTTGGACATTAAGGTTGCTCAAGTGAGTCTTTGTACAATCTTGTTATGATTTAATTTTGTTCTACTATTTGTTTTCGTGGGATCCAATTTCTTTTTGTGGAATACAATCCTTCGTCTTATAAAAGGAAAACAATGAAAAATTATCATCATGTGAAGAAAGTGAATTCGATGTATCGAAATGGTAGATGTTCAAGTTTTAATATTCTTTTTAAGTTATCAAGGTCATTGTCATATGGAATGCCATTTGAAGGGGAAAATCCAAACTCATATTAAGTTGAATATGGCATGACAACTGATATACCACTTTAAATGAGTTTTAACATATTGTTGAACATGTGTCATCCGGTTCCTAACATATTGAATTACTTGTTAGCTTTTAAATGAAAACTTAAATTACGAAGCCTCCCTTCGACTACCTAATTATCCGGTCAAAGATTAAGAAATGTTGTTAATAAAATTGTTCATTTGTAAAAGGTTTGTCTCAGTAAGTTACTTTTCAAGTGCAAAAGCTCACACGAACCAAATTTAGAAAAACATGTTTACCTTATTAATATCATGTTTGGTACCCGAATCAGATGTAAATCTCAAAAGTCAGAAGCATATTTTTTCGATTACTTCACTAAAAGTTAATTAATTTTTTTCATTCTAAAAGTCATTCTCTTATTGACCTTTTACCCTTATTCATTTTGGGTATTTCCACGGATTGCATGTGACAACCACTACACTATTTTAGGATATAGCAACCCAGAGTAGAAACAGCAGTAGCGCCGTTGCTAAATTTCCGTTGTTATATTTTCGGAATGGCATATTACTGTTTCGAATATAGTGACAACAAATTTTCGGTTGCGAATAGCAACGACAAGGTGTTCATGCATGCGAAGCACGCATGTGATCGGGAACACCTTGACGTTTTTTTACACCCAAGTTAAAGTTTGGTCACTCCTCTTCTTTATTTTCCCACCCTTTCAGCCTTATGTACTACTCCCTCAGCCAAAGGAGTATTATACTTAGAATTTTCTCAGCCATTTTCATTTTTCATCACCCTCTCCTTTTTTTTTCTGCTCCCGAAGATATTTTCTCCCCTTGATATCAACTGAAGATTCAGTTCATGTCTCGATCTAAATCGACCTAAAATCGATCTTCAGTTGCAGTCTTGTATTCGATCTGGTAAGTATTTTATCAGTATTAGTTTTTCGATTTTAGTTAATCGATTCTAGGTGTTTATGGGTGAAAACTACTCCTGCCGAATTTGGTAATTTGGGGTGTGTGGATGAGGAATGAATCTAAACCCTAAACAAATGCATCACGCTATGAGTGCTTATAGATTCGAGATCAATCCGTGCAAGTCCGGCCTAAACTAAGAAATGGCCGCTCTGATTTGTTTCTACCACAAAGTGAAGGAGATGGGGTTGATCTTAGGGAGGGAAGCGAAGAAGGTGTTGAGATTGTGAAGGTGTTGGCTTGCTTATGACTTGTAATGTAAAGGTGAGCAGGCTTGTAATGGATGCAAGCAAGCTCGGGTGTTTGAATACGTTTTGTACTAACACTTGGTTTTCTCGTCTCATCCGGACTTGTGTTGTTGTTTGAAATAGGGCGAAGAACCTATTTATACAAGTCATTGAGCCTTATTCACGTCTCTTGTGGGAAGTGGAGGAAATGGAGTAAAGGAGTTGTGCGTCTGGCAAGCCACACGACCGCCCGCCCACTTCTCCCTGCTCATCTCTAACCGTCCATGACTTCCCCGACACGTTTCAGTGATGGCGCGCCGCACGCCGCACGCCGTAAACCTTCGCACCAATACCCCAAGATGTATCCCCCCCTTTGTGACATGATTGATGTTCGGAATGTGGATCATGGATCCACGAAAGATAGCATGTATCGCTGAATTGAATAACCGTGTTATTCAGAAGTCGATACTTGTGAAGTATCGTGTGTATTTTATGTGTATCGCATTATGGTGTGGTAAAGTGATGGGTAATGACGCCTCACTAACCAAATAACTCCCGACCAGGCTGTATAACCAAGCTAGTGAAGCCTGGACGGATGAGATGATCTGAGACACTCATCCGCAACCGTTAATGAATATTAGGTTTTTCAAGAGGCGCGCAAGCATCACTCTTCACTTGGTCAAACCAAGCATGGAAAGGGATTTGGAGAGGACCGACCGGTATGTGTGTAGACAAAGATGCCAAAGTTGTGCACGCCCATACCTCACCGTCCCATGAAGGTGCGATCTAGGCCACTCAATTTGAACTGAAAGTTGAGTGGTTGAGACTCTGGGCTTGCGTGTAAACCATTGCCGCAAAGGAGTTGGAAACCGCGTGACATCCCTAGTTCGGGCACGTGTTTCAAGACGACCCATCTTGGTCTGGCCTTGGTCGATCATACCAGCCGTGTAGGTGGTAGGCCAGGTGTTCACACCTATACCGACATCCCATGAAAACGTGATCCGATCCATCCAAATCGTCCGGCCAAGCCGAGCGGTCGAGATCGCCTTGTGGTTTGGGAGGCGTGGCCATGCTAGTTTGGACGCACGTTTGGATTAACCAGGCATGATATGCCTTGGCCGAACACATGAGGAGGTAGATGGGCCCACGGTGGTCATGCCCGGTATGACCGGCCCCGCTTAATCTAATTTGGGCCCTCCATTCGTGCCGGAGAAGATGGACGCGTGATGGCTTGAAACCCTAATTTTGGCTTTCAAAGCCGTGCGCCATATCTTGTTTGGGTGACAATTTTTGTCACGACCAACCATGGTTGGTTTTGATCGATTGGTCAGTGTGTAGGCGGCCCACGGTGATCGTGTTGACATGCTCGGGGCCCTTTGAGTCTACATCTACACCCTCCATCTAAACCTCGCGAAGATGGATGGTTGAGACCGTTGGCAACACATGTAATATGCCGCAAACCCTAATTTAGGGTTTTCCGTCCATAATGCTTGGTATAACGGTTTCTTGGCAAGTTAAAGCCAATGACCGACCACGCGTGGTCGGCCTTGGGTATTCCATACCCGCTTGGGGTGATGGAATTGATCCGGGGTCATCCAATCATGCTTATGGAGTTGGATGACTGCGATCGATCATATCCTGACCGATACTTGCCACCGATGCTCAATCAAAGCTAGTATAACACACCGAGAGTCACTGCATTTTATTTCTACATGGTTTCATTATAGTGCTTGAGGTTCGTGTTACTCCGTAAGAGTAACACTCGCCGCCATGCCACACCGATAATGAGTACCGGAAATACAGCATACGATATGAAATTCACAGAAGGGATTGTTGCCACATGCTCATCCTGGAGGAATTTCATGTATTCACAGAATGAGATTGTTGATACATGCTCCATTCTTGGTGAATTAAGTGAGGGAGTATCCAAAACTTATAAATGGCTTTATCTTTTACAAGATGTCAGCGCACAATTTTTCTGGTTTTTTACAAATTTATCCTTAAACGAAAATCCACCATCAACATTAAGTCCCCTGCCTAGCACATAATGGTTACACTATTGTGTGGTAGGAATGAGATGGTGACAAAGTAAAGATAAAACTTATGAGACAAAGTTAGATGTTACCAGGAGAGACGGGTCATCCCCGTCCCTGGAGTATGTCACGTTCAAGAGGCGTCCGTGCGAGTGTTCCCCTAGCATGATATCGGTCTTGCCGCTGATGGACTCGTTACGCCCGTTTCGTTCGTGGGGCTACGGCGACCTTGTGTGCTCAAATGTAAATGTGGGTCATGTAGAAAGCGTTGGAAGTGCCTTCGGAGAAGGCCCGGAGAGCGTTGAAGTGTTGGAGCCGAAACGCCTTCTTCCGAGAGAGAGCTTTGATTGGGGACTACTGTGGTCTGCCGACCAACTGGGTCGGGATCAAGTGGGACCCGCCACGTGCTCCGACCGAACATCGACCCCGAGCTTCACCGAAACCCCTCACTGCGTGCGCCGGACTAGAAGCTTGATCAATACCAGACTTGAAAACTTGTACCGGACTAGAAGCTTGATCAATTCCAGACTTGAGACTTGATCAATACCGGACTTGAAACTTGAGTGATACCGGACTAGAAGCTTGATCAATACCAAACTTGAAAACTTGTACCGGACTAGAAGCTTGATCAATACCATACTTGAGAACTTGTACCGGACTAGAAGCTTGATCAACACCAGACTTGAGAACTTGTACCGGACTAGAAGCTTGATCAATACCAGACTTGAGACTTGATCAACACCGGACTTGAAATTTGTACCGGACTTGAAACTTGTACCGGACTTGAAACTTGTAACGGACTTGAAACCAATACCAGACTTGAAACTTGAGTGATACTGGTGTTTGGACCCAATGCCATTTTTTGTGCATTTCAACGTGAGTTGTGTCTTGTCATGCGTGACTACATGCCTCATGCGTTTTTCATACAAGTTCTAACTCCTGTCTTTTATTTCATTGTGGAATGAAGAAAAGAACTCATGTTGAGATGTCTTCTGGGGATAATGCTGGTGCCAAGTCAGGAGGTGTTGACATCTTCAAATATGCCGAGCATTGATGATGAGTAGTTCACCGCGCCCTTTCAATTATATGAAAATATCCGTTCCACAGGATAACCCTCCTCCTCGACTTCAAAGGTTTTTCATGCTCCGCTGGGTCCTCATGAAGGATGGATGAGACGATGTTACAAAAATGAGTACATCAAAGATAACTTGACTAGAGCGCAAATTATTGATGTAGCTTTAGTGTTGAAACGGCTCGAGAGGATGTTAAAGTGGTTTCTGGTGTGAACGTTGAGGTAGATCATGGAGAGAGTGTTGAAGCAGATTATGAAGCGAACAGGGGGTCCTGGAGAGAGCATTGAGGAGGCTCTGAATGACCATTGAAGCAGCCTCACTGGAGGGAGCGTTGAAGCGCTTCCTCTTCGCCTGATTTACCCTTGCGAATTCCATGATTCTTGACTGACCATCTTTCTCGTGTCAAGAAGTCCTTGACTCGACGGTGAAGGAAATTCATGCCGAGCCTCACTCCCAAGCGTGGTTTACATGGTTTGTTCGTAGTGGTTGTTTTCGAGCCGTATATGGAATATCTTGGACATTGCTTCATTATTGTGGGAGTCATGCATGTGGTAATCGGAGTTGGAGTTGGCGGACGCAAGCAGATGTTGTATCTCGCAGTTTTCCTCTTGGTGCTTCAGTGGAACCGCGGAAGGTCAAGGTTGTATCGCCTGTTGGTGAGATATATGCCCCTACGAACATTATGAGGTTCTTCATTACGGCAGGCCTGGTTCTTTCTATCGTGGCATATGTTGTTGTAGATGAGTGTTCAACACTCCGAGGATGACCAAAAGCGCAGATTCTCTAATATAACATGATAGACAGTGTACCACTATCCGATAAAATGACTCGCTCGAATCTTGTTCGACCACCGCTCGATAGAGTGGCTCGCCCGGATCTTGCTCGATATGACGCGTGGACATCATTATCTTCTTGAGGCTGTTCTCTTGAGGTAACGACTCCGGTGGAAGATTGCCGAAGCGTTGATACGTTGTAATCGCATTCTTTAAACTAAAACGGCAAAGTATGGTATAATAAAAAAATTTCCGAAAGGAGTTCGAAAAGATATCTTACTTTGCGTCATGCTCGTACATCCTTATCTAGTTGTAGCCGCTACATCCATCCATGGAGGAGAACATGCCGTGTCCGTCTGGTTGTATCTACTAACATGTCGATGTTAGGTTGAGGAGGATCGTTTTTGGAGCAACACCTGTTCAAGTCTCTGAAATCTATGCAACACCTGATCTATTCATTTTCCTCGTGTCTGAACTACAACTGTTTAACCGACTTGGATTCAGGTATGACATGTAAATGACGGGTGACCAATTTTCATCTAAGTCCGGCATTTCTTCATATCTCCAAGCGAATATGTCCTTGTACTCTTTGAGAAGTTCCACGAGCTTCATGCGTTTATCCGTACACAAGGTTGAGTTGATGGAGATAGGCCTAGGAGATTCCTCAACGATTTCAATCTCATCAGTTGTGGAGTTGGTGTCATTTTGTAGCTGTTGCGGAGCCTCCAATTCCTCTTCTTGTGTTTCGTCGTTCTTACAGCATTCAACTGGGTGCGGAGATTGGGTGCCAGTCTCTCTTGTTAATTGCTAACAATGGGCGCCAGATATTATCTTCCCCTTCTGATCACGGTTTTCCTCGAAAGAGTGTCCCCTTTTGGTGTGAGCATGGGTTGAAGTTTCACCGGATAGAGATGGATGCCTCGTCAGAAAGATGCATCGTGGTGCTTAGCCTCCAAGGATGCAAGTCTGTCTTCTTCCGGATCAAGCCCACGGGTAGGCTGGGGTACACAGACTTCACCGACCTTCCTCGTGGAGTTTCTTTTTGCTCGAACAGTTCCACTCCGCATATCGGTGCATACGGAGACAATTATGCAGGAATACAGATGACTTCCTCATTTAGCATGGTCTTCATGCACCGTATGTGTTGGTCTGGTTTCCTTCGAAGTTCCGTCATCGTGGTGGGCTGCCGTACAATCTTGCATGGGCTAACCTTGGCTGTCCTGAGAGTCTTGAGAGTAATCACATTCGAAGATGCTCCTATGTCGACGAGGGCCCTCCTGAACTCTGAACCCTTGATGCGTGCAGTAACATGTAGGGCCTTGTTGTGACCTTCCTCCTGCTGATTGCGCAAAAACGTCTCCGCGCGCCGATTCTTCGAGAGGTGTGAAAGTTTGCATAAACTTTCCACTAAAGAAACCGCTTCCCGATCTACCCTCTCTGGTTCATAGTGAAACTATTGACTTGAGGAAGATCGTTGTGAGGATCGATCCCGCTGTAGGAGCCTCCATGGCAGGACCGCTCATATCTGATGTCGCTTCTTTGATCAGGTCCATGTAGGTCCGTGCCGTTGAAGTACCTTTTCCGGTTCGTTGAATGCATTCCTTGTTGGCTCCAGGGGCTGTTGCGGGTCATGTGGAAATCGATCAGTTAATGTCTTAAGAGAAGTGAGTACCTCTTTCTAAGTTGCGGCCATATCCGTTTGAGTCTTGGCAAGAGCTTCCTGCTTTTCCATCAAGTCTGCAATGGTAATGGGAGATGGTCCTCCTCTCGCCCCTCCGCTCCTCGTCCCGATGAAGGAGTGGAAGTTGTTGCTCTGGTGACTACCGAGGTGTTACACTTGATGAGATGCCGGAATTTGCAGCTGCTCGGCTCGGGGTGATGGAGGTGTTGTAATATCACCGCCGAGTGATCGAATTGAATGTTCCCATCCTCTCGTACTCACGTGTTCCTTGATTGATCTCTCCTTCCTCAAGCATTTCTTCACAAACTCCAACAAGGGTATTGAGATATAAATCTTCCAAAGGATCCGTAAGTCGTGTGCTCCATTTATTTATCCCAGACGATTGTGGTACCCGGACAAGTCTTTTCATCCGTGGAGTTGCCTCGAGTCTTCGTTGTCACCGGACCATGTTGTTCGTCTCTCCCGAGTCCCCCGTGATTACGCGCTCTTATGCATCTCCACCGGTAAAGGTGTGACTCTGACTAAGGATTCAACGTTTCTTGCACCGCCCGAGTAGATGCATGCCGACCCTTCTTGTAATTGTGTTGTTATATCATTCAAAAAGGCTGGAATGTTTCGCTCCGTCTTCTAGCGATACGGCTTGATTTGCCAAGACATCCTCCAGTATTCTAGCTATACTTCCCATGATATCTGAACCACCTGTGGTCTCCTGGTGATGATACATCGCGAGATGAAAACCGAAAAATTGAGGATTCAATTTTTTGCAACCGATAGATCAACCTCCCACTATGGTCGCCAATTGTTTATGGGTGAAACCTACTCATGCCGAATTTGGTAATTTGGGGTGTGTGGATGAGGAATGAATCTAAACCCTAAACAAATGCACTACGCGGTGAGTGCTTATAGATTCGAGAGATCAATCTGTGCAAGTCCGGCCTAAACCAAGAAATGGCCGTTCCAGACTTGTTTCGGTCACAAAGTGAAGGAGATGGGGCTGATCTTAGGGAGGGAAGCGAAGAAGGTGTTGAGATTGTGAAGGTGTTGTCTTGCTTATGACTTGTAACAGAAAGGTGAGCAGTGCTTGTAATGGATGCAAGCAAGCTCGGGTGTTTGAATACGTTTTGTACTAACACTTGGTTTTCTGTCTCGTCTGGACTTGTGTTGTTGTTTGAAATAGGGCTGAGAACCTATTTATACAAGTCATTGAGCCTTATTCACGTCTCTCGTGGGAAGTGGAGGAAATGGAGTGATGGAGTAGTGGAGTTGTGCGTCGGTGCCACGACCCGCCTTGCCCACTTCTCCTGTTCATCTCTAACCGTCCATGACTTCCGACACGTTCTGTGATGGCGCGTTGCACGCCGCACGCTCGTAAACCTCCGCACCAATACCCCGAGATGTATCCCCCCAGTTTGTGACATGATTGATGTCTGGAATGTGTGGATCATGGATCCACGAAAGATAGCATGTAATGCTGAATTGAATAACTGCGTTATTCAGGAAGTCGATACTTGTGAAGTATCGTGTGTATTTTATGCAGGTACTGCATTATGGTGTGGTAAAGTGATGGGTAATGACGCCTCACTAACCAAATAACTCCTGACCAGGGTTGTATAACCAAGCTGGTGAAGTCGGACGGATGAGATGATCTTTGAGACACTCATCTCGGACCGTTAATGAATATTAGGGTTTTTGAAGAGGCGCGCATCACTCTTCGCCCTTGGTCGAAACCAAGCATGGAAAGGATTTGGAGAGGACCGGCCGGGTATGTGTGGACAAAGCATGCCAGTGTGCACGTCCATACCTCACTGTCCCATGAAGGTGCGATCTAGGCCACCAATTTGACCTTAAAGTTGAGTGGTTGAGATCTGGCTTGCGCGTAAATCCATTGCCGCAAAGGAGTTGGAAACCGCGTGACATCCCTAGTTCGGCACGCGTTTCAAGACGACCCATCTTGGTCGGTCTTGGTCGATCATACCAGCATGTAGGTGGTAGGCTGGTGTTCACACCTATACCCGATATCCCATGAAAACGTGATCCGAGCCATCCAAATCGTCCGGCGAAGTTGAGCGGTCGAGATCAGTTTGGGGTTTGGGAGGCGTGGCCATGCTAGTTTGGACGCACGTTTTGGATTAACCAGGCATGATATGCCTTGGCCGAACACATGAGGAGGTAGATGGGCCCACGGTGGTCATGCTGGTATGACCGGCCCCGCTTAATCTAATATGTGACCCTCCATTCGTGCCGGAGAAGATGGACGTGCGTGATGGCTTGAAACCCTAATTTTGGCTTTCAAAGCCGTGCGCCATCTCTTGTTTGGGTGACAATTTTGTCACGACCAACCATGGTTGGTTTTGACCTATTGGTCAAGTGTGTAGGCGGGCCCACGGTGATCGTGTTGACATGCTCTGGGCCCTTTGAGTCTACATCTACATCCTCCATCTAAACCTGCGAAGATGGATGGTTGAGACCAATGTAGTTAATATCGGATACCGGTTTGTCTCGGCCGAGGACCGGTACACTGGTACAACATTGTATCGGGGAGATTTCGGTTTCAAATATCGGTGCAATATCGGTTATATATTTATATCTATAATTTATAGTGTTTCACACAAAATTAGATAAGATAAAAATGCATCAATTTTAGAAAAACAAAACAAGTTCATTCAAAACATAAGATCCGCCCTATGAAGTTCAAATTGGAAAAGGGGAGCAACTTCATAACTTTAAAGTTCACTATCTAGAATGATAATTAAACAAGGACATTAAAATTTTAATCAAAATCATTTGATCCATCGTAAATATCAATATCTTCGGAGCTCCATCATCTCCACCAAGTAGTCCATAATTAGTGTCGCACATCAAGTCATCGGTATCATGTCCATCATATTCGTAGTCGAGTTGGATAAGTAGATTTGCGTCGAGAGGTACAAGCACCTTTACCAACAACTGGCCTACTTTCTTCACCAACAATATCCTGCAAATTATCCAATGTAACATTATCGCCTTCTACAGCCAAGTCATCCAAATTCTGTAAAGCCAACCATTCATCATTGTCATCACGCTCATCCAGAAAAATAGGATCACGAGCTTTCGGATCATCATTATATTCACTGATTTCTTTGTATCGACGCTCCAATTTCTTGTTATATTGGATAAAGACACTATCATTCAATTTTTGTTGTTTTATGCGATTTCGCTTCTTTGAGTGCAACTGAAAGACGAAAGAATAATAAGTAAATATGCAATGAAATACGAAAGATAATAGGTAAACTAAGTGTTTCATGCTTTGCTGCTTGTTGTGATAAGAAGACAAAGGTTTACAGGCATCTCATGTTCCTTGTTCAAACGAAAAAACAAAATAAGTGTAACCTTATTTGAAAGAATGTACAATTTGACCAACGAAAAGACAAGTAATACATGAACTTGTAAAAATGTAATTCAACAACAATATTACTAATCGGTGCAAGTAAGACTCAACAAGATTAGAATACTTACATTCTCGAAATGTGCTCCGTTTCGCTCACACGGGAAAGCGTAACAAGTAAGACTCACACCACGATTGCAAATTTTTGTAGGTTTGGGGCATCGATTCCTCCATATGTAATCCACCAATCATCTGTCATAAACACGGACAAAATAGTTATACAAATTCAAAGTTTACACAAACGTAATCAAACCTTCGTCTTACATAACAAACAAACTTACGAGGTTGATCTTTATCTCTTCTTTTTTTGCAAGTCGGAGTTCCCAAGATCCCGTAAGCATCACTATAGACTCTCAATTTAGTTGTAGCTTTCTCAAGTTCATCTTCATTGGGAATAAGCCTTTGCATTGCTGTATGAAGTCCCCTTTTGATTTCTCTGTACTTAGGATCATTATCCATTAAATGAGGAGGGATCTTGTAGAATATGGAAGGATTTAAATAATAAGCAAGACAGTTGTAGAGCATGGTTGAAGTTACTCTTCCATATTTTATCAAAGATATCCTTAATTATAGCCCAAGTATTATCATCTTCACTGAAATTCTTCTCGAGTTTGTCCCTTGCTATTTTCATTGCTTCATAAAAACAAGGCATTGTAGGTTTGCGCTCGATATCCACTAACCTTACAACCTTAACTAAAGGCTTTAGCACTCTACAAGAATAATCAACATCTTCCCAAAATGTACCGTTTGTAACAATTTTAAGTGCATTAATTCCCATATTTTCTTTTGCAAACCTCATGTTCAACCACTTATCATTCACAAACATTATCTCGCAAATGAGTTTTATACTTTCGAGACTTTCTAGTGTGTAGTACCGAGTAGCAAATCTAGTCTTTGTAGACCTATGTAATTCTCCACCGATCATCTCCCTCATTAAGCTCAATACTTGAAAATGGGCATAAATATATGTAACGAGTCTCTTACCTAAAATGACGGCTGTCTTGATTCGTGGAAGCTTGTCACCAAGTGCTTCTAGCATCAACTGAACACAATGAGCACCACAAGGAGTCCAAAACATATTTGGGTATTCAAGCATTAAATCTTTCCTCGCCTTTTAAAATTTGAACCATTATCGGTAATGAATCGAACTATATTTTCTTCCCCAACATCGTTAATTACCTCCTTTACAAGCCCAATGTATGAAATTAGCATCATTGGTTCTGCTTGACGCATCCACACTTCAAAAACTGTCCTTTCGGACAATTCACCAAAAGTTAATAAGATGTCGCTTTTTCCCATCCGTCCAGCCATCAGACATGATTGAACATCCAAACCTCTTCCAATGATCCCTAAATGTATTAACAAATTTCTTCATTTCTTCTAACCGGTCCTTGAAAAGATTATTACGAATCTGATGGTAAGATGGCTGGGCATAGCTTTCCCCATAGTCGCCTATTGCATATATCATTTCTTTGAAACTTGGGCAACGAATCTGCAGTTATATGATATCAATTCTCGCTCATCCATGCTTTGAAATGCATTTCCATGCGGTCTTCATTAACTTCTCTTTCACAAACCGAATCTCTTTCAAGAGTGGCTCATTGAGTTTTCCGGTGGTCTCTGTCTTCATATATAAATCCATTGGACCTCTATTATTACTTTGACTTATCCGCTTTCTCTTTGCCTCGATTCCGAGATGTTTGGTTGATCGTCACAGCAGCACCACCACCGCCCATATTGGTATCAGTTTCAACTTCCTGTTCCTCAACATCGGTCTAGAAGATCGTGAGCCTTCATCTGAGTTGTTTGCACGCCGGTACGCTAAATCAATGTTATCCCTATGAGCTTTTTTGGTCCTCTTTACAGAATACACCAGACTAACTTTGTTCATAATGGTAATGGTCACATTTGGACATGATGAAACATTCCCTTTAATATGTAGAAGATGCTCCTTAAGCCTAGTGATTCCACCACCACGGATTAATTTGTTACATAACAAACAAGTAATTATATTTTGATTTACCGGGTCTTGGCGTTCACCCCATTCCCATGCCGGATCTTTATTTTGAGTAGCCGTAGAAGAGGGCAATGAACCACAGGTAGAGTTTGTGGTATTTGAATTTGATGCATTAGAAGAATCCATAATCACAACCTACAACAGAAATGAAACAAATTAAATCTCAAGCACAAAAACTGATAATGTATGCAAATACATACTAAATGGGAGCTATCCCCAGCCTACAATCTTCATTTAACAAAACCATTTCATTATATTTTTAAACTCACCATTTCCATCTTCAAATTCAATCTTAAACACAGCAGATTAAACCTCACAAACCCCATAGTTAAACTCTAACTAATATTATCACCAACAACACCCCCATGTTCATTTTGTTTTGTTTATGAACCTAAGTCTATAACAAATAGCAGTAGTAGGAGCATCCAATCAATAACAGGGTGGTACAACTTCAAGTAGAAATTCATCATCTTCTTTTAGATCTAACAAGTTATTGCTAGAACTGGAAAAGACAATTAAAAGAAGGAAATCTACCAAAAACATATATGAGATTTAACACAGAACATTCATCACATAACAATTAAAAGAGATTAATAATCAAACAATGAAAAAAATGTACAAAGAAAGAAGAAGAGATTAATAATCAAAACCTACCTCTTGTTAGCAAAAGAAAAATCAATTGAATCTCGCCATTAAGATCGAGAAGAAGTCTTTTTTTCTGCTGCAAAGAAGTTTTTTGGCCGAGTATCGATGGGATTTAGGGATATCATCTATTCCCTTCGATAGAATTCGAAATTACCCCGGTAATTTTCAATAAATGACAAATATCGCCGAAAATGGCAAATATCACAAACATCGTTATATCGTTTTCCTCGTACCGCCGATATTATCGGCAAAATATCGTATCGCGATATTGAACTTTCCGTATCGCTCAACAGCCGGTACCGGTAAAATCGCCGATATATCGGCCTAAGACGGCGAAATTGACTACATTGGTTGAGACTGCTTTGCAACACATGTAATATGCCGCAAACCCTAATTTAGGGTTTTCCGTCCATAATGCTTGGTATGAACGGTTTCTTGGCAAGCTAGGCCAATGACCGACCATGCAGGGTCGACCGTGGGTATTCCATACCTACTGGGGGTGATGGAATTGATCCGGGGTCATCCAATCATGCTTATGGAGTTGGATGATCGCGATCGAGATCATATCCGGACCGATACGGTCAGTCCGGATGCTCAATCGGCTAGTATAACACACCGAGAGGGGCTCAATCGGGCTAGTATAACACACCGAGAGTCAGCCTGTACGGGTATTTCGTACATGGTTTCATTATAGTGCTTGGAGGTTCGTGTTACTCAGAAGAGTAACACTACTGTCATGCCACACTAATAATGAGTACTGGAAATACAAGGTGATATGAAATTCACAGAAGGGATTGTTGCCACATGCTCCATCCTCGAGGAATTTCATGTATTCACATAATGGGATTGTTGCTACATGCTCCATTCTTGGTGAATTAAGTGAGGGAGTATCCAACACTTATAAATGGCTTTATCTTTTACAAGATGTCAAAAGCACAATTTTTCTCGGTTTTTTACAAATTTATCCTTAAACGAAAATCCACCATCAACACTAGGGTTTCACGATTTTAGGAAATTTGATATCAGATTTCATATGTTTTTTTCTTTTCAATCTTTTTTTCATTTTAGTCTATCGATTTTAGGTTTCATCTCTGAATCTTTTTTCACTTTTAGGGATTTTGATTATAGTTTTTCAATTTCAGTTTATCGATTTTAGGGTTTCATCTGAAATATGTTGTTTCCGATTTCAGTTTTTCGATTTCTTCTTTTTCTTTCGATTTAAAGGTTTTATATGTGAATCTAACACGATTTTATTTTTTCCAATTTAGGGTTTGTCTAGGTTGAAGAGGTGAACTACTTTGAAGAAAGAACTCTGAAGAACTGAAGAACATAGAAAGGTATAAGTTTAATTTATTGTTTTATGTTAAGTTGATTTAGGGGTTTTGATATATTTTCAATTTAGGGTTTAATTTCTATTTTATGGTTTTTTGTATTTATATGATTCTTATTTCAATGAACTGGTAGTGAAGTTGTTTTGATTGTACTTCATTATTTTTTTTGTGAAGTTGTTTTGATTTTGGATGATAATATCATTCTGAGATTTGGGTGTTTGCTGAACATGATAACAGAACATGATAAATAGTCCTTGTGGGGATTCTGAAAATCTACTTGTAGCTCATTCTCTCTTCATTGAGTGGATGTTTCTGTCGTTAACCTAAGGGCTTCGGCAACCCTACCACTAGGACTAGTTTGTTTAAATTATGAACTTAGGAACTTTTGTAAGTTTGTATGAACTGAACTTAGGAAGTTATTTAAGTACTTTGTATGATCTTGTAAAGTATTACGTCTGATCTTGTAAAGTTTATTTTGAAGAGTAATATATCATATGATGAGAACAAGAAATAGATGAAGTGGATATGTCAAAATATAATTGGTTAGCATTTTATTGTGATTCATTTCATAGCTACAAGTTAGACTTCAAGTGGGAATATCAACTTCATGAAATGGAAACTGGCGGAGTTTATACACTTGAATTCTAACATGTATCTTTGAAGTTCTAGGTGAAAAGAAATCACGATAAATCCATGACCTAGCTATATTGCTTGGTTGTATTCATTTTATTGATCGAAAATGTTGTTGGTTTTGTATTGATGTTGAGTACATATATGGTATGAATTTTCATTTAATATAGATACTGTCAATCTTTAGGATATGTCATCTATGGTTGATAAGGGATGGATGAAATGTTCCCGTAAATCTGCTCAGTACATAGAAGGTGTTAGGTCATTTATAAAATCTGTTAATAAAAATGGTGGTAGAAATACCTTATACTCATGCCCTTGTGTTTGTAAGAATGGTAAAGGATTGGAGCCACTTAGTAAAATTTCATTGCATTTGCTTAAGTATGGTATTCAATCTACGTATACGCCATGATGTTTGCATGGGGAAAAGTTAGAGGTAGAATCACGGTCACATGAGGATAATACTAGTAATAGAAATTTAGCTGAGAATGTAGAAAATGTATGAGATGTAGTTGTTGATCCTGCTATAGGCGTGGATGATAATTTAGGAGATGTTGTTGAGGATGTTGGTGCTGCTATAGGTTTAGATGATAATATTGGTACAGATCGATCTGTAAGAGGGAAGCTGATAAATGTGTGAGATCAATGATGATCGAAGATTGTAGGTGTATTGTGTATTCTGCGTGAAGAAATAAGATAAGCTTTGATTGATTGAATTTGCTCTATTGAGAGTAATTGCTCAGACGTTGAGTTGTTAATCTCTTGTTGTCTGTTTGACGAAAGATTGTCTTGTTTTTCAATCATGATTCAGAGACTTATTTATATTGCTAGAATTGTAAACACCTTGATCCCATGAATTGTGACAGTTATTGGATTCAAAGAGTGGGGAAGTGGAAATCGTGTTAAAACCAGTTGCTCATCGTGCGGAGACTTGGTTGATTTTTCATCCACTACTTTGCTAACTCATCCAACCGATTGCACGACTTGCTCACCTTCTCATCGTGTGTATGAACACACGTGCTGTAGACCGCCAGACCAAAACCCTAGTTAATATCCCTCATGTGACACGATTGATGTCTCGTGATTGTGGAGTCTGCAAGGCAGACGTGTATTTAGTTAGTCAGTTGCTGACTTTATAGGACGACAAGTCCTTGTATTGCTGAGTCGAACGTGATTTGTAAATGTTCTAAGACTCATGAATCGAATGTGTCTGTGGAGAGGTGTAATTCTCGAGTAAACGTTCACAGTTAAGGTTGATAGTTGAACCAATATTCCTTAGTCCGAGCAAATATTGCTCATTTGAGAAAATGTTGCTCGTTTGATGAATTATTAATTTAAAATACTGGCAACTGAACCGAGTATAGTAATTAAAGTGTTGATTACGGGATCAACATAAAATTATTGGTGTTTGAATCTGGAATTATGAACCTTGGATTCGAAACCCTAATTTTCGATCAAGTGCTTATCAATTGATGATTTATTGAAAATCAACTACGGAGTGAAGTAGGGACCGGCTACATGGGATGATGAACCGCCATGCAAGCGTCAGATGCTCGAGTGAGCAAATACCAAAGTCTCTTGAAGACCAACTTGGTGAAAGGATGATTAAATGTTGGTTTAATCATTTATTAAAATAATGCTCATCTGAGCCTTAGGTGATAAAACCTAATTATGAAGAGATGAGGGACCGACCAAGGGGTCATGAAACCGGCCCTGGTTGGTCACTGGAAGAATGACAATCGTTTTATGAAAATCCCAAATTGTTTGGAAGAGTTTGAACCTAATGTGAATAAATTAGGCCAAATGATGAAAGTATGTGGGACCGGCCTCTTGCAAGCCAAAGAGCCAACCTTGGTCGGTCAAGGTAATATGCTCACGTCACCAAAGTGTCCGCGTCTCAGTCCTGAGAATTTTGATATTTTCTGGCGTGCATTTGAGCAACATTTTGAGAAAATATGAAGAAACCAAGGTTTTTGCTCAAACTGAGGAAACTTCATAAGATGAAGGAAATAATAATAATAAATAAAGGAATCATGAAGTGTGGGACCGGCTATGTCCAAGGCATGGCCGGCCGTCCAATAAGCCCGGTCCCAAGACACTTTTCCTAATTTTATATCATTTTCATGATTTTAGGGAAATACCATGAAATCAAGGAGTTCTCCTTAAAGTGAAGGAGTTTCCATGTGATGAAGGAAACCATAATAATTACGGAAAATGGGTCATTTGTCCAAAAA
Organism: Papaver armeniacum; assembly: GCA_023531295.1. NCBI lineage: Eukaryota > Viridiplantae > Streptophyta > Magnoliopsida > Ranunculales > Papaveraceae > Papaver > Papaver armeniacum. The sequence goes on along the minus strand of JAJJWW010002883.1, from coordinate 99,036 downwards.
CTTTTAAAACATGGTTCAAATGGACGAGTAAAAATTATTATGGGTGAAATGGACAAAAAAAGTAGAAAGGATGAAACTGGATTCATCCTGCCTTAAACTTAAAAAATAGCGAGGATGAAACTGGACGCATCCTGATGTAAAATTACAAAAAATAAAAAGTATTTGAAAATGGGTAGGATGAAACTGGTTACATCCTGGATATTTTTATATTTTTGTCCATTTAAACAGTATCAAAATCTAAATGTCTTTTTCACCCAGGAATTATTGATTTTGGTCTTTTTAACCAATTTTGTGTAATAATTAATAATAAAATAAGGGGCGTGTGGGGACGGCCGACTAGGGCATGGCCAGCTAGGGCCCGGTCCCGTGAGTTTTCCTTCATTTTATATTATTTTCATGATTTGAAGGAAATATCATGAAACCAAGGAATTTCATGGGATGAAGGAAATAATAATAATAAACTAATGAGAAATGCAAGGTGTGGGACCGGCCACAACTAGGGCATGACCGGCCGGCTAGTGAGGTCGGTCCCGCGACACCTTTCCTAATTTTTATTATTTCCTTGATGCGAAGGAAACACCATGAAACTGAGGAGTTTCCTTGAAACTAAGGAATTTTGTTCAAATGAAGGAATTTTCATGAGATCAAGGAAAAATAGTAGAAGTATAATAAAACAGAAAATTAGGCGTGGGACTAGCCACGGCGTGACTAGCCGGCCGGTGGGCCCAGTCTCCTAGCGTCTTAGCTAATATTTTATTATTATTGTTACTATTTTCTTCCTATTTTGCATAGGTTCATCATTCCTTCGTATTTTGGAATGCTCATTCGTGCATTCAGGTGCTCGTTAGTGCATTATTGCTGAGTACACTTGCACCATTTTGGTCGGGGCTTACTCCATAGCGGCTCAGATGCCCGTATGTTGAATATTTATTACTAACCCATGGAATTCTGCTGGGAAGAACCACGAATTGAAGTAACGAAATAACAATTGGTGAATAATATAAGGTTGAACTATATATTATTATCTTCGTATGGATATTATCTACAACATATCAAAATTTAATAGCAATTGGACAAACGAGCAAAAGGATGTGGTCAAAACATTGGACTACATGACATCTGAAAATCTTCTGGAAGTCCCCTGGAAGTTAACTGTTTCGTCGATTTCGACCCCTAAAAATGCTCAAAACTTAAAAATATTATTTAATAAAGCTTGGAAATTTCCTGGGCATAATAAAACTGGGGTAGACCGTAAAAATCCGACATCGACGAAGATTCTACATCGTTTTTGCTAAAGGGTCAATTTGAATTTCTCGACGTATTTTGGCAAAACTTTTCGTATATTCACATGAATTCTCATTCATTCATTCATAAATCAAGAAGTATATGCTTATATGGATAAAAGTCAAGAGAAATACTTACTTGGGTGGTCTCTGAAGCGTTCAAAGAACCTGATTTGCCCGTATCAACATCAAGAGCACAATTGCTTTCATTCGGTTTTGAGCTCTGGGAATTTTCTTTATCGCCATTTTCCGAAGAAGAACGAACATCACCAGTACTCTCCACTTCCATGGAGACATACTCCATTCTCAACAATTATAATTTTATCTACAAAGCATCATAATTGGTTGTACGAAGAAATACTTACGACCTCTTCTTCATCACTCAAGTCACGAACTGTTTGCCCAGCAGCAGAGAACTGAAGACCGTAAATACTCGATGGAGTGAAGTTCTGCAACAGAGTAACAAATATTGGTTTATAATCCTAATAATGCGGATGAGAAGAATTCATAGCAAAAGAAGTACTGACAACTCACCAATGAACCTACCGGGGACTTTATAGTATTGGACCACAATTTATAATTCTTGCTCCTGCCTTCTCCACCATGAATAGTTGCTTCAGTTTCTGAGAGGTCTACATCGATTCGAGGTCTTACGTTACGACCGTCCTGTGAATTTTTTTTGATGCAATAATCAAAACACAATTATCATAATTTTATGAAGATTGTACAAAGAATACTTACTTGTGAACATCCTGGAGATGTTTTCTGTTTATCACCACTAGGGAAATGCTTCAGTCTTGGTCGAGTAGCAATCATCTCAGCTGAAGGAGGCTCCTTCACAAAAGGTTGATCAACCGTCATGAAATCGAGTAAACGCCCGAGTTGTTGATCCCAAAAGTTTATGTAACCTGGAGTTACATATGTAATTTGCTCAGAGTTAGGGAACCAGTATTCACTCTCTTCCTCATGTGTGCGGTCTAAACGGGTCATGAGCTGTTCAACCGATGGTTTCCTTCTTCGAAAAGTCGGAACACACTGATCCATACCCATTTGCTGAGCTTCCCTATCAATTTTGTATTCCTCCACCGAGAATTCTCCATGTATTACTGATATTAGGTAACCAGGAGTGCAACTCAACATAAAATACCTCTCGCCATCGCTCAAATCAGCACCAGATTTCAAAGTCATACTCTCTTCAAGATTGAAAGTTGTCAATCGAGAAATATAAGGAGGGATTGACACCCATGGACGGAGTTGAATTCAGATTCATGGTCTAACACTTCAATGAAGCGGGTCTTGAGTCGGGTCTGCTTTGTAGACCAGTGCATGATCCTGGCATTGTCCCTCTCAGAGAAAACATGAAGAGCATCAACATTCAATCCTTGCAAGATAGTACGTGGAATGGGTGCATAATTCTTGAAACGTTCCCACATCAAAGCTTGAAGAAACATCGTATTGGCATAGCATTCAATCTTCATAAAGCCATTCGAGATGCTGGAGTCTATAATCAAGGAGTCTAAGTTAGAGTACAAAGAACCCAAGAACAGACTACCTATTGGGAGTTGCTCACCCTTTGCCATCTTAATGGCAAAGGGAATCACGAACGGCTTCAACAAATTTCTAGTATCTTCAAATACATCTGTAGACAACCATAAACACAAGAAAGAAGCAATAGATAACGCATCGTCGACAAAGCCGCCAAGAGGAGTATCTCTCGCCACCAATGTATTAACCAGAGATCATAACAACCTTTTGCTATCGGATACCTTATTAATCTCCTCCATTGCAGCTGTCAAGATGTTAGAGATTGTTGTTTCCTCTGTTGAAATAATTTCAGGAAGTTCACCCGTGATCGGAAGATGCAACAAAGAAACTACATCCTCTAAGGTGACGGTAAACTCTCCCCATTTGCATATGAAAGTGTGAGTTGGAATACACCAGCGAGCAAGTAGAGCTACCATACCTCGCGCATCATGAAAAATGAACAAGTCTCCAGATGCTTGGATAGCCCTTGTTACTTGTGCATCATGCAAAAGATGGCTCGAACATGAGAAAACCCAAAGATATACCTTGCCCATCCGTAAATTTTTTCTAAAGGCCGTCGAGAAAGATTGAATACTATGATTGACGCATAAAAATATCCTCGTTCAAGACAACCAAATGGTCGCTGAGGAGTCACCAATTTTTTTCCGAGTAACCTCTCTCGGGATATATCAAGACGAAATGTCGGAGTTCTGAGGCGCTTTTTCGAGGCCCTTGGGCCACAAAGAAAACATCCTCTATATTTGGAACATTCTTGATTCCAGGTGTTTCATCTTCTTCTTCACCAATAGAAGTCTCATCCATGCATGTATCATCTCTGGAGACATCATTTTCTTGAGAGTCAGACATCCTTGCGAAGTAGCTGTAACATGCACACAATACTCTACTTCAGTATATCGTCCATACAAGATGCAAACTTCGACAAGATGGTGGAATTATGCAAATAACAAAATGCTCAATTAGCATCTACAAAAATGGTAATTCTTAACTCTTACCTTTTTATGATTCCACTAACAGTAGTGATTGTAATGCAAGAGTTAACACTTCAAAACTCGCTCGTTTCTTCGAACCTACAAAAGACGAGCGAAACTTAGATTTTCATAAAATCATAAACACTTCCACTGTGTGAGCATTTATCATAGAATTATGAAAACTGAACAATATTTCTTCATGAATAATTGTTCACTTTTAAATATTACTCAAAGTCGCTTTGATTTTCAAAATATATATATATATATATATATATATATTTTATATAATAAAATAAAAACGTGAATTACTCACGTAAAATTTTTTGACGTGAGCAAAACTCACGTGAATAAATATTTTTTGGATATTCCACGGTTTTATATAAAAAAAAATATTCTTTGTTCAATCGTCCGTCTTTGAAACGAGGGTTCATTTCGATTTTGTGAAAGCTCACACCTTTTAAGATAAAGTTTTGGTTTCCATGAAAGCTCATAAACAAAATTTTATCACTAGACACAGGTCTATATATAAAAAAATCTCTCCTAAATCAGTGATTATTACTAGTTTCTTAAACTAACGATCGAATGAACATACATTTTTCAAACAAGGGTTTTCTACAAAACTTACACTTACATATATGCACATATATATATATATATATATATATATATAACTTTAACATGAAAAAAAACGTGAACAACTCATGAAACAACAAACAAAAAAAAATTCGCACAGACTGCCTATGCTGCCGTGAAGTTGGCCTGGACAAAGGACGGCGACGGTCAATGGCGTTAAGCTCTAATTTTTTTTTTCCTCCCTCTTTGATGTGAAGGTGATGAAGAGATGAAGGTGGTCGGTCGTTGGAGGAGAGATAAAAAAAAAAGGGGGGAATTAATCCCATTTGTATCAAATTTTATTTCCTAAACCTAATTTCACAAGGATTTACTTTCTTGGGCCCAGACCCGTGAATCCTAAACCGACCAAGGTCCCATCATCAAATCAGCGGTGCTACACCACTTTATGCTCGTTAGATGACACTCTATCATGCCACTGGGATCTTCGTTCAAATCGTGGTTTGCTCGTGCAATCGGAAATCCGGTAACATCTTATCTTACGACTAAGTTCAATTACTTATTTCGTTTGTAACTAGAAAATCACCATCCAGTGATGACTGAGGAACATGAGTGTCCCTCACTAAGCAAGGGACTTAATGTAGATGGTGGATTTTTGACAAAGGCTAAAATCGTAAAACCATTATTATACATGCTCCTGATCCAGCAATCAGATGAGTATTGAGGCTCATGTCTCTCATCGAAGCATGAAAGCTCATGCCGCAAGAATCTCTGACTGAGAATATTGTCTCTCAGAGTATATGTAGATTTGTAGTCTCTCAGCTGAGGCAACGACATATCTCATGAATACTGAGCAATTTCAGTAATTACTTATATATAAAATCGAAAGATTAGACGAGACTTACTCGCTAGTATAGAGCAATAACGTCTTCAGGATGTAACAATGTTTTCCCTGACTATATAAAAGAAATATGACGCTTCAACAAGCTCATATTGCTCAATTTTCAGATAATTAATTAGAGCTGTCAATTTATAACCCGGCCAGCGGGTTGACCCTAACCCGACTTGTTTCAACCCGGCCCGGCTTGGCTTGTTATCTAAACGGGCCGGGTTAGGGTTAGCACATACAACCCTACTAGAAAACAAGCCGGGCTAGGGTTGACCCGCGGGTTACCTGCCAACCCGTCAAATTTTTGTCATCCCTACCAACTCTTTGAATTCCATGATTTTATCCTACTGTATATTACAATTTAGTTATTTTAGATCGATAAATTTAGTTAATCTTAGATCTAGCCAAGCCTATATTACAATATTAAGTTTCAAATAATCAATTAATAAATCAAATGATAACTTAGATTCATCAATCACACATTTATTCAGGAATTAGGATGCCCCAAATTGATAAGAAAACTAATATAACAAAGAAAGATATAAGCAAACAGATAAACATATATTCTCTTTATGCAGGCGCTTTCAATATTCTTGATAATAGATTTAGTATGGCGACAAGGAGGGAGAGTAAAATCAATGGCAGAAGAAATACCAAATGATGAAAAATGGAGATGCAGATCTTGCTGCTATGACTATATATATATAGAATTACTGACTGTAAAAATTGAAAAATAAAATTGAGCTGTAGAGGAGGAGTATTTTTTTCTCGATAAAGATCAAGTGACGGAGGATTTTTAACAAAAGAGAAAATGAAAACAATCGGCAGCTTATCCAAAAAAAAAAAAAAAAAAAAAAGCAAAACTTTTAAACTATCTTATCGACATTAGAGTATGATAGAAAAATGAAGTTGATGTTAAGGTTCCGTGTCTAGGACCATAGGAGAACTAAAGTGTCCAGTTAATAGCTAATTAGTGTACTAGTACAAAGAACGTCCACTTCAATAGCCCAGTGGTGGTTGGGCTGTTAACTAAACTCCTATTCGACTTCGACCTAGGTCGATCGTCCCTTGCAAAATGGAGAGCTTTATTTTTTTTTGTTTTTTTAATTAAAATCTAATATTAACCAGCTAACCCGCCAGGGCTGACCCGCCTAGGGTTAGGGTTGGGGTTTTGAGCTTGTTCATGAATAGTGCTAGGGCTAGGGTTGACCCTAACCCAACAACAGGTTGGCAAGCTAGGGCCGGGTTGACCCTAGCTTGGCCCGTTGACAGCTCTATAATTAATGCTCCTAGACAGCATGCCTGCTAGTATGGAGCCATCAATTAATTATCTCTAATCCTTAAATTCATTAACTGAATATTCAGAAATATTCTACGTTTCCAAGTTTGTCGTTTTGCAAGGGCTGTGTAAAATCCTCTTAGACGAGCTTATTGCAAAACGTGTTTTTATGACTTTCACGTTATTTGCTGATGTCTAGCATGTAAAATAAAGAACTTAAATATCATTGGTTCACTTACATGATAAATTTTATGATTTCCTTCGGTTTCATGCTTAGATGGCTCTAATCTCATGTAATCTTCGTATTAGGTGCCAAATACCGAAGTTGAGAATGAAGGAGCCAATAATGATGACCTGAGCAACCCTGAGGTTATTGATGAAGAAAAGACCATCTCTGCACTCCAAATTCATGAGGGAGTTGTTGCTGATGTTGTTAAAGATACTGAGACTTCAATTGTTGTTGCTTCAGTGGCAGAAAAAGCCGAACCACGAGTAGAAGAAACTGAAGAAACTGTTGCCATGACTATAAAGTTGCTCCAGTAAGTGAGAATCATATAGTTGTGCATGAATATCCGAGTGCAGGGATTGCTTTTGACCCTCCATTTGATGCATCACTCCCATACCATGAACTAGTTGGTGGATTCAGTGTTCATATTGGATATGCCAGCTTATACGAGAAGATATGGAGGAAATTTGGTCACATCATCGTTACCTGAGATCCCAAGCGTGCTTATTCTTTAACAATGCAAGTAAGTGTTATCTTGCATATTGTAAGTGATATATGCGCTAGGCCAGAAATATTTTTACTCCGGATGTACTCTTTGATTGGGAGTTTAACTTGGAGAATTCTGAGAGACTTGGCTTCAACGTGAAGTGGCTTCGTAAGAAGATATATGCTATCAAGGACTCATGTGAGAATAACACACCCTTTCCCTATGATGTTGTGATGGAGAAGGAAGGCAAGATTGCTAGGCTGACTGAAGAGCTGAACATGGAGAAGGTGGCCTTACAAGTCTTGAAAGATGCAGAGGAGCAAAAGTCTTTCTTTGCTGATGTTCTTTGATTTCTTTTCATAACCTCTTGAACTTCTGAACTTTTGAGAGATGTGAGGTTTTATTTTTTGGTTTTGATTGGTTTTGGATAAGTAGATGATTGAGGATTTTCTTTGGATTTGATAGAGATTTTCTTTAAGTAAACTGAATTTTGATAAATTGCTGGATTCAAATTATTGAATGCAAGTATTGCAAACATTTTGGAGGAATTGAAATACAATAAAATAAAATGGGGTTTTTGAGTTTACCCACTAAAAAAAATAGTGATGGAGCTTTCCCCCTAAATTGTTAATGTTAGCAAAAAAATGATATTTCTGTCAAAAATACCCTTCGTATTACACATGTGCGACCCATAGTATGCGCATCAGCCACTACCACCGTTGAATGTCGCCCCCTAACACCGTTGTTAACAATGAAACTTAATATTTTTCAGTATTAGGTTAAAATCTTCGTTAAATCAAGTAACAATTATCCTAGTAATAAACTAAAAACACCATTAAACTTAGTAATAAACCATTTGATAAAACTCACCATTAAGCCTATTGGACAACCTTCGTTCAGTCTTTCATTCTATTACGAATTGACAAGTTGCATTTTAATACAAGCAATTGAGGAATACAATAGAAAATTAATAAACTATTAACTAATTGTTTGAGACCTAATGTCATTAAATCAAAGCCTATAGGGTACAGACTGTTGTTGCAGTACTTCTCAAGAAGCAATTTCGGTACAGTAAGGAAACCCTCAAACATATGTGTATGGGCTATGAATGAAACGTTTAACCTAGCAAGAACCAGATCCCTTGATAGATTTTGTTGTATTGTTTTTCACTTTGTTTTTATTCTTCCATCTTCTGTATTCCCGAGCCATGGCGAGAATTTGTCGCAGCAATGCTATATAAACCTTCAAAATAATTGTATATAGTCTTATTACTACAAAAGCATTTTGATTTCACACTCAATCAATAGATTTTTTATTAAATCCAATTTCTTTGTATTATGTTGCAACACCAGCACTACATTCTCTATTTTCCTTATTTAGTATTGCCTAGCTAGTTAGTTAATTTCCTTAGTTAGTTCGTTACCTTAAATTCAACTAGTTTGTTTAAGAAGTCGAAATGAGTTGCCTTTATTACGAGAACACTTGAACAAGAAGTAAACTCGGCTATAAATACTTAGTTCAGTTTTTCCTATCGATCAATTAATCAAAAACAAACAATCTTTTAGTTATTTTTATTGTTTTCTTCTTTTTGTTTATAATCTGGTGGCTGATCTCCAACTCAACGGATCAAGGTTTGGTGCTCTTACATGGTTCTTGTGCTTATTTGGTCTAGAACCCTAATATCTGGTATCTCAGAGCAGGTTCGATTTTCACCCAATTTTTTTTTTCTAATGACGATTACTGAGGAGGTTCAAAGTCTAAAAACAAGTCAGGAAGCTCTCACTAAATCCGTTAACGATTTCATGCATGCTATGGCAGAAAGTCATGATGATTTGGAAGGATCTTTCGAAAATTTATTTACTAGATTACAGAATTCAAACACCAAAAATATGGTTGCGCTTATGGATGATAATAGGAAGGCAATGGCTACTATGATGCAAGCCAATAAGCAAGACATGGCTTCTCTTGGTGATACTATTGCTAGAAGTATGACACAACTTCTCCTGGCATGATTTCCCCTCAATTCTACTCCCCATGGTTTCACTATCAACACTAATGAAAACATTGGAGCTACTGGTTTCAATAATGGTTCTCTTCCTGACAACAATTCTGGTATACGTACAGCTTCTATTAATTTGAATTTCCAAGTTTTAATGGTACAGATTCAGCAGGATGGATTTTTCGGGCGATCAATACTTTCGTCTGCATAACATAGCGAAGCTCTCAAAATACCCTTAGCTACCGCTCACTTTACTTTGGTGAAGCAAACGCTTGGTATAGATGGATTCAAGGTAAGTTAACAGATCCTTCTTGGCTTGCACTTTTGTTCACGTATCTGTGATCGTTTTGCTGACAGAAGGTTTTCAAATCCTCGTATGGCATTATCAACAATATCTCAAAACGGAACAGTTCGTGAACATATTCTCGAGTTTGAACAAATTTTGAATTTTATTACGGATTTACCTGAGGATTATATTGTTGATCTCTTTATTAAATCATTGAAGCCACGAGATAAGATCTATGGTTGAAGTATTGGAACCTCAAACTTTATCTGTAGCTTTCCAGAAAGCTCTTAAAAAGGAGGATGTGCTACTTCAAACTTCTTCTTTCTACAAAACAGCTCGACCTAATCCTTTCAGACAAGCGCTTAATAATGCGCAGTTTAGAAAAAGTGCAATTCCTCCATGAGCAAAAAGATTGTCATTGGAAGAACAAAGAGAGAAACGAGAAAAGGGATTATGCTTTAATTGTGATCAGTTATATGCTCCCGGTCATCTTTGTGCTAAACCACATTTATTAGTTTTGTATATGGCTCCAAACAATGTTGAGTTCAATACTGATAGCGATGAGGAAGAAGATATACATATTACTGAAACTAGTGAAGCTGATACTCATCCAGAATCTGAAGTTTCACTACATTCTTTATTGGGATCTTCTTCTCCTAAAACTATGAGAATCACAGGATATATCCAAGGGGAACCTCTTACGATTCTCATTGATTCTGGTTCTACTCACAATTTTCTCCATCCATCAATTGCTATGAAACATGGTTTTTCTAATAAACCTGTTAGCACTGCTTTGCAAGTAATGGTTGGAAACGGTGGTTTTTGGAAACTCAAGGCTCTTGTACTGATATTTCTCTTAAACTACAAGATTATCAGTTAACTACTGATTTCTTTCTCTTGGCTATTAGTGGATGCGATGCAATTCTTGGTGTGCAATGGCTTCAAACTTTAGGAGAATCACATGGGATTTTAAGAAACTTTATATGAGATTTCATTTAAACAATAATGAATATCTATTAGTTGGCAATACTGCAGCCTCGGTCATGCTTTTGGATAGTTTTCCGCTACAAAGATTATTGGACTGTACACCCAATGTTTTTCTACTTCAGCTTGCTCCTACTTTGTCAACATCATCTGATCAGGTACCCACTGAAGTTTCTCGCTTACTTTTGCGTTATTCAGATATCTTTGGGTCTCCAACATCTTTACCACCTAGTAGACCACATGATCATCGTATACCTTTGCTTCCTAACACTACACCAGTAAATGTTCGACCTTATAGATATCCACACTTTCAAAGGGCTGAAATTGAAAAAATTGTGTCAGAACTCAAGCAAGCTGGGTTCATTCGTCAGAGCTCTAGTCCTTATTCTTCACCTGTGTTATTGGTTCGTAAAAAAGATAATACTTGGAGAATGTGTGTTGATTATAGAGCTCTCAACAAGGTTACTGTGAAAGATAGATTTCCAATTCCATTTGTGGATGAATTGATTGATGAGTTAAATGAAGCTACAATTTTTTCAAGGGTGGATCTGCGATTTGGGTTTCATCAAATCAGATTGTATGATGCAGATATTCCCAAAACTACTTTTCGAACACATGATGGACACTATGAGTTTTTGGTAATGCCTTTCGGGTTATCTAATGCACCTTCAACATTCCAGAGTTTGATGAATGATGTGTTTCGTTATTATCTTCGAAAATTTGTGTTGGTATTCTTCGACGACATATTAATTTACAGTAAATCCTTGTCTGAACATATTAAACATCTGGAGGTTGTATTTGATCTTATAAGACAACACAAGTTATATTTAAAGGAATCTAAGTGTGACTTTGCAAAGTCATCAATTGGTTATTTTGGTCACACAGTCTCAGCTGCAGGTGTTGCTGTCGATGAAGATAATATCTTAAGCATTAAGAATTGGCTTATTCCTTCTACAATTAAAGATCTTAGAGGCTTCTTGGGTTTGGCAGGCTACTATCGCAAATTTGTGCGAGACTATGGTAAAATTTGTGCTCCATTGACTCAATTATTAAAATAGGATGCTTTCAAATGGACTGATCAATCTACAGAAGCATTTAATCAGCTCAAAAAGGCTTTAACAATCACTCCTGTTTTGGCATTACCGGACTTTACAAAGGAATTTTGTTTAGAATGCGACGCTTCTGGTAATGGATTAGGAGTAGTTTTGATGCAATCTAACAAACCTATTGCATATTTCAGCAAGCCATTATCAGGTAAGAATTTGAATTTATCTGTATATGATAAAGAGATGCTTGTTATTGTTTCTGCAGTGAATAAATGGAGGCCTTATTTGCTTGGAAGACACTTTAAAATTTACACAGATCACAGAAGTCTTAAATACTTCCTTGAACAAAGATTGTCTTCTGTTGAACAACAAAAATGGTTGTCCAAATTGCTGGGATATGACTATGAAATCATCTACAGATGTGGAGCCGCAAATAAAGTTGCAGATGCTTTATCAAGGGTATCTAATCCTAAACTATTGGCCATAACTACTCCTATTTTCTCTGGGATCAATGCGATCATTCAAGAATGCCATGCAGATGCAGTCTTAGGTGCTCTTATTCAGAAACTATGTCAAGACTCAAGCTATAAACTACATTACTCATACATTGATGGTGTTTTACGTTTTAAAGATCGTATAGTAGTGGTACCTACTTCTGAATGGTGCAATAAACTTCTTTTTGAATTTGATTCCACACCATTAGGTGGTCACTCCGGTTACTTAAGAACTTACAAATATCTTCAGCAGCATTTTTATTGGAAAGGTATGAAAACTTCGATCAAGTTATTTATACAGCATTGTGATGTCTGCCAATGCAATAAATATGAAGCTTTAGCTCCTCCTGGACTTCTACAGCCATTACCTATCCCTACTGATGTGTGGATTGATATTTCAATGGATTTCGTTGATGGATTTCCATTATCTAATAAGAAGAATTCAATACTGGTTGTTTTGGATCGTCTATCTAAATATGCTCACTTCATAGCATTATCACATCCTTATTCTGCTGCCACCATTGCTGATGTCTTTATCCGTGAGGTTGTACGCATTCATGGAATGCCTAAGACAATAACTAGTGATAGAGATCCTATTTTTATGAGTAATTTCTGGGAGGCATTTTTCACTCTACAAGATACTCAACTATGTCGAAGTTTAGCATATCATCCTCAAACGGATGGACAAACTGAGGTAACTAACAGAACCTTGGAGTGTTACTTGCGTTGCTTTGCTGGAATTAGGCAAACTGATTGGTCAAAATGGTTACCATGGGCTGAGTGGTGGTATAACACCAGTTATCATTCAGCTATCAAGATGACTCCTTACCAAGCATTATATTGTCGAGCTCCACCAACAATTTCAACTTATTTACCAGGAACAACACTTGTGCATGTTGTGGATGAATTGTTACGAGCTCGAGATCACACTCTGTGCATTCTTAAATCTAACTTGCATGATGCCCAAGCCAGAATGAAGGTTTATGCGGACAATAATAGAACTAAACGTACCTTTAATGTGAATGATTGGGTTTTCTTTCGTCTCCAACCATATCGTCAAATGACAGTTCGAGATAAATCCTTTTCTAAACTGTCTCTGAAGTTCTTTGGCCCATTTCGTATTCTTGAGAGGATTGGGACGGTGGCATATCGCTTAGAACTACCAGTTACAAGTCGAATACATCCAGTATTTCACGTTTCTCAACTTAAACTGAAACCGGGTTCTTCAACTGTTGTTAATGCTGAATTTCCAATTAGTATAGACTATGATAAATGGGAACCTGAGCAGATTTTAGAATGTAAAATGTTCAAAAAGGGCAATGTTGCAGGGACCAGGTGGCTTGTTCAATGGAAGGACCGCTCACCTGAAGAAGCTACTTGGGAGGATGCAGATGATTTCATCATTCGCTTTCCAGACTTTGAAACTTGAGGACAAGTTATTTTTCATGCGGGATGGGATGTTGCAACACCAGCACCACATTCTCTATTTTCTTTATTATTTAGTATTGCCTAGCTAGTTAGTTAATTTCCTTAGTTAGTTCGTTACCTTAAATTCAACTAGTTTGTTTAAGAAGTCAGGCAGTTGCCTTTATTACAGAACACTTGAACAAGAAGTAAAATCGGCTATAAATACTTAGCTCAGTTCTTCCTGTCGATCAATTAATCAAAAACAAACAATCTTTTAGTTATTTTTATTGTTTTCTTCTTTTTGTTTATAATCTGGTGGCTGATCTCCAATCAACGGATCAAGGTTTGGTGCTCTTACGTGGTTCTTGTGCTTATTTGGTCTAGAACCCTAATATATTATTTGTTTATAATTAGACTTTTATTATTCTTTTGTTGGTGGTTTTCATTGTTGGTGGTGCTAGGGAGGAGGCATTCAACGGTGGTGGTGGTTGATGCCCATATTGTGGGTTGTACATGTGTAATACAAAGGGTATTATTGACCTAAATGTCATTTTAGGGGGGGAAGTTGATAACATTAACAATTTAGGGGGGAAAGCTCGATCACTAATTTGTTTAGGGGTAAACTCAAAAACCCCAAAGAAAATTCTAAATGCCAAATATTTTGGGGCGTTCGTGCCTTGAATATCCAATACCTCGAATATCCAAAACCTTAGACGTCAAAGGCCTTGAGGCAATTCTCGTGTATTATGGCCACACTCTCCTTGTTGTCCATGTTGATTAATTTGCAGTATCCACCAGCAATAGACTTAGAGATCATAAAAGGTCCTTCCCGGTTAGAGTTTTTTGCAGAATGAAAGTTACGCTTAGTTGCTTTGAGAACTAAACCCCTTCTTGGAATTTGTTAGACTTGATCGTCCATGCCCTGAATATCTTTCGTTGGTTTGGAATTCTTCGTGCAGTGGAATTCCATGTTGTTGAAGTCTCCGAACCTTGCGGCACATGTGGACATTCGTGCAAAGGAGAATATTTGGGATATTGTTTGTTGAATTTAGCCATTATTTCAGCAATGACTGTATTAGTGATTTGCTCGATTCGTAGAGGTTCTGCGTCCAGCCACTTAGTGAAATATTGCTGAGGTGAGGTTATCCACTCATAGCATTTTGCAATAGCTAAGTTGTTGGTGGAGTGAAGCCCTCGGACCAAATAAGCATGTTTGAAAACTGATGATATGGACACATGAGGAGGAATAAGACTTGCATGAGTACGAAATCTTTTGATGAAAGCATTTGCATTTTCTTCAGGCTTTTGTATTAGCTCTGTCAAGGCTTTGACCTCCTTCAGGTACTCGAACGGTGAAATATCTTCTTTTTCTTCTTCCGAATCAGAGGTTTCTTCAACAGAGAAATGTGCAATTGAAGGTGTTGGGGTTACCTTTCCATCATGAATCCACGTACGTCCAAGGATCATATCATATCCTGGATCTTCTCGGATTATGTAAAATTTTGTTTCTGTCCAGGCTGAGTTTATGTTCACTTTGAGAGTAATGTGGCCATAAGCATCTCTGGGCGTCCCTTCATGATCCATGATTGATACTGGAGCATGAATGGCTTCATGTGTGATACGAGCGACTCTAATAGTTTTCAGAGGGATAACATTGACAGCAGTGCCGACATCTATCAACGCTCGTTTGAACTCGTTTCCTTTGAGATGGACTGTGGTGCGAAGTCCCCAGTCGTACATTTTTTTGTTTGCTGCTGAAGGCTCATGAAGTGTTTCCTGAATCAATAAACGCTTCCCTGACACGATGTGGTTCAATGCAGCAAACATATCTTTCCTTTGATCCCTTGATAAGTACAGCAATTCGCAGACATGCTTGATTAAGGATTGAACTGCTTCCTTGACGGGTGGTTCAGAGAAAGTGAAAGTTCTGAGCGGGTGAGGGTGTCTGTGCACTCCTTCAGTCCCCAAGTTAAGCTCTCCTGATTCGACTTTCTCTTGGAATATGCGCTTCAAGATTCTGCACTCCCTTGTGGGATGATTGACGAATCTATGAAAGCAACAGTAACGAGGATTTTCCATGTCTTCTTCAGTTGGTTCTTTATTGACATATGGTAACTTGATTGCACCGTCTTGAACCCAGACATCTAATAATTCAATCACCTCTTCGATAGGAAAAGGGCAATTAGGTGATTCTTGATCATCTCCTGCGCGTTGGGTAGGAGCTTGTGCATCTAGATTTTGATTATCCTTCCTTTTTGCTTTCGAATGGGTCGGAGACATAATCGTTATGATGTTCGTTGCTCCTTTGAAACATCCTTCCGAGATCAGAGAGGGTGATTTGCTCTGAAACGAAGAAATACTTTCTGTAGAAAGCATTAACCATTTCTCCCCAACTTTTGATACTTCCTGGTGCGATGTTGTTGTACCAGGTATATGCCCTGCCTTTCAGAGACTTTGAAAATTCCTTCAGACGGACAACATGGTTGTGCTCATGTTCACCCAATGCTTCCAGAAATCGATAAACATGTTCTCGAGCATTGCCCGTTCCATCATAAAGGGTGAATATTGCAGAGGTGTAACCTTTTGGCAGAGGAATCCTTTGCGTAGCAGCAGGGTATGGAGGTTGGTGACGGTGGACAAAGGGCGTCTTGTCTTTTCCACGATCCTCCAAAATGCGTTCCAGGTCTTCACGAGTGATGAAACTGGATGGTTCTTTCGCTGCTGGATTATCTGCAGCCTTAGGAACTTCCTCATTTTCTACTACATGGATTGGAGTGACCTCGGGATCACCGTTTGAAGAAGTTTCTTTAGCTTTTCCTTTCTCTTGAGTTTTCTCTGACATCTTGTCTGTAAGATTCTTGAGATAATTGCATAGTTCCTTCTGAGTGGCAGCCATGTCAGTCTGATTTATGGCAAGAGTCTCTTGCACCTTCATGAGATCGCCTATGGTGGGTGGATTTTCTCTGATTTCTTCAAGAGACCGACCGAATAGTGGATTGTTGATGGCGCCATTGTCGCCGCTTGCAGGGGTGATCATCGGAGCACCAGTGCTTGGAGGAGTAGCAGTGGCAGGTAGCGCCGGAGGAGTGGTAGTGGCAGGTTGTGCAGGAGGAGTGGTGTTGGCAATACCACTAGGCTTGCGATATTAGGGTCGGGTGTTGAACCCGAATTAGTAACTAACCCAGACCTAAAACCAGCCATCTTTGTGAGAATTGAAATTGCAACCGAGAGAATGATCTCCCACTGTGGTCGCCAATCTGTAGATGGGGCAAAACGAGTTGCTATTTTTTACGAAATTGAGGAGACGACCGTGCGGAGGAAACTCCTTGAACCGAGCGAACTGTCAAACCTCACACAGATGCACTGCAAAAGGGAGTGCTTTGAATTCGAGAGATCAATCTGTAGGACTCCGGCCTAAACCAAGACAATGGTCGTTCCAGAGTCAATTCGGTCACAAGAGAGGATGGGTCGATCTGTAGGAGGGAAGCTGAGAAATGTGTGAGATCAATGATGATTGAAGATTGTAGGTGTGTTATGTATTCTGCGTGAAGAAATAAGATAAGCTCTGATTGATTGAATTTGCTCTATTGATTGCTCAGATGTTGAGTTGTTAATTTCTTGTTGTCTGTTTGACAAAAGATTATCTTGTTTTTCAATCATGATTCGGAGACTTATTTATATTGCTAGAATTGTAAACACCTTGATTCCATGAAGTGTGACAGTTATTGGATTCAAAGAGTGGGGAAGTGGAAATCGTGTTAAAACCAGTTGCTCATCGTGCGGAGACTTGGTTGATTTTCCATCCACTACTTTGCTAACTCCTCTAACTGATTACACGACTTGCTCACATTCTCATCGTGTGTATGAACACACCTGTCGTAGACCGCTAGACCAAAACCCTAGTTAATATCCCCCATGTGACACGATTGATGTCTCGTGATTGTGGAGTCTGCGCAAGGAAGACGTGTATTTAGTTATTCAGTTGCTGACTTTATGGGATGATGATTCCTTGTATTGCTGAGTCGAACATGATTTGTAAATGTTCTAGGACTCATGAATCGACGTGTCTGTTGAGAGGTGTAATTCTCGAGTAAACATTGACAGTTAAGGTGAGCAAATATTGCTCATTCGATAGATTGTTGAATATTGATAGTTGAACCAATATTCCTTAGTCTGAGCAAATATTGCTCATTTGAGCAAATGTTGCTCGTTTGATGAATTATTAATTTAAAATACTGGCAACTGAACCGAGTATAATAATTAAAGCGTTGATTACGGGATCAACATAAAATTATTGGTGTTTGAATCTGGAATTATGAACCTTGAATTCGAAACCCTAATTTTCGATCAATTGCTGATCAATTAATGATTTATTGAAAATCAACCACAGAGTAAAGGAGGGACCGGATACATGGGATGATGAACCGGCCATGTAGCGCCCATATGCTCGAGTGAGCAAATACCAAAGTCTCTTGAAGACCAGTTGGTGAAAGTATGTGGGATCGCCTCTTGCAAGACAAAGAGCCAACCTTGGTTGGTCAAGGTAATATGCTCACGTCACCAAAGTTTCGCGTCTCGGTCCCGAGAATTTTGATATTTTTAAAGCGTGCATTTGAGCAACATTTTGAGAAAATATGAAGAAATCAAGGTTTTTGCTCAAAAGCGAGGAAACTTCATAAGATGAAGGAAATAATAATAATAAAATGAAGGAATCATGAAGTGTGGGACCGGATATGGCCAAGGCATGGCCGGCCGGCCAAGAAGCCGGGTTCCATGACACTTTTCCTAATTTTATATCATTTTCATGATTTTAGGGAAAACCATGAAATCAAGGAGTTTGTTGAAATAAAGGAGTTTTCCTTAAAGTGAAGGAGTTTCCAAGAGATGAAGAAAACCATAATAATTAATAATATTGAAATAAGGGGCGTGTGGGGCCGGCCGACTAGGGCATGGCCGGCTAGGGCCCGGTCCCGTGAGTTTTCCCTCATTTTATATTATTTTCATGAGTTGAAGGAAATATCATGAAACCAAGGAATTTCATGGGATGAAGGAAATAATAATAATAAACAAATAAGGAATGCAAGGTGTGGGACCGGCCACAACTGGGGCATGACCGGCCGGCTAGTGAGCTTAGTCCCGCGACAGCTTTCCTAATTTTTATTATTTCCTTGATGCGAAGGAAACACCATGAAACTGAGGAGTTTCCTTGAAACAAAGGAATTTTGTTCAAATGAAGGAATTTTCATGAGATCAAGGAAAAATAGTATAAGTATAATAAAATAGAAAATTAGGCGTGGGACTGGCCGCCCGGTGGGCCCAGTCCCCTAGCGCCTTAGCTAATATTTTTTTATTATTATTATTTTTCTTCCTATTTTGCATAGGTTCATCATTCCTTCGTATTTTGGAATGCTCGTTCGTGCATTCAGGTGCTCGTTAGTGCATTATTGCTAAGGCTGCACAAGAACCGGTCAGTATTCCCTGGACCTGACTGGAACCGAAAGAACCGGACTGTACCAAACCGGAACCGGAGTAAACGGTACAGGGACCGGTGTAGGATCATAATATCGCAACGTACAAGGCTCGCGGGATTAATAAACACGGTGTCGCGAGGCGATCGCGAGATAGCTAAAATAAACGCCGCGATGAATAACGACAAACAAAACAATTGGAAGACATGAAACTTTGGCGAGGGCTAAGAAGTGTCGCGAGAATGAATATTTGTGCATTTGCGACACTTCGCGAGACATTCCCGAAAATAAAGGATAGCTTAGCTGTCATCCATTATGTATTACCCTATATAAAGGGCTAAGTGAATCTGTTGTAGAGAGAGATCTTTTTGAATTGTAAAGCAAGTCATTAGGAGAGAGAAAGTTTAAGAGCGCTTTAATTTCCAAGTGTAATTCTATGGTCTTGTGTAAACATTTCAGGGAATCAATTAATAAATATTCTTGATCACACATCTTTCAATGGATTAATTAAGCAAAATTGAGTAAGGGGTGTAGTGTGGGATTTCCTGCAACTACATATGCGCTAGAAACAGGGACATCTGAATCATTTGTGAAAGAGAGAAGATCACAATTAAAGTTGTTTGAATCAGGAAAATGAGAAAAGAAAATCTTGAATCGGATGAGGCAGAGGAAAAGGATATGGCATGCAGCACAGACACAAGAGCAATGATTAATGAATTTCATGAAAATATCAGAGGAAGAATACACAAACGGGATTTTGAAGGAAGGAAAGTTACGGATAGAGAAATCGCATCACCTTTGAAGGATTGGGAGAAGCAAGAGATAACATTCACGGCGGGGGAAATACCCAAAGAAAATTTGGATCACACATCTCCACTGGTGATCGCAATAAACGCGTATAAGGAAGGAGAGGAATTAGAGAACACAGTGAAAACATGGGTAGTGAATGGAGTTTTAATTGATACAGGGAGTCTGGTGAACATCATGTTTTATCACGCTTACAAAAAGATGGGATATAAAGACGAAGATATGATTTTTGCGGCATACAATATTCAAGGTTTTGGTAAATCCATAACAAAAGTTAAAGGGGAGATAGAAATCCGTGTTCCGTTAGGAGGAATCGAAACACAGGTGACGTTGAGTGTAGTGGATATGGAATCACCGTATAACATATTACTAGGAAGACCATGGGTACATGCAATAAAAGGCGTGGCGTCGACGCTTCATCAATGTATCAAATTTCCTACACCAACCGGAATCGGCGAGATCAAAGGGGATCTTTGCTAAAGGAAGAATATATTATCAAAATGAAGTAAAGTGTTGCGAAGAACAAGTGAACAAGCGAAAGAGTATATCAAAGTATCGCAAAAAGATGGCGAGGGCGGCTAAGAAAGAAGAAGAGTTCAGAGTTTACATGATAAGAGCGAAGGAAGGAAAAGGCATACCTAGCGAGATCTCGGGAGAAGAAAATGATCTTGCGAAAGAACCAAAAGGACCGACCCCTATGGGAGAACCGAAGGCGATTACGTCGCGGCGAGCAAACCAAAGAAGTGAATATTGGAACTAAGGAAAAACCCAAGATGCTAAAGATTGGAACTAACATGGGAGCGGATGAAGAGAAAAGAACTGTCGATCTATTGCGAGATTATAAAGATATCTTCGCGTGGGATATGGATGAAGTGCCTGGTATATATCCATCGGTAGCCTGTCACAAGTTGGAAATTGATAAAAATGTGAAGCCATTCAATCAAAGAATTAGAAAGATAGCAACAAACATATCACCCTCGAGATAGAAGAAGAAGCTGCGAGAGAAGATCTTTGGATGCGGGAATTATTAGACAAGCAAAATATCCTGAATGGATAGCGAATATGGTTATAGTTCCAAAGAAGAACAAGGGAATAAGGATTTGCATTGATTTCACTGATCTAAATAAAGCTTGCCCTAAAGACAGTTTTCCATTACCAGACATTCCACAACTGGTCGAATCGGCGGCCGGGAATGAAAGAGTATCATCGCTGGACGGATACAAAGGTTACAATCAAATTCCTCTCGCCGAGGAAGACCAAGAGCACACTGCTTTCTTCGCTCCAAGAGGATTATACTGCTATACTAAAATGCCGTTTGGTTTGCGAAATCTTTGGAGCAACGTATCAAAGGATGGTAGAAGAAGTATTCGCGAGAATGGATACATAAAACACTAGAGGTATACGTAGATGACATGCTAGTAAAAAGTAAAAAGGCAGAAGATCACGTGCGAGACTTGAAAGAAATTTTTGAACAAATGAGGCGTTTCAACATCAAAGTCAATCCAGAAAAATGTACCTTCGGAGTTGCGTCAGGGAAGTTCTTGGGTTACATTATATCAAAGGAAGGAATACACGTTGACCGGAGAAAGTAAAAGCGATTCGCGATATGCCGACACACTGCGACAGTAAAGGATGTTCAAAAGTTTGAATGGGTTGTTAGCATCACTAGGAAGGTTCATCTCGCGGTCATCGATAAGTGTAAACATTTTTTCGGCGTTTTGAAAAAAGGATCGAAATTTAAGTGGACGGACGAATGTGAAAAGGCTTTACAAGGGATCAAAGAGCATTTAATGGATATATCCATTATGCGGAAAGCGAGAACCGGGAGAGGAATTATTAATATATCTCGCGACAACTTCGCATGCCTTAAGTGCGGTTTTACTGCGACGGACAGGAGTGGAAAAACCAATCTATTATATCGGCAAAACTTTTAATGCTGCGAGAAAAAAATTATTCGAAGATTGAAAAACTAATCCTGGCGTTAGTCTATGCGTCGTTTAAACTTCGCATATATTTTCGAGGCACATCTTGTTAGGGTGGTAACAAAGGTACCAATTGAGTCGATAATGAAAAATTCAAAAGATCGGGAAGAGTCGAAAGATGGAATGCTCAAATAAGCCATTGCAAACTCAAATATGAAATATTATCTTCAACCAAGTCACGAGGTTGTCGCAGACTTTTAGCGCGAGAATTTCCTTTGGAGGAAGATGAAGCGATAGATGAAATGATGGATGTAGAAGAAGAGCATGGAGATCCAAAAGACTTGTTAACCGAGCCAGACCGGTGGGAAATATTAGTGGATGGATCATCAAATGGAGAAGGTAAAGGAGTGGGAATTGTTGTGATTTCGCCAGAAGGCAATAAGTTAGCTTTTGCTTTTAGATTGGAATTTGAGTCTACCAATAATGAAACGGAGTACGAAGCTATAATACATGCTCTACGATTTGCAATAGAAATGAAACTGGAGAATGTGAGGATTACCAGTGACTCGCAATTGGCAATTCGTCAGATAACAGAGAAGTATGCTACAAATGATCCATCCCTACAGAAATACAGGAAACTTGTAGAAGTGTTGTCAGCACAGATACCGAAAATAAAATGGAGGCACATATCAAGGAGAGATAATAGACTCGCAGACGCTTTTGCCTTTATATCAAGTATGATGACAGACCCGACTGCGAGGAATATCAAAATACAGACGCTACTGGCGCCATCAATTAATAAAGAGGAAGGACAAGAAGCAGATATAATGATGGTGGTAGATGAAATGCAATGTCGCGAGGAAGACTGGAGAGTAGAACTTCATGCGTACTTAATGAAAGGAGAGGTACCAAGAAATAGATTGGAAGCACACAAGTTAAAGAGCCGGGCAACAAATTATGAATTACGAGATGGCGTGCTTTATCGGCGATCTTTTGATGGGCCTTCGCTTCGATGTCTAACAAGGAAAGAAGGAGAAACCATATTGAAGATGCTTTGCATAGTGGGGATGCTTTGAAATCATAGCGGCGGGAGATCTTTGGCATATAAGGCAAAGACGCAAGGATATTATTGGCCATATATGCATGAGGACGCGAGAGCAATATCCGGCGCTGCGAAGATTGTCAAAGACATGGGAAGAAGATACATGCACAGGGAGCACCGTTAAATTCTTCGAGAAGTGTGTGGCCTTTTGGAAAATGGGGTTTAGATATTGTGGGACCATTTTTACCGGGAACAGGACAAAGAAGGTACTTAATTGTCGCAACGGACTATTTCACAAAATGGGCAGAGGTGAAAGCGGTCCAGCACATTCGCGATAAGGATGTTTTTACTTTCATATTTGAAAATATTATATGCGATTTGGGATCCCCGCACAATTGGTATCGATAATGGGAAGCAGTTTGAAGGGCAAAATATAGAGTTCTTTGCTTAATGCATTTCGAGATAAGATGTGGAAAATCAACTCCATTATATCCACAAGCTAATGGCCAAGCGGAGGCAACAAACAAAACAATTGCCGATATATTGAAGAAAAAGTTGGAAGGACACAATAGGGGATGGTGCGAACAAGTACACAATGCGGTGTGGGCTTATAATACAACTAGAAGAGAAGCCACGGGAATGTCTCCTTTTTGCTTAACTTATGGAGTTGAAGCGATACTCCCAACGAGAGGTCAAGATCCCGACAACCAAAAAAAGAGGTTTGGGAGAAAAATCTTAGCGCATGCAACATCCTAATCAAGTTGGATGAACTTGGAAGAAAAACGAGAAAAGGCATTGCGACACATGGAGAATTATCGCGAAGACGGCTAGAGAATACAACAAGCGTGTCAAAATACGTGAATTCCAACCGGGAGACTTGGTGCTGCGAGAAACACCAATATATCAACGTGAAAGTGGAGGCAAGTTGGCGAGAAAATGGGATGGACCTTATATCATCAAAGAGGTGGTTGGTACAGGGGCATATAGATTGATGGATCCCGAAGGAAAAGATGTGGGGCAAAGATTGGATAGACCATGGAATAGATTATATCTAAAGAAATATTACCCGTAAAAATGGGAGAGGAAAAATGAATCAAGATGAAGTACTTCTTCGCAAAATATTTGCGACATTCAATAAAATGCGAGAGAAAATCCGCGAAGATCTCGTGATAAGAATAACAAAAAGTCATGAATGGCTTAACAAAACAACAAGAGATAATGAATGATTAAATGAATGAATCGGCGAATATCTCGCAAGCAAAATAGCAAATGATGAAGAATGATTGAATAAAAGAATGAATGAATGGGACGAACCTTTATGGCGTACACCCTAGTTCGCGAATAACATTTCGTAAGAGGCAAATGTAAGACCTAAAGTGCGTCATATAAGGGGTATCTCTCGACATGGCTCAGGGGGAAGGTTACACCGCTCCTGAAGCCTGAGTCATGAAAATTTGGGGCCCATGAAAGCCTATCCGGGAAGAGATACCTTGGATTCTCAACTATATATATAAGGTTATACCCTGGTTGGGCGGCCGAGGTCTCTTTCAAGGAGTCGAGTGTATGCTCAAGGCGCCGAGGTACACGGTTGAGCCGAGTGCCGGGATGGATGAACCTACCCTGGCCATTCTTGGCAAGTCTTGGCATATGTTGCACTCGCCCGAAGAAAACTCCACTTAGGGTGCGGTCTCGTAACCATAAACCCTATAGGTATAAGGGATAAGAGGCTGCGAAAACAAGCTGGTTGTTGTTAAGACCGGATGGGAGGAGCTAGTCTTGTATGGCCGATGTTTCGCCTCCTTGAAGGGGCAACCGGGGAGATGATAAGGGCGACACTCTCCATTAGGGGGAGTGTCAAAACAGACGCAAATGTCATGAGGCTGTGTTTTCGCAAGGAAATTCAGGCTCGTCATATTTGTGCAATGATCCTGCAGAGGCAATAATACTAACGCGAGGGTAAGGCGAGATCAATGGGTCTTTACACGAAAGTGTACGGACGTCTGCGATTTCGTCGCACGACGGCAATGTGTCATGGGGCTTCATATTCGCAAGGATATTTAGGCTGTCATATTGTCGCAATTAAAATATCTGCGAGAGGCAAAAATACTTGAAAATTGATAAGACAAGATCAATGGGTTTTTACATGCAAGTGTAAAGACGTCCTGCGATTTTGTCGCAAACAAAGGTGGCAGGGTAAGACCTTTAATTAGGAAGGCCTTACTTGGAAGACCACAACAAAATGATAAGGCAAGGTCAATGGGCCTCTGCATGAAAATGTAAAGGCGGCTGCGACCTTGTCGCGATGAGAAGAATTAAAATCAAATCCACGATTGGGATGGATTTACTTAATAAAAAATTCAATGAGCGAACATGCTCACAAGATTGTCTTAACTAAGAAAGGAAGAAAGAAATATGGAAATTACTCAATCAAAAGAGTTAAGTCATTCAAACAAAAAGGAATTCTAACAAATTACAAAGAGAATTTAACTCTCTACATCAGCATTATCAAATATAGAGGGTGGTTGAGACTTTTCTGCGCCTTTATCAGCTTCACATCCGCCAGTTGGTGGATTTTCTTCAGAAATGTTTTCATCACCTTTGTTCTCGCCAGTTGCTGGATTTTCATCAGAAATTTTTCTATTCGGATCTTCATCGACAACTTCCTTACTAGGGAGATCTTCACTGCTTTCATAGTCATAATCACTATCAGGAGAATTAGGGACTTCATCGTCACTTACTTCCAAAGGATCAACATGTATAGGATCAAGAGACTTAGACAAAAATCTCATTCACGAGGATTTCGACTTTGAGGGGGAAATTGACGAAGCGGCGCCTTTTGACGGTTTTTACTATCTATGTCTTCTGATCGGACATGTAATCAAATCTACGTTACGCACGATCGCGAGAACGAGCGAGGGAGGAAGCGAGTAATCCATTTTCTTTGCGAATTTTGGAATAATCCGATTTGAGAGTAGAAACGACGGCGCGAAGCTTCTTCTCAGAATCTGCATAATAAATACGCAAGAAAAGATTAAAAGAGATCCTTACAACAGATCTTTGGAACTTTCAGAATAATTAAAGATTTGTGAAATAAATGAATTAAGGTAGTCAAATAATTTGACTACCTTCCTTTTGAAGAGTAAGTTGTTGAATTAAAGCCGCGAAGTTATTCCCAGAACAGTCCATGGCATCATCAAATGAGTCTCCAACTAAACCTTTCAATCGAGATCGCAATTTCTTTTCATTAGAAACAAGTATGGAATTTTCGGTGGCGAGAGTAGAGTTGGATTTTTCTAATTTGGTGCATTGTTCCTGGAATTGCTTCGCTTTTACACTCAAAGTTATTCTACCTTGAATAAGTTTATCTCTCTCGGTGGAACTCTCTTCAAGTTGATTTTTCAAAGTATGAATGGCCTGTTCTTGTTCTTCGCATAATTTTTGACAAGCATCATACTGTTGCGAGTAGATCGCCACCTTATTCAACGAGACGTTTCTCTTGTGAAAGAGTTCGATTCTCATCGATAAAGTTTCCAACTCCAAATTAGTTTTAGTCAAAGAATAAGAGAGGCGAGATAAGTCATTACTTAATGAGTCTTGCTTTTGCGATAAATCAAAATTCTCTTTAGACAAGTTATTTATTTGATCACCTTTGCATAGGTATGAAGATTATCTAAGAGATTATATTGCTCCATCCAAGCATCTCTTTCAACTCGAACTTCTTCAATGATAGACTCCGTCTGATATATCTCCATTATTCGTTTCTGGTTCAATACTTGGAGGACGAGCAAGGGATTGAGTTGTAAAAAAAAAAAAAAAAAAAAAAAAAAAAAAAAAAAAAAGGTGGCGAGAGCATACCTTTTAATTCTTCATTCTTCTTGCGAAGATTATCACGATCTAGTGAGATATTGAGAAATTTTTGATTTTCAAGGTGGAGATTATTGCACTTCACACCATAACTTGGAGATCATCCTTGACTTATTAATCTCTTGAACTAAAGATGCTTGCGAGATCCTATCGGGACCAAGATGCTTACTTAAAATCTCGCGAGACATTGGATTTGACAGGATCGCGAGAAGTCTTTTTGGCATCATTCACGAGATCGAAAAGAACCTTAAAGGCCACATCTATCCCCTCCAAATTTTCTGCGATTAGAGGAATTTGTTCAAACAAAGAAGACGAGTCGTCCTTTGTCAAAGGAACCTCATGAGAAGAGGAGGTTTCGGGGAGAGAAGTGATTGGAGAAATAGCGGGGACATTGATAGCGGGAGGAGGTATAAGATCGTTTGTAGTAGGACGGTTATAAGGAACTTGGTCTATGAGGAGTTGAGGTATAGAAATATTGTCGCTAGTAATGTTACCAGAGGAAAGAGAGGCACAAAATTATCTTGCGAAGATTTCGCAGACGGGAGATGAAGGTGTGAATGAAGGAAATGGAACGTCGGGGGTAACGGGTTTAGAGTAGCGAAGCCTTTTGGGAGTATTACCGGTAGTTTTATCATCCTGCGAATGACAAATTAAATAAGAAATAGAGGCAACAATGTATTGTTAATAAAAACAAATGTTTCTTAAATACCTTGTCACTCAGATTTGTCTTTTTGTAGCCATAGATTTTGCTCGCGAAGAGGGCTTTGGTTGCGTGAGGGATTCTTGTTGCGAAGTAGATTTCGGTGGCGAGCCCAAAGGAAGAAGAGGGTTCTTCACGGTAAATTTAGTTACTGGGTTGGTTCTTGCTAAACAACAATGGCGAAAGAGAACTACAAAGTTAATCATACCGGTGTGATTTCAACAAGAAAAGCTAATCTCAAATTTAATCAACCACAAAATCAGCCGAGATATGGCAAAATTAACAAACCGGATGCCATGAGAGTAACAATTAGTAGAGAATAGCAAAAGTGGTGAAGAAGACGGTAGAGACAACAATAGGCAAACACTTGCAGAACGATGAAGAAGAAGAACACTTGCAGACGATGAAGAAGATGAAAAGGAAAAGGAAAATTCTTCACGGGGGATGCTCCTATAAATAGATGAGAAAAAATGTTATGACCGGATAACATTAAATGCACCGTAAAAAGAGGTAAATATAGACACGTGTAAACGGTCACTACTAAATCCAAGGAAACCTGACGAAAAGAACTTTAGTAGAATCCAAATATACAACGTATTTCCTAATAGGCGAGAAGAACTTGCGAAATTGATTATTTTCTGTAACTCATGAGGCAAGAAATGACACTTCGTATATATATTACAAAGAAGCTTGAACTTCGCAAAAGAATAGCGGCAAGTACGTACTTTTCAAGTCCAGTATTCTTCCGCTCGTTCCTTCATCAACAAAGATCAAAGATTACTACAACAACAGATTTTTCCTTAAAGATCGCTCTTCAAGCAATATTCAAGGAAAAAGAGGCAAGATGTAGGATCATAATATCGCAACGTACAAGGCTCGCGGGATTAATAAACAGCGGTGTCGCGAGGCGATCGCGAGGAGCTAAAATAAACGACCTTGATGAATAACGACAAACAAAACAATTGGAAGACATGAAACCTGGCGAGGGATAAGAAGTGTCGCGAGAATGAATATTTGTGCATTTGCGACACTTCGCGAGACATTCCCAAAATAAAGGATAGCTTAGTTTCATCATCCATAATGTATTACCCTATATAAAGGGCTAAGTGAATCTGTTGTAGAGGGAGAGATCTTTTTGAATTGTAAAGCAAGTCATTAGGAGAGAGAAAGTTTAAGAGCGCTTTAATTTCCAAGTGTAATTCTATGGTCTTGTGTAAACATTTCATGGAATCAATTAATAAATATTCTTGATCACACATCTTTCAATGGATTAATTAAGCAAAATTGAGTAAGGGGTGTAGTGTGGGATTTCCTGCAACTACATTTATTACTAACCCATGGAATTCGATGCGAAGAACCACGAATTGAAGCAACGAAATATTATGAAGAACGTAGAATATTTCTGAATATTCAGTTAATGAATTTAATGGATCTATACTATCAAGCATGCTATCTAGGAGCATTAATTATCTGAGAATTGAGTAATATGAGCTTGTTGAAGCGTCATATTTCTTTATATAGTCAGGGAAAACATTGTTACATCCTAAAGACGTTATTGTTATATATTAGCAGGCAAGTTGTCTAGGAGTTGTCTAATCTTTCGATTATATATATAAGTAATTACTGAAATTGCTCAGTATTCATGAGGTATGCCGTTGTCTCAGCTGAGAGACCACACATCTACATATACTCTGAGAGACAGTATTCTCAGTCAGAGATTCTTGCGGCATGAGCTTTCATGCTTCGATGAGAGACATGAGCCTCAATACTCATCTGATTGATGGATCAGGAGCATGTATAATAATGGTTTACGATTTTATACCTTGTCGAAAATCCACCATCTACAATTGGAATAGATAGCGGGATTCATAATGATGCTGAAACCAGGAAAATGAAGAAAAGGAAATCTGTCTACGACCATGCAAAAGAACTGTTATATCCTTCATGTCCTAAAGGAATGACAGCATTTTATGCTTCTATTAAATTGAATCACATAAAGACATATTATGGGTTTTATGATAATAGTATGATTGCACTCTTATAGTTGATGTAGGAGTTGCTTCCTAAACAAAACACATTGTCATCTAAGTACCCAGAAGTGAAAAAGATGATCCAAGAACTAGGAATGGATTATATAACATATGATGCCTGCGTAAATGACTGTGTTTTGTATTGGAAGGATCATGCATCATTGGTGAAGTGTCCTGTTTGTCAAGAATCTAGGTATAAGAAGGTTTTTAACGATGAGAGGAAGCTTACTACTATTGCTCGGAAGACGGTTAGAAATTTTTCGTTGGTTACAAGACTAAAAAGTTTTATAGTGAACCATGGATCGCGGAGGCAATGACTTGTCATTCTAGAGCAAAGTCAGATAGAAACGTCATGCGTCATCCCGTCGATTCTTCAGCTTGACGATGTGCAGATAGTTTTTTGCCTTAGTTTGCCAAGGAACCAAGGAATATTACACTTTGGATATCAAGTAACGGTTTCAATCTGAATGGGTGTTTCGGTCTTGCACACAGTTGTTGGCCGGTGATTCTATATATTTACAATTTAGCTCATTCGTTGTGTATGAAGCGGGAATTCTCCTTGTTGACATTGCTGATATCAGGCCCTAAATCTCCGGGTAAAAACTTTGATGTTTATTTAAAAATATTGGTGGATGAGTTGAAGCATTTTTGGTATAGCATTTAACGCCTTCAGCAATACTGAATTATTGATGAGAGCATTATTGTTGTGGGCAATTCACGATTTTCTGGCGTTAGGTACTTTATCTGGTTGTGTAACTAATGGATATTTTGCCTGTCCTACTTGTAGTGTAGGCACTGTTGATGATTATCTTCCTTTTACTAAGAAGATTTGTTATAGGGGACACCAAAGATGGCTACTAGCGAAACATAAGTATCACGATGACATGATAAATTTTGACGGAGGGGTAGAGCATGGTACAGCTCCATGGCCACTAACAAGGCAGCAGATACAAGAGATTGTAGGTAAAATCAGATCCGAGAAGGGTAAGGGAAAACAACCTCCACTAGAAAGTTTGAAACGCGAAAGGAAAGCTAAGCGGAAACAGAAGGTGATGCCAATGCAGAAGATGAGGTTAATAACCAATATTATTTGTTTACATGAAGATCTATTCTCTATGACTTGCCTAACTGGGGTTCAAATGCAATTCGCCATATCACAGATGTCATGCGCACGGAGAAGAATATAACAGAGCATCTTCTGAATACTATGATGGGAAATAGCAAGTCAAAGGATAGTCCTGTTGCACGTCAAGATATTTAAGATATGGGGATAAGAAAGAAGTTATGGTTGAAAGAGGATGTTGAGACCGGTAGTACAACAATGGAAAGAGGATCATTTGAGATGACGAAGAAGGAGAAAATTGAATTTTGTAAAATTTTGAAGAATATAAAGGTGGCGTCGGGTTTCTCTTCAAATTTTTGCAACTGTGTCAGTGTTAATCCTCCAGAGATAAGGAACTTCAAGTCTCATGATTACCATGTCGTAATGCAGCATCTGCTTTCGCTGCTGGTTCATACAGCAACATCACTACCTAAAGAGTTACGAGTTTCTCTTCTCAGGATCAACATCTATTCTAACATTGTGTGCGCGAAGGTTATCAACCGGGAACATCTGTTAAAAGCAAAAGCCAGCCTCGTAGAAGCAATGTGTGTTCTGGAGAAACATTTTCCCCCGTCGTTCTTTGTTATAAGTATTCACCTGATGATACATCTTGCAGATGAAGCTTTAATTTCCGGTCCGGTGAGATTCAGGTGGATGTATCCCTTTGAGAGGTAATCACCACAAGTGACTTCAATGTTTAATATTATCTATAACTTGAGTGATGTCCAACTGACTTTGTTGTCCTTTAATGTCTATAAATTGAGTGTTGTCCTACATAACTGACTTCGTTGTTTAATGTCATTAACTTTGTAGGTTAATGAAAGGTTTCAAAGGGTTGGTACGCAATAATAGGTACATTGATGGGTGCATTGCAAGAGGGCATACGCTGCGAGAAGCCAGCTTATATGGTATGGAGGGTCAGTCAAAGGATAGTGAGGGTACTCATAAGCAAAATCGAATGGCATTTTTTGATGATGACAATGAGTTTGTTGATGAGATGCCATTAAGTAAAGCTAGGGATATTACTCTAACTCAAGTGCAGTTTGAACAAGCTTGCAAATGGCTTATCTCTAAGTACGATGGGTTAGATGAGTGACAAAGGTACAAATTTTTAGTTTTACACCTTTGAGCTTTTGAGCTGTTATAATGTATATCGATATAATTTTTTTGAGTTATTGTTTGATTGTAGGAAGTATGATTCCTATGTTAAATGCGCGAGCTCTAATGGTCAGAGAAACTGTTCGTCCAAGAATACCTCAAATTTTCTTTTGTGGTTACTGTTGATGGTGGATTTTCATTCAAGGCTAAATTTGTAAAGGCCAAAATTATGTATAAACACTTGCAAAAGATAAAGCCATTGATAAGTGATGAATACTTCTTCACTTTACTAATTCACCTAGAATGGAGCATGTGGCAACAATCCCGATGATTCACGTGAATTAAATACACGAAATTCATCCAGGTTGGAGCATGTGGCAACAATCCCATATACCCTGTGAATTTATAGCGTTATTTATTAATGCATGACCAGCCTTGTATTTCCTGTACCCATTACCGGTGCGGTATGACGACTGAGTGTTGTTCTCAGAAGAGCAACACGAATCTCCAAGCATTAATAATGAAGCATGTACGAAATACCCGTACTGTTTCTACAACTCTCGGTGTGTTATACTAGCCCGATTGAGCATATTTTGAATCTGGACTATCCATATCGGTCTCGAAAACGATCATGACCATCCAACTTCACCGAAGATGATTGGATGGCCCGGATCGAATCCATAACCCTCAGCGGTATTGGGTATTCACCACCACCCAATGCGGGCCCCGCATGGTCGGCCTCCCAGAGGGAAGCAATGCTTACTAGTTCGTCCAGCCAAAACAACATGGACGTGAAACCTAAACTAGGGTTACGACACATTACATGTGTCGCAAATCAGTCTCAACCATCCATCTTCGTAGGCATAGATGAAGGGTGTAGATGTAGACTCAAAGGGTCCAGAACATATCAACACAAACAGCGTGAGCCCGCCTATATACTTGACCGACCGATCAAGACCAACTATGTTTGGTCATCACAATTCGTGCACCTAAACAAGGGGTGACACACGGCCGGCAAAACCCTAATTGGGGTTTACGGCATCATCCATATGTTGCAAATCGATCACGAGCGTCCATCTTCTCCTGCTTGGATGAAGGGTCCATGAATAGATGAAGCAGGTCCAGAGAGTATCAACATGATCAATGTGGTCCCATCTATCTCCATGTCCGACCGACCAAGACAAACCATGGCTCGATGCCTTGGTTCGCACGCCCTGAAGGTAGCATGTCGCGCCCCTTTAGGAATCCTATCGCACCTTCGTGGGATAGTGAAGTATAGACATGGACACCAGCATGTCATTTACACACGTGCTTGATCGGTCCTATATAAAGCACTTCCCATGCTTGGATTCAACCAAACTGAAAGAAGGAACTTGCATACCTCTTAAACCCTAATCCGACGGTCGCAGATGAGGGTTGCAAGTCATCTCGTCCGTCCAACTTTGCCAGCTTGGACGGACATCCTAAGACATGAGTTAGGCTATCAATGAGGCGTCACCACAATCACCGTCCACCACTCTTCCACATGGAGTGATCGGTCAAGTCGGGGCTTGCTTGTATAGCCTCCAAACGATCACTCAAAGATGGATGGACATGATGCTATTTTAAAACGCTTAAATTCGTGACTTACTCTGGTAAGCCTTAAAAAACAGCGATGCTTCATACATGCTGAATATACTCGATGCAGTACCTGCATACACATGATACTTCACAAGTATCGAATTCCTAAATAACTTAGTTATTTAGTCTAGCATTACATGCTACTTTTTGTGGGTCCCACGATCCACACACTCGAGACATCAATCATGTCACAAACTGGTGGATACATAATGGGGTATTGGTCTGGCGGTTTAAAGCGTGCAACACGCCATCACAAGAACGTGTCAGGAAGTCATGGACGGTTAGAGATGACAAGAGAAGTGGGCAAGACTGGTCGTGTAACACCAACACACAACTCCACTACTCCATCACTCCACTTCCTCCACTTCCCACGAGAGACGTGAATAAGGCTCAAATGACTTGTATAAATAGGTTCTCCTCCATATTTCCAACACAACACAACAAGTCCAGACAACAGAGGCAAGTGTTGGTACCATCGTATTCAAACACCGGAACTGATAGCTTTCATCCTGCAAGCCAGTTCAGCTTTCTGATACAAGTCATACATAGCCAACACCTTCACAATCTCAACACCTTCTTCGCTTCCCTCCCTAAGATCAACCCCATCTCCTTCACTTTGTGACCGAAACAAGTCTAGAACGGCCATTTCTTGGTTTAGGCCGGATTTGCACAAATTGATTTCTCGAATCTACAAGCACTCCCATGTAGTGCATTTGTTTAAGGTTTAGACTCATTTCTCATCCACACACCCCAAATTACCAAAACCGGCAGAAATAGTTTTCACCCATAAACAGTTACGAGAAGAGGTAACATACTATCTTAAATTTTGTACCTTGGTTGTGTAATGGTCTGACTGTGTGCCTAGTATGAAAGTTTACCACAATTTTGTGTCTACTGGTTTTGTTACTTATCTTAATCTCACACATGTTCTCTTGCATTTGTTAGAAGATAATGAAGCGAATTCAACACTTTGGCGACTAGTGCATGAACCTCTCTTCAAGGCGCAGTCGTATAAAAGATACTAAGTCAATGGATTTACTTTCTGTGCACAAGATTACGAGGGCGGTTTTATCACAAAACAGTGGTGTGTCAATGAGAGCTATTACAAGTTATATAGAGAAGTCCACAGGCACAGATTACCAGGAAAAAGAAATGACCTATTATGGAGTCATTATGAAGATTATCAAGTTGAATTATATGGAATTTGAAGAAACAGTTTTTTATTGCGATTGGGTGAAGGTTGAAGACAAGACTAATGGGTGCAAGGTTGATCCAAATTCAAAGTTGATAAAGTTTAACTTGTCTAAGATGAAAAGCATTGATGGAGCTCTGGATGAGCTGTTTATTCTTGCATTTGAAGCGACACAAGTGTTCTACTCAAATGATATTTCTGAAAAAGGGTGGTCTCTGGTATTGCATTCATCTCAAGGACTAACTTCCTCCATAGATAGTATTGAAATTCCTATTATTTATCAGTCAGATTTTACTGACAATGAGAGTTTAGAGAAGCTTATATGTGTCGATTCTGTAGTTTAAATCTTGTGTGGATTAAGCTCTTTTTCTGATATGTGACAATGATAGTTTAGAGTTGTTCCTTATTTGTGTTCTTTTTCTGATATGTTTTGTTTTATCACTTGTTTGTGCTCTTTTTCTTCTAAGTTTTGTTTATAACTTGCGCATTATTGAAAGGTTTTGTTTCATGTGTTTATGTGGTTAGTGACAAAGGATGTTATAAGTTTAACTTCTTTCTCTGATAGATGTTAGTTGTTATTTTGCAGGTTATTATGGCAGAAGTGGAGGTATACGAGAATGGTCTTCCCATTTCCCCCAATGCAAAATCATACGGCCACATGAAAGGCTCCTTGGTTCGTACTCTTGTCCCTATCTCATACAAAACATGGAAGCATGTGCCCGATAAGTACAAAAATGATATTTAGAATGAACTACAGGTACAAATCTCATCTTTAATTCTGTTCACACTTTTTTATAACTTTAATTGAGAATGAGGCTATGATTCGCTTATTTCCCATCTGGTTTTGTCGCTGAAATGATGACATAAATGTATTAGCTCTACATATTTTCTTTGCATCTGAGTATTCATTGATAACTCTGTTTTTTCAGAAATCATTTCATTACCCGAGTCTTCTAAGATAACCATGGTTAAGGGGATGTCTGGTCCATGGAGGAGACAAAAATATGAGTTACGAAGAGGCTATTATGATCCTTATGATACTTATGAAGAAAGGATTCTACATATTCCTCCAAATCTAAAAGAAGAGGAGTGGATAGAGTTCTGTAAGAATGAAAACAATGCAAAAGCAGAGGAAAGCAGCTGAGCACGAGAGGAAAAAACAACTATAAGATCACTCTCACACCTCTGGTCGTAAACCTCATTCTTTGGTGAAAGCTGAACTGGTATATATATTGATTTCCAAATATCAATTTATAGCCATTATGATTAGTCTCATTCTTCTCTAGATTGATTAATACAAATCAACTCGTCATATTTTTGGATTTAGAGCGCGAGAATCCGGATGTGGAAATCAACACCTCTGATGTGTGGATTAAAGCTCATACTCAAGAGGGTGGGGAAATTCTGCCTAGTGTGCAAAAATAATTTGTGAGTCGGCACACTGTTTCATCTGTACTCATATACGTACTATCTGCTAATCATCTATATATTTTATATCTGACAATGTTATGCTCGACATGGCAGGATGAGCTTAACAAGGCCCAAGAAGATATCAAGGGGAAAAAGGTTGTGGGTGTTCCTGTATCAGATTTAGATGTAATGACTAAAGCTTTTCAGAAGGAATGTATAGGACGAGTTCGTGTTGTTGGTCTTGTTACTCGTACTCGATACGATTATTCTGCTCCTACGCGTGCCAAAGTACAAGAGTTGAAATCTAATGATGAAGCTGTTAAGCATCAGTTGGAGGAACTAGGTAATAAGGTGGGGGTTTTGATCGAAGGCTTGGGATTACTATGTCACATTGTGAAGGATATCCAGTCTGCAATGTCAGGCTTAGTTTTGGCATCAAACAACAACGGTTTTTTACAAGGTCATGTAGCTTCACCTGTTCAGAATAATTTTGTTGCTCATGAACCTTCACCTGCTCAAACACCTTCACATGGGCAAACCATATCACCAGCTCGATCATCAGTAGGTGTTGAAATGCATCCATGTTCATTGTTGAACATTGACGATGAAGTTTTGGTTGTTCGTAGACTGTGTACTGGTGATATGGGACATATGTGTCACGACATTATTGTACCATCTAATCTTGGAAATATGTTAGTGGATAAGATTCTCATGCCAGATGAAAAAGTCATAAAAGCTACCAAGTTTGTTGAGACCTTTAGAGATATTGTTGTTGGAGGGTACGTGCTTCATCCAAAGACGTGCATCAGAAATAATTAGTCGGGTTGGCGGTCGACCTACTTTTTTGATATCTCAGCCATCATCTAATGCTCGATAACTGAAAAACATATATGGTTTTATCTTTTTTTGCTTATATATGTTCACACTTTTGTACATGTGCTTAGCATGCTAACATGTAGATTCTTATGCACTTGTGTATAAAGAAAACTCTCAGGCAGTTGTGTTTTATCTTTTTTTGCTTTTTTTGAAACACTTTTGTACATGTGCTTAGCATGCTAGCATGTAGATTCTTATGCGCGCAGTTGTGCATAAGGAAGACTCTCAAGCAGTTGTGCTTAAAAAACTTTGAATCGTAATGTATCTATGTGAACCAACAGTATTAATATAATCAGCTTTTATTTATGAATGTGTGTGGTTTGGGTTCTGTTGTATTTTGTTGCGTAGGTGACTGCAGTGCAGGTCAATTAAAGCAGTAGTAGCCACCCGGGGGAATATCAATCCTTGGTAACTACACTTCTTTTGCATATGCTTATCATATTGAGTTCATATGGATATTAATCTTCAGTATATAATTGTTTTTGAGGTAATATGATGATCGTGATATTGCTACGGGATTATGATGTTCGACCTTTCTCCGGTAAGTCTCTGTTGTGATCTTCGTTACTCTTATGAAGCCATTGGGTCTGGTGGGTCTTCATAGTTCAACAAGTTCCTAATTCTTTCATATTTGTGTAATTGGCAGTTTCAGTATGTCTATTAACAACAAAATATGACGCTAGATTCGAGGTAATGTTACTACTTACTCTTAGATTTTTTTGTATCAATATGTTGTCATATTTATATGAGATGTATGAGTTATTTTTGTTAGAAACCTTTGCTCGGTCGAACTCGCATGCGTTGCTATCTCAAGCATGTTTGTCAATGTTAGTGATCAAAACTATAAGTCTTGATTTCTAGCCTATTTATAAATTTCTCGAACTAGGACATAAATTATGTAGTTGAGCTTAGACTTCACGGCGTTCATCATTTGAAGACGAAGAACTACTAAGGGGAGCTTGTGGAACTTCATCGACAAAAAGTATGTGGAGACTAAAACTCATCTATCACTTGGAAAGTCTATTTCTACTATATCTCCTACATTGAGACATAAGTCGTATTACAATATAGTTTTCTATATACACATTTGAGTTTTCGAGTTGAGTTTATCTCGCTTGCATATTTCTCGAAAATGTGTTGGAAAGCTTTCGCTTCGACCAAGTTCATCTTATATCATGTGAAAATTGCCGAGTAATATCTTACATGGTTTGTGTGATACAATCATTTGGTGTAGTCTTGGAATGTCTCGTTATGATTATTTTAATATCTTGAAAATTACTTTGATGCTAATAGTGTGTGAAAACGGCTATTGTCATCCTCTAAGAAAGTTTCAATGATTGAAATAAGAGTTTACAAACTTAACCATTATTGGATATGTCATGTTGTGCACTCTTGCACATATGTAATCCATGTCCGGGAACCATAGTATGTGCACCCGTTTGCGTACTGTTGGTTTGAGAAATCCGGGAACCTAAGTATGCGTACACGTTTGCGTACTGGCGTACAAGTTCATGTCCAAGAATTTCTGTTGGGATTGAAAGTTCCCGTACCCGTTTGCGTACTGGCGAAACACAATCTTAGTCCGAGTATTTCAAGTATGTGTACACGTTTGCATACTTGAAGGTTAAAGTTCTAAAATC
The DNA here is from genome assembly GCA_023531295.1 of Papaver armeniacum. Lineage (NCBI taxonomy): Eukaryota > Viridiplantae > Streptophyta > Magnoliopsida > Ranunculales > Papaveraceae > Papaver > Papaver armeniacum. The sequence continues at coordinate 60,802 of JAJJWW010002883.1, read as the reverse complement.
GGTTATGAACATGAACATAAACATTTATATAATAAGGATGCAATCTTTGCAAACCGTGGCTATAATGTTCATGATTGATTCGAGTGAATCAAACCGATTTTGCTTCAACTGTGTTCTTGTATAATTCTATGAGAATATATCAATTGAACAACTCTTTAACTACTTTCATTTGAGTCATTTGAACTAGTTATGGTTAAGATGAATAAGGTTGATATGAGAGTAATCATATGGCTAACCTCGTTTAACTATTTGTGAACCAACATGGTGTACACGTTTTGGTACGGTTACATATACCTAAATGAGGGTACATTTCATTCGTGTGTAACAAGCTAAGTTCGATCTAACGGTTGAAAGATATTAGCTTGGTTGAATCAGGTCTTTCATCTAATGGTGAATATTGAATGCTTTGTTACCAAGGTAACTTGGATTGCAAACCCTGATTTGAAAAATATATAAAGGAGAACTCTAGCAACTGGGAAAACTAATCCCCACACCTCATGTGTGTTACTAGTTGCATAAACTAGAGTCGATTCTCCTTTAACCTTAGGTTTCTATTGAGACCCTATAGGTTAACGACTTGAATGACTTCATTGGGATTGTGAAGCCAGACCCAATTATTTTCTTTGTAGTTGCGTGTTCTGATCTTGCCCGATTCTATCATATTGAGTACAATTGAAATAATTGTCTCGAGATTAATTTCCCCGATAGGCAAGATAAAAGTAATCACAAACATCTTAGTCTCATAGTTTATGATTCCACAATATCTTATTTCGCTAGTCGATTAAGATTATTGTGAGGTGATTGATAATACTAGGTTGTTCTTCGGGAATATAAGTCTGGTTTATCAATTGGTTCCTGTTTACCTTGATTTATCAAAAGATGGAACAAAAACTCTTGGGTATTTCTAGAGGAGACAGATTTATTCAATCTATAGAATTTTCTGTGAGAGACAGATTTGTTTATCAAGTCTTCGACTTTGGGTCGTAGCAACTCTTGGTTGTGGGTCAGATCAACTAAGGGAATCAAGTGCGTAGTATCCTGCTGGGATCAAAGACGTAAGGAATGCAATTGCACCTTGAATCAGTGTGAGATTGATTAAGGTTCAACTATAGTCCAGTCCGAAGTTAATTGGTAGTAGGCTAGAGTCTGTAGCGGGTTAATACAGTGTGGTGTTCAAACTGGACTAGGTCCCGGGGTTTTTACGTATTTGCGGTTTTCCTCGTTAACAAAATTAAGTGTTTGTGTTATTTCTTTTCCGCATTATATTTTGTTATATAATTGAAATATCACAGGTTGTGCGTTAAGTTAAATCAATTAGAATATCCGACCTTGGGTTGTTGATTTAAATTGATTGAAACTTGAACATTGGTCTTTGGTACCGTTCAAGTTACTCCTCTTATTTTCAATCGGGCTCATGATTTCTATTTGCTTGATTGCGGATTGAATTAAGAGTTAGAGATATTAAACTCTTTGATATAGTTTTCTCTAGATTGAGTCACATTTGTCTAGTTGATTCTCTAGAAAGTATATTGGAGTAATTCCTCTCCAGATTGCCAAACGAATTGTTGGGTGTGGTTGTTAGACCCCTGCATTTTCAATTGGTATCAGAGCAGGCAAACACATTAAAGACCTCATGAGTCTGTGTTAGTAGCGATCTGATGATGGAAAATATAGTCTCTGAAAACGCCTCACCAGAAATGGATAAACTCAATATTGAGTGTGTTCTAGAAACCATCGATAAGGTTGAGAATCCTGATTTAAAGAAACTCATCAATTTCTTTGTCTCGAAAAACATCGTTTGATAAGAAAATTTGATGGTCTTCATTGCGAAGTGTATATCAAAAAATATGTGCTTCGAAAACATTTTGAAGAGGTAGTTGACCTCCAGAAGAAGTTAGATGAAAAAATTCGGATCAATTATGATGTTGTTGCAGAAATTGCAAAGCTTAAGGATTTGAAATCTTTAAAGTCATCTTCAATGGTTTAAAATAGCTCCTCTAATTCTTCCTAGAAGAATTGTCGTAAATCAGGTGATAAGCGAGGTCAAGGCTTTGTGAAACCTGATAGTGCTCAGAACTCTTCGAACAAGGATAGGGATGTTGGAACATGCTTGTTTTGTGGTGCTCATAATCACTTTCAACATGCTTGTTTTCCTTTCAAGAAAAGATTAAAAGTTGCGGGTGATCTTCATAAGAAAGCAGTACAACTTTTGTCTTCTCCTAAAAGACATTCAATACTAACAAGAAAACCAAATATGGTTAGTAGTGCTAATATAGGAGCCTTTGCTCTAGAGTCAACATCACCTTTTCAATGGTTCTTTGATAGTGGATGTAGCAGACACATGACTGGAGATCTCTCTTGGTTTATCAACTCAAGCGATTTTGATGGTGGACCAGTGACTTTTGGAGATGGAAGTTGTTGCTACATAAGCAAGAAGGGGACGATCAAATTACCTGGCGTTCCTGAAATACATGATGTCGTATACGTGAAAGGTATGACTGCTAATATTCTTTATGTTAGTCAAATCTGTGACAAATGCCATAAGGTTGTCTTCAATGATAAAGGATGTGACATTGTCGATAAATCTGGAAAAGTAATTTCTCAAGGATCACGTGGCAAAAATAAATGTTATCTTCTAGATACCCAGTTCAGTAATTGTTGCAATTTGACTAAAGTGGAATCTACACACCTCTGGCATGAACTTTTTGGTCACATCAATTATCGTCTTCTAACTAAGATCATTAACAAAGAACTTGTTAGAGGCGTTCCCAAAATCAATGCTAAGGTTGAAGGTGTATGTGGTGCCTGTTAAAAGAGTAAACAAACGAAAGTTCCACACAAATCATCTCGAAATATTTTCATCGAAGCTCCACTTGATTTAATTCATATGGATATTTTCGGCCCAATTCAACAATCTACGGTGGCTGGAAAGAAGTATGCTTTGGTTATGGTAGATGATTACACCAGATTCACTTGGGTGCCGTTTTTGGCTCACAAGAATGAAACACTCGGTGAATTCAAGATTATTGTTAATAGAATCCATAATGAACAGGGTCGCAAACTAAAGAAAATTAGAAGCGATCGTGGAACAGAATTCAAAGACACCAAAGTATTTGAATATTGTGACTCTCTGGGAATTATTCAACAATATTCTCCACCTATCACTCCACAAGCAAATGGATTTGCAGAAAGGAAGAATAGAAACATTCAGGAAATGGCAAGGGTAATGTTCCATAACAAAAACTTACCGTTAAGGTTTTGGGGTGAGGTTGTTTTTACGGCTTGATATTTGATCAATCGTGTTTATTTGCGGTCAAAGACCTTAAACACTCCCTATAAGTTGTGGTACGGTAAGAAACCCAAATTACACTATCTCAGAGTGTTCGGCAGTAAGTGCTACATTCTAAAGGATCGTGAAGAGAAAGGGAAATTTGATTCGAAAAGCGATGAAGGTATTTTTCTTGGCAATGCATCCGACAGTCGTGGTTTCTGAGTCTTTAATCTCATAACCCAAGTCATATTGGAATTGGAAAATGTTATCATTGATGATCTAAGTAATTTTCATCATGATGACTCTCCTACTGAATTGCCTCCAACCGAGACAATTGAGAAAATCAAAGTAACTTCAGAATCAGAAGAAGTTGTCCCAACGGTTGCTGATCCTGATGTCTCTAGTGATGGGGAGAAAATCTCTAGTCAGCCTATTCCTATTGAACAAGAACGTGTCCATCCACAACACCTTTGGGTTCAAAGGAATGATGATACTAACAATATCACTGGAGGTAGGGATTCTACTGCTAAGAAGAGAGGTCAACTTCAAAATATTTGCAATTTTGGTTGTTATCTATCGCAAGTGAAGCCTAGGAATACTGATAAAACTCTTAGTGATCCCTATTAGGTAAATGCAATGCATGAAGAGTTAAATATGAAAAGACGAGGGTACCCAAATATACCTCAATCTAAAACTTTTCCACCTATAAGTACTTTCTCCGAAAGTGATTGTCTATGGACTGAGTCGAGACAATACAACTAATTGGTTAACACTTCGTATGATCGTCTATGGATACGAGATCGAGACAATACAACAACGAAGTATGTTTACATGATAAAAGGTTCGGACGTAACCAAACACAATAGGATTACCATCAAGTAAATAGGAATTAACGTTTGTGTAATTTACTTTAAATTATAATAACAACAATTATAATTGTGGAAAATAAAAGTAAATGACACAACAAGATTTTGTTAACAAGGAAACCGCAAATGCAGAAAAACCCCGGGACCTTGTCTAGAATTGAATACTCTCGGGATTAAGCTGTTATACAAAATCAAACCAACTTCGTATAGTTGAGACCAAGCAACTAAACCTATAGTTCACCTAGTTCCATCTGTATTCCCACGCCTCCAACTTGTAATAAGTCACGTACTTGGAACAATTCCATTGGTTCGTATTCCAAACGATAAAAAGGAACAACAAATTTGTTTGGTATCAACTATTTTCAACCAAGTGATGTGAGTTCGACAAAAGGCTCTTCCGTTTATCCCAATAAACTCCTTTGTCGGGTCCTTAGATCTATCTAATAACAACTACCAAAGTAATTGTCAAGATTTTGCAATCAATACTTTGAATCACAAAGAACGTATTGATGCTGATCTACTCAACTAATCAATCCAATCTACCACAGGGATAAACCGATTATAGTTGAATCCTCTTTAACCAAAACAAGTATTGTTCACACCAAAGATTATGAACCCAAATCAGAAATCTTCTTCGTCTTCAAATCTTCTTAGATCTTCAATAAACACCTACACACAATCAACTTGAATCTCTTGTGATTAATCACGCATAGAATGGAGTCTGTCAACAATGGATTATCACAAGACATCTTTAGATCTACAAACAGTCTAAAGATCCACGTCGAAACTTCGATCTAGTTTGAGTAAATCTTATATCAGAAGAGAAGATTCTCAAGCATAAACAAACTAGGTGCAATCAAAGTTCAACAACCGTTAGTCAATGAAATCAATCGAAAGCTAATAATAAACCGCAATTATCTAGTTTCCCACCAACGGTACTAATAGAGCTTCTCAATCCCAAATAAATCTTTAAACCGAGCGGCCGTAAGAGATTTCGCCTAATTAGGTTACTTTCCTCTGCGAATAGGCGGCTCCACCAGTAACAACACAACTAGGTAGTTTTGCTGGCTCTGAGGATTAGTTTGCTAGAAATGCAAACTTTGATATTTATAGACCAAGGAAGTTTGGACACCAAGGAATTTTCAAAACCGAAAATATTCACAAGATATGCAATATATTCTAAATTCGGTTTCCATAATTCCTGGAAATGCTTTGTCCAAAAATTGACCGAAAATCTCTTGGAAAATCTCCAACTAGTAAATGCACATTACTAATTTTCATTTTCCAAAATAAAATTAAAAACCTTAAATAAAAGATTCTCAATTTATTTTTTGATCCGGGATTTTCCTTTAGCTATTAAGGAATATCTTTGAACAATAAAAGATAAGCGTTACTGCACATGTTCAAAGTATGTCGACATCTTTACTTTGTAAGTCCTCTTTCATTCTTACAATCTTGAAACCGATTTGACACACTTCAAAACAAGTTTAGAATTGGTTCATCGGACTTTCAAGGACTATGTGATTGATTAAGAACACTCAATCACCAACCATGGGTTTCACGGTTCTACCAAAACAAGTTTCGGTTCTACCTCCATGTGAGTACTGGATTTAGTCACACTAGATTTCCAAAAATTCGGTTGACTAGGTACTAGGATCGGTTCCCACATATATGTTTGCATTTACTAACAAATTCGTTACCTCAAATTTCGCATCCTCTTTTCCAATATGTTTGCATCTTCTTCCAGGGAGAATTGATACCGAAATATCATTATGTTGTCACATCCTTATGCAAAACAAAAGAATAACAACAACTAACCTTTACTAGAGAAAGGTTGAAAACCGGTTTTTAACTACTGCAAGCAAAAGTTGAAAACCCCGAAACACATATGCTTTTATGCTAAACCAAACGATTCAACATATTGTGACTTTTTCACATATTGTTTCAATCAGAACCCCTCGTGATCCTTTGATAAAGCCTACCAACATGGGCTATAACTTAATCCTGCTAAACCAAAAAGTCACCCAAACCATAAGAGTTCACAACATATGAGATCGAATATTAAGGTCAGAAAACCGAAATCAAACATCCCATAAACATTCATAGTAATGATAATTTTTATAGCACTGAAATTGAAATACTAAAAACATCATACTATTACACATAAAACCAGAACACAATTTTAAAGTTTTACAATACTTAAAACAAATGTTCAAAAGATAAAGCAGTCTTATGGTTACAACAAGAACCAAACAGATTTAGACAAAAGTCTAAGAGCTTGAACTGGTGTCACTCAAGCCAAAATCTTCATCAAATTTTGTATCCTTATAATCTTGCGCAGTCAGTGAGAGGTTTGAAGCAAGTTCTGGATGCTTGAGAGATGCAAAGCTGACTTGGCACTCCAGACAATCATTTCTCCTACTGAGCCTTTGATAGAAGGTTTCAAGATCAGTATCTTGCACAGGAGTACTATGAGCAGCACTTGTGCTTGTTCCAGCACGACTTTGTCCCCTCATTCTATTGATAATAGTGTGATTATGAGGTTTTGGTACAAGTTTTTGAGAATCATTAGCACCAATTTCAAAAACACTGTAAATTCTTGTGATAATACATGGAAACCCAATGTTCTTCCCACTAATCCAGACTCTTATCATTTGCTTGATAATAAAACCACCAAAATCGAAATTAGGGGTACAAATTACCATATGATAAATCAGTTCAGCCACATCTCCACTCCATGTCACCTTGTGCATATTGCTGGGTGCCAGATTGGGAACAACAAGTTTTCTAAAGAACTTGAGATGTTTTGAGATGACCTTGATACAGAGACTGTTTCCACTCCATGAATTTCCACCAAGAACCTCAGCAATATGTTCTTTGTTGAATTCACTGCCTTGGGGAAGAAATGTATTTTCTGGATTGCATCCCAGAATATAGCCAATAACATTTCTATTAACTTCGAAGAAACGTCTTCGAACCATGGTGAAAAACCTACATCTCTTAGCATACATGTTTCCATAAAATACTGCAACAAGACTGGGTGACCCAGTATAGTTCCCAGTGTGTATATCACCACAGTCATTCCTGCTGTGATACAGACTCATATATTCTCGAAGTTCAACATTCACAAACTTTTTCTCAACAATAATCCTCTTATAATGCATCGAAACATACTTGTTAAAACACTCTTGATTAACAAAATAAAGTCATGTACTAACATCGAAAATCATTGTTGATAGAGTATCAACGGTTTCATAAGAGAAGGTGAAATTTGGAGTACCTCTTCTATAGTTTTCATTCGAACCATCTCCACTAGTGAAATTCCTATTATGCATGTTGTAATGATTGTTATAGGAACTCGTAAATTTGAACAAGAGAAGAAGAAACTTACAATCGAAACTCCTTGTTGATGTTCGAACTTTCCTTTGCGAAGTGTAGTTGAGGAAGATCACAAGAACCCTTTGAGAGATGACGGAAGAGAAACCAAACCTTGTTTTGAATTCAAGAGACAATCAAAAAAATGAATTTTTGAGTTCGGATTGAACTGCTCTCTTTCATTCGGTTTGTACGAAGAAGACAAGATGAAAAGAATACTTTCTTTCTTCGTATATATCACCAACCCACGTGTCATTTCGTATTCGGTTTCCCATGAATCAGTTATAGGGTCTAACCATGGATCCGAACCTCTTTTCTCAAGTGGGCTAACCATTTTAAGTTCGAAGGACTTTGTGGGCTTGGAGTATGTTGAATTTTCAATGATACTTCTCTGAGTTTCGACAATTTTAGTCGTTTGTTCCTCTTTAGAAATAATATTTGTATATGGTATGTTGACACAGATATCTGACTTTTTCAACAGGGTTTGGACACAAATCCATGTTGACATTATCTAGAGAAAAATTCATGCAGTAGTCATGAAGATATTGGCTTATTCCAGACATTGGTTCTCTAGAAGCTTGTTTTATGGACTCCAGTTCCAAAAGAAAAGTATCCACTTCATCCTGTAGTTGCTGACTATCACTAAGGATTTTACAGGTCTTTTTGAAAGACTCGTCCTCCTTTAACTCGTAAAGTTCGAGTTCTAAAGACATATCACTGATCTATTTTTTTATTTCAGCGAACTCAATGAGTTTTTCGATTCATTTTGTCTTTGGGATCTTCAGTGAGTCTGAGATACAATTGACATTCTTCTACATACCAAATTTCTTTGGAATGTAGAGACTCAACAATTTCATTGTTTGACATTTCTTCAAACAATTTTGAGTCATCTAATCTTGCCATCACGCTAATTGAATCATACATGGATTCAATTTCTTATAGGTTGGATCGCACCAAACACAAATTGTTAGATCTTTTTGTGTTTGTCCGCTCTGATACCAATTGAAAAGACGAGGGTACCCAAATATACCTCAATCTAAAACTTTTCCACCTATAAGTCCTTTCTCCGAAAGTGATTTTCTATGGACTGAGTCGAGACAATACAACTAATCGGTTCACACTTCGTGTGATCGTTTATGGATACGAGATCGAGACAATACAACAACTAAGTATGTTTACTTGATAAAAGGTTCGGACTTAACCTAACACAATAGGATTACTATCAAGTAAATAGGAATTAACGTTTGTGTAATTTACTTTAAATTATAATAACAACAATTATAATTGCGGAAAATAAAAGTAAATGACGCAACAAGATTTTGTTAACGAGGAAACCGCAAATGCAGAAAAACCCCAGGACCTTGTACAGAATTGAATACTCTCAGGATTAAGCCGCTATACAAATTTACAAAATCAAACCAACTTCGTATAGTTGATACCAAGCAACTAAACCTATAGTTTACCTAGTTCCGTCTGTATTCTCACGCCTCCAACTTGTAATAAGTCACGTACTTGAAACAATTCCTTTGGTTCGTATTCCAAACAGTAAAGGAACAACAAATATGTTTGTTACCAACTCTTTTCAACCAAGTGATGTGAGTTCGACAAAAGGCTCTTCCGTTTATCCCAATAAACTCCTTTGTCAGGTCCTTAGATCTATCTAATAACAACTACCAAAGTAAATGTCAATATTTTGCAATCAATACTTTGAATCGCAAAGAAAGGTATTGATGTCGATCTACTCAACTAATCAATCCAATCTACCACAGGGATAAACCGATTATAGTTGGATCCTCTTTAACCAAAACAAGTATTGTGCACACCAAAGATTATGAATCCAAATCATAAATCTTCTTTGTCTTCAAATCTTCTTAGATCTTCAATAAACACCTGCACACAATCAACTTGAATCTCTTATGATTAATCATGCACAGAACGGAGTCTATTAATAATGGATTATCACAAGACGTCTTTAGATCTACAAACAGTCTAAAGATCCCCGTCGAAACTTCGATCTAGTTTGAGTGAATCTTATATTAGAAGAGAAGATTCTCAAGCATAAAAAAACTAGGTGCAATCAAAGTTCAACAACCGTTAGTCAATCAAATCAATCGAAAACTGATAATAAACCGCAATTATCTAGTTTCCCACCAACGGTACTAATAGAGCTTCTCAATCCCAAAGAAGTCTTTAAATCGAGCGGTCGTAAGAGATTTCACCTAATTAGGTTACTTTCCTCTCCGAATAGGCGGCTCCACCCGAAGAATGACACAACTAGGTAGTTTTGTGGCTCTCGAGGATTAGTTTGCTAGAAATGCAAACTTTGATATTTATAGACCAATGAAGTTTGGACACCAAGGAATTTCCAAAACCGAAAATATTCTCAAGATATGCAATATATTTCAAATTCGGTTTCCATAATTCCTGGAAATGCTTTGTCCAAACATTGACCGAAAATCTCTTGGAAAATCTCCAACTAGTAAATGCACATTACTAATTTTCTTTTTACAAAAATAAAATTAAAAACCTTAAATAAAATATTCTCAATTTATTTTTCGATCCGGGATTTTCCTTTAGCTATTAAGAATATCTTTGAACAATAAAAGATAAGCGTTATTGCACATGTTCAAAGTATTTCGACATCTTTACTTTGTAAGTCATCTTTCATACTTACAATCTTGAAACCGATTTGACACACTTCCAAACAAGTTTAGAATTGGCTCATCGGACTTTCAAAAACTATGTGATTGATTAAGAACACTCAATCACCAATCATGGGTTTCACGGTTCTACCAAAACAAGTTTCGGTTCTACCTCCATGTGAGTACTGGATTTAGTCACACTAGCGTTCCGAAAATTTGGTTGAGTAGGTACTAGGATCGGTTCCCACATATATATGGTATCTAACTTGTATTTGTTGCACATGTCCATAGGATCGGTTCCCAATGTCTAAAAACGTGTTGCATATGTTCATAGGATCGGTTCCCAATATCTAGAAACGTGTTGCACCTCTTACAAGGATCGATTCCCCTCTTGTGATCGGTTGCACCTCTTACTAGGATCGGTTCCCCTTTTCCTAGAGTTGGTCATACCAATAAACTAAATCGATCATACCATCTCAAGTGATTACTTAAGATCGATTTCACTAATAAAAGTCATAACAATACAAAAGCCAGGCCTTGTGAATAGTTTTACCAAGAACATAAACAAGTCATGAGCGGTTATACTAATCACGCATATTGGTAGTTCAAAAGATATGCAATGAATAACAATACCAATAAGCCTAGTGAAACGAATGTAAAATATTGTTTCCTAAAATGAAATCTTCACCTCATACCCATACATAATCACAATAGCATTCAAACGATTATGTCGATGTCTTATATACGAAGTTCAAAAGATAAGCGTTATACTTCGTTTTGTATTCCTTAATACTACGTCTAACTAGGGTATAATCATTCATGTTTCGCAGTTATGTTTTCAATATGCACGACTTGAAAGATACGTTAGGGAATAAAACAGTTCAGGTCAAATATCACTAACCTCAAGTGGAAGGATGATGTTATCGTTTTAGCTCCTTACTTCTTCACTTCTTCAAGTCTTCGTAATACTTTTAATGTCTCATATCCTAATACTTTCAAGCTAACCTATACGAAGTTGACTATAGTACATAATCAAGCAACTCTTTAAATGAGTTTTGGTTCACTAAAATATGACAACCAAACTTAACATACCAACGCTTGCTGGGTTCAACCGAGTTATGCTCTAATAAAATCAATTTCAAAGACAAGATGTATGGAAACTCGTACCTTGTCCCTCCAATATCAATATTGTTGGTACCAAATGGATATTTAAGAACAAGTCTGATGAATTTAGCACCAGTGTCAGAAAAAAAAGCTAGACTTGTCGCTCAGGGATATTGACAGATTGAAGGAATTGACTTTGACGAAACCTTTGCTCCTGTGGTACGCCTTGAGTCCATTCGATTATGATTAGCTCATGCTTATTTTCTTAAGGTTAATCTGTTTCAAATGGACATTAAATCTGCTTTCCTAAATGGAAACTTAAAGGAAGAAGTCTATGTCGCTCAACCTAAGGGATTTGAAAACCCTGATTTTCCCGATCATGTCCTTAAGCTCAACAAGGCATGTACGGGTTAAAACAAGCACCTCGTGCCTGGTTTGAAAAACTAACTACTTCCCTTCTTAGGAAAGGTTTTTCAAGAGGTGGAGCTGATAAAACATTGTTTACCAAATGGAGTGGGAAAGATGTTGTAATTGCTCAAGTTTATGTAGATTATATCATCTATGGAACAACATCGGAGAACTTGCAAAAGATTTTCAAGTCTCTCTTGGTAAGGAGTTTGAAATTAGCAATGTTGGTGAATTAAAATTCTTTTTGGGTTTACAAATTCAATAACACAAGGATGGAATTTACTTATCTCAAGAAAAATATGCAAAAGATCTTGTTTCAAGATTCGGTCTTGATAAGTCAACTCTAAAACTTACTCCTATGCCTACCACGGGAAAACTACATAGAGATGAGAAAGGTGTAAATGTGGATAAAAAACTTTATCGATCTATCATTGGAAGTCTTTTGTATCTCACTTCCACGAGACCTGATATTGCTTTTAGTGTTGGTTGTTGTGATAGGTTTCAGGAAAATCCAAAGGAATCTCATATTGCCGCCGCAAAGAGGATCCTACGTTACATTAATCACACTGTCGGGTATGGTCTTTCTTACACTTTTGATACTAACACTGACCTTACTGCCTATTCAGACACTGATTGGGCAGGGTGTGTGGAAGACAGAAAAAGTACATCAGGGGGATTCTACTATGTAGGAATGAATCTTGTAGCTTGGCATAGCAATAAACAAAATTCACAATCTCTCTCAATATTCACAATCTCTCTCAATATGTGAAGCAGAATACATTGTTGCAGGTTCATGTTGTACTCAAATTCTATGGATGAAACAAATGCTTGCTGATTATGGAATTGATTCTGGAATAATGAAGATCTTTTGTGATAACTCAAGTGTGATTCGCATCACTGAGAATCCTGTTGAGCACTCAAGGACTAAGCACATAGACATAAGTTACCATTTTATTCGATATCTTTATGAAAAAGGTATCATTACTATGGAATGTGTGCCTTCTGAACAACAATTGGCTGATATTCTCACCAAACCATTAAACACTACCACATTTCAACACTTACGGCAGTCTATTGGTGTTGTTTTAGTTCATTAGTTCCCCATAACTCTTGCCCCTGCTTTTATCTCAATCTATTTGGCAATTGAGTTTGGAGTTCCAAGAGTGGTGTTGCTTCATTTTGCATTTGTTTCTAGTAGATGTGTTTCTGTCAAGTATCCTAGTGTTCTTTAGAAATCCTTCTTTTCTTGTAAAAGCAAGGTCGCCTTTGTTGCTCTTTCGCGAATGACATTTTATGGGGTAGAGTTCTTAATTGAACTTGTGCTTAATTGCCAAATCTTTGTGGGGAGTGCGGCTGTGGAATATTATAGGGGTTATCTTGTATCTTTATAAACACCTTGATGAATGCATTTAGCTTCGGCTATATGATTGGTATGTTATTCTCTTTTGGTCATCAAGTATCTCTATGAAAATTTCATGAGGATCCCACTAGTTTTCGTACCTTTGCCAATTTATATTGACAAAAATGGGGAGAATTAATGTGTAGTTTCATACTACAAAGACATATGGTTTACGGATTATTATGTAAGGGGGAGTGGTTTTCATGTTGAGATGAAGTATTGACTAGGGGGTGATACATATCACCATATTATTGTTGTCAAAGTTGTGATACAATTGAACTTTGATGATGTGTAATAATACTATGACACTGTATAATAATGATTGAGATCATTTGTTTTCTCATTGTTATCGCTACGGATCTTCAACAACTATGATGCTAAGTTGAACACGTTTAAAATCATGGAGTACTTGGAAGTGACGATGAATTCGAGTCGTGTTTAAGATGCCAAGGAGATCAAGCATTTGGATGAGAAGCTACAATTTTTAATTATTTCGTAATCCATATGTATTGATAGTTTTATCACTAAAATTGACAAAGGGGGAGATTGTTAGAGCACTGCTCGGTCGAACTCGCATGCGTTGCTATCTCAAACATGTTTGTCAATGTTAGTGATCAAAACTGTAAGTCTTGATTTCTAGCATATTTATAGATGTCTCGGACTAGGACATAGATTGTGTAGTTGAGCTTAGACTTCACGGCGTTCATTATATGAAGACGAAGAACTACTAAGGGGAGCTTGTATAACTTCATCGACAAAAGGTATGTGGAGACTGAAACTCATCTATCACTTGGAAAGTCTATTTCTACTCTATCTCATACATTGAGACATAAGTCGTATTACGATATAGTTTTCTATATACACATTTGAGATTTCAAGCTGAGTTTATCTCGCTTACATATTTCTCGAAATATGTGTTGGCAAGCTTTAAGCCGACCAAGTTCATCTTATATCATGTGAAAATTTACGAGTAACATCTTACATGGTTTTTGTGATACAATCATTTGGTGTAGTCTTGGAATGTTTCGTTATGATTATTTCAATATCTTTAAAATTGCTTTGATGTTAATAGTGTGTGAAAACGGCTATTGTTATCCTCTAAGAAAGTTTCAATGATTGAAATAAGAGTTTAGAACACTTAACCATTATTGGATATGTCATATTGTGCACTCTTTCACATATGTAATCCATGTACGGGAACCATAGTATGCGCACCCGTTTGCGTACCTATTGGTTTGAGAAATCCGGGAACCTAAGTATGCGTACCCGTTTGCGTATTGGCGTACAGGTTCATGTACGAGAATTTCTGCTGGGATTGAAAGTTCGCGTACCTGTTTGCATACTGGCGAAACCCAATCTTAGTCCGAGTATTTCAAGTATGCGTACACGTTTGCATACTTAAAGGTTAAAGTTCTAAAATCGGTTATGAACATGAACATAAACATTTATATAATAAGGAATACAATCTTTGCAAACTGTGCCTATAATGTTCATGATTGATTCGAGTGAATCAAATCGATTTTGCTTCAATTGTGTTCTTGTATAATTCTATGAGAATATAGCAATTGAACAACTCTTTAACTAGTTTCATTTGAGTCATTTGAACTAGTTATGGTTAGGATGAATAAGGTTGATATGAGAGTAATCATATGGCTAACCTCGGTTAACTATTTGTGAACCAACATGGTGTACACATTTGGGTAAGATTACATAAACCTAAATGAGGGTACATTTCATTTGTGTGTAACAAGCTAAGTTCGATCTAACGGTTGAAAGATATTAGCTTGGTTGAATCAGGTTTTTCATCTAACGGTGCATATTGAATGCTTTTTTACCAAGGTAACTTGGATTGCAAACCTTGATTTGAAAACTATATAAAGGAGAACTCTAGCAACTGGGAAAACTAATCCCCACACCCCATGTGTGTTACTAGTTGCATAAACTAGAGTCGATTCTCCTTTAACCTTAGGTTTCTATCGAGACCCTATAGGTTAACGACGTCAAAGACTTCATTGGGATTGTGAAGCCAGACCCAATTATTTTCTTTGTAGTTGTGTGTTCGAATCTTGCCCGATTCCAATCGTATTGAGTACAATTGAAATAATTGACTCGAGATTAATTTCTCCGATAGGCAAGATAAAAGTAATCACAAACATCTTCGTCTCATCATTTGTGATTCCACGATATCTTATTTCGCTAGTCGATTAAGATTATTGTGAGGTGATTGATAATACTAGGCCGTTCTTCGGGAATATAAGTCTGGTTTATCAATTGGTTCCTGTTCACCTTGATTTATCAAAAGACGGAACAAAAACTCTTGGGTATTTACTGTGGGAGACATATTTATTCAATCTATAGACTTTTCTCAGTGTGAGATGATTTATTTATCAAGTCTTCGACTTTGGGTCGTAGCAACTCTTGGTTGTGGGTGAGATCAACTAAGGGAATCAAGTGTGTAGTATCATGTTGGGATCAGAGACGTAAGAAACGCAACTGTACCTTGAATCAATGTGAGATTGATTAGGGTTCAACTGCAGTCCAATCCGAAGTTAATTGGTAGTAGGCTAGAGTTTGTAGCGGCTTAATATAGTGTGGTGTTCAAACTGGACTAGGTCCCGGGGTTTTTTTGCATTTGCGGTTTTCCTCGTTAACAAAATTCTGGTGTCTGTGTTATTTCTTTTCCGCATTATATTTTTTTATATAATTGAAATATCACAGGTTGTGCGTTAAGTTCAATCAATTAGAATATCCGACCTTGGGATGTTGATTTAAATTGATTGACACTTGAACATTAGTCTTTGGTACCGTTCTAGTTACTCCTCTTATATTCAATCGGGCTCGCAGATTTCTATTTGCTGATTGTTGATTGAATTAAGAGTTAGAGATATTAAACTCTTTGATATACTTTTCTCTAGATTGAGTCTGACTGTCTACTCGATTCTCTAGAAAGTATATTTGGGTAAGTCCTCTCAGATTGCCAAACTAATTGTTTGGTGTGGTTGTTAAACCCCCGAATTTTTAATTTTAACACTCTTAAAGTTTCGCAGGAATCGGCAAAAGCTTATGTCCTGTGTTGTCCGGCTCTTCATTCTGCACCGACCTGTGAATTCCTAATTCCCTTTGTTGTCCTTCAAAATGATGTGGATACACTCACAGCAGCAGTAGTTTCTGAATGTTCATGATCAACAACTACTCTGAAACGAAGGTAAACAAACTTCTTTTGAAAGCTTTCGTCTATAAGTCATAAGCTTATAATGCCAGACCTTGCAAACTAGAATTTGGCTGATTGAACAATCATCTCATTCCTTTGGATTAGGTAAACAATTCTGAACATGATACTATTTGCTTGTGCGATTGTATGGTATTGAGGTTGGATTTTAGGAGTGTATTATTGTTCTCTTATTCTCACACTTGTCTCTCTGAACTAACCGCATTATCAAGGTTCCTAGTTATTATTACTGCATTTTGATAAGTGAACTGAGATGGAACTTTAAAGTTTGTGCCTAAAGCGTCCTACGACCATACAACTCAATTTCAGTTCACTTATAGTAGAGTAGTGGAAGAAAGAGTTCTCTTTGCCCTCTCACATGATGTTCCCTCAAATATTTTGTTTGGATTTGCTTCTACATACATCTCCATTTAGTTCACTTATAGCATAGTTTTTTGATTTTTGCTTTACATGGTTTTGACTTGTCTCTGTAGATTATACAAAATCTATGGTTTAGTCTTTTGTTTGTGACATCGGTACTGAAACATCAAATTGGTTATTATGCAGGTATTTGGGCTTAAGTCAAAAACGTGCTTGGGTGATATTTTAGAAGCGATTGAATCTTTCTTTGAGGAGATTGGTTAGGCAAGCGGGTCTTGGTGATACTTCTAGTGATATTTAGTCTTTCTTTCCTGTTTTCAATTCCTCTGTCGGTTGACACAAACTAGGTTACCCATCCATTTATAAACATCAACATAGATCGAATATTATATGTCACCACAACATACATAAGTTTTACTTGTATACATTGTGTATCATAGATCGAATATTGTATGTCAGTCACAACATATATAAGTTTACTTGTGTACATTTGTATCAATTGAAGAATCCTTTCTTTTATAATAATATTATCTAGTAGTGATTCTCAACTACATTTGTATCAGTTTTGTATTGCCATTGTAGTTTGTATATCTGTGTGGATGTTGAATATGGGGAACTGGGTAATTGCAGGGGGAAAATGTGAGGGTAATGAATTTTGACTAAGTCAATAAACATAGATTTGACCTTTTTTTTGTGTGGTTGCAAAAAATTAGC
This sequence comes from Papaver armeniacum, assembly GCA_023531295.1. Lineage (NCBI taxonomy): Eukaryota > Viridiplantae > Streptophyta > Magnoliopsida > Ranunculales > Papaveraceae > Papaver > Papaver armeniacum. Next base: position 43,434 of record JAJJWW010002883.1, on the reverse strand, counting down.
AACCTCGGTGCTCTGTTGCTAAATTAGAACCAGAACTAATAAATTAGAACCAGTTACAACAGTATCTAGTTCCGGATAAGGGTATTCCTGTAATTAGTAACAACACGCTGTTGTTGCCAACAAAAAATTTAGCAACGACAAGCGCCGCTGCGAATTGCCGTTGCTGACCGAGATTCGCAACAAAGCTTATGTCGTTGCTAAAAATTGTGATACCGTGTTTAGCAACATCTATGATAGGTTGCTAATACCTTAAAATGGTGTAGTGAACTTATTATCACGGATCGCATATGATAACTTATTATCATGCGAAGAAAGTACCTTCGAGAGGCTAAATGGTCGGTGTTCTAAGTCTTAATATTCTTATTAAGCTATCAAGGTCATGGTCATGTGGACTGTCATTTGAAGGGGAAAATAACCTCATGTTAATTTAATGTAGCATGTTTTGACAACTAATGAACCACTTTTAATGAATTGCTAAAATTTGTGTCATTTAGTTCCCCATGGATTGAATTACAAATTTTAAATAAAAGATTAAATTACGAGGCCTCCCTTCGGTTTCCTAATTAGCTGGTCATAGAACATGAAATCTTATTACTAGAATTGTTCGCTTGTACTGGATTTGTCTCAGCCACGTACTTGTTGAGTTCAAAAGCACGCACAAACTAAATTCAGAAAAATTTGTTTTCCAGATTAATATTGTTCGCTTGTCCAAATTAATATCATGTGTGATACCAGAATCAGAAGTCAACCCAAAGAGTCATAAGCAAAGTGTTTTTTACTTCACTAAAAACTTTTTTTATTCGAAAAGTCATTCCGTACCGTTTGACCTTTTATCCTTGTACCTTTTGGGTATCTGCACAGACTGCATGTGATAACTTATTATCATGTGAAGAAAGTACCTACGCGCCATACTCCGTCCCTTCTCTCGGATTTAAGTGAATCCATTAGACAAATTCTGCTTTCAGAGTGCCAGAAATTCTAATTCCCTAATGCCTTTTAACACTCTTAGGTTATCCCTCAGTAGTACTGGCGTGGGATATTAGATATTTTAAGCATGCTTGACACATGTCGAGTTGAGGGAGTGTTGGGGTTTTCGAGTAATTTAACAGACTACTGATTTATCCGGTTTCTCATTTTTCCTTTATTTTCTTCCTCTGCTGATCTTCAACTCGAGAACTTGATCTTGTGGCAACTGGTTCTCACCCAATTGATCCAAAGATTCTTATCAATTTGCAATTTCGTGCATCGCACTAAATGTATGTATGATTGGGTACTTTCTGTAAATCCTTGTATGATGTGAAGTTGTGAAAAACAGAGAAATTAGGGTTCATATCAATGGGTTTTTTTTGTTCCTCATGTAAAATTCATGACCTATGCTTGAATGGGATCCACAGATCTGTTTAAATCTTGGTCCGGTCATAGTATTGAACATGTCTGAAAATCTAGCTTGATTATTTTTGTAGTTAGATTATGATAAAACCAATATTATGTGCATGCAACCTTTTTGGTTATCCTGTCTGTATTAAGATGAATCGATATTGATTTCAATTTCTTAATTCTTATAGTCTTCCTTGTACTCTGTCAGTTTGTATTTTTGATTGGTAGAATTGATATAGAAATGTTCAGTGGTGTTGTTTCTACAAATGGCCTATGCGTTCATTTTCATTTATGATCATATGAATGTGTGTAGTTGGAATGACGCAGGAACCCCTGACTTCGATGTGAAATGCTTGTTTTTCATTTATTGAACTCGGTAAGTTTTGTGATTTGAATTTTAGAGTGAGAACATGAAGTGTTTGTTGATATGGTTATATAAAAATCTCTCGCATAGCGTCCTGTAAATGTTGTCATGGAGGTCGTGCAAAAGGCATGTGCAGTACTAGACTTTATGGCAATTGTAAATAAGGAAGCAATGAAAACTCTTACTGTTCACTTTGTGCTTATATCATGGACCAGTTCTATTTAGTTAGTGGTTAACTAGTATCCTAATTTGGTTGATTTAATACGACAGTAGGGGATATAAATTGAGAAGAGTTGGTATTAAGAGTTTTTGTTAAGAATAAGATTCCGTTAGAAATGCTAGCATTTCAATGTTGCTACTGAAGAAGGAGAACCGAAGACTTATAATTGGTAAGCACCACATGTGTACCTTGATATATTTTAGCATTTCAGAAGATTTTCCAGATGGATAACTTATCTGTAAGCTTTGCTTGCCTGCCATACTGGAAGAGAGATCAGTAATCAACTCTTTCCCCTTTTGATCAGTGTGGCCATGTCTTGTGTGTGTGAGATTGTATCGTATCGGACCTCTACGTTCGCCATTTATGTGTAATCCTTTCACCAGCTTGTTAATATGAAAATGACTGGAATGTAGTTTTAGAGATGTGTACCTTTTGGTACAGGTGAATAATAACTAAGTTTCGTGAAAAACATGTTCATATAACTTAAGCTATCAGTTGAGATCGATTGAGATTAGATTAAGTGTAAACGAAAGTCATTTCATATCTAGTTTTATACTACAGTTGGATCATCACCTAGCTCCTAAACTTGTTATGTAAGCTTTTTCTCACCGAGTACTTTTATTTTTCCCACGTTTCACTTTTGAAAAATGATAATGAGAGACATACTTATAAAGTGCCATTTTATACCAGCTAGGGTCGGTTAGTTGGCTAGTAAGGGGATCTATTCTAGACTAATGCAGAGTTCAATTCATGTTCGGCAATAGCTTGCCTTTTCGTGTGGGGGTCGAACCTCGCTCTTTCCTTGATGATAGTCACTTTTTTGTGGTATGCAGTTAGGGACTTTCTCAATAGACTTCGTAATATAGTTCATACATTACAGTATGTAAAGATCCAGCAAATGCATTTGCATAAATTAGTAATTGTGAGCATGTCATGAACACTAAAATGATAGTACTAGAATGAAATACTAGCCACACTTAGTGCTGGTTATTTCGTAGTTCTTTTGGCATTTATTGTCTTCTTGGCAGATGTCTGCTAGCCTAGACTGCTTTGGAAAATGATGTTAGCTTAATAATTTAGTATGCTTCTTAACGCACGGTGGTGTGTTACTGGATGTTTCCATCTTATGGAATGGTTATTACTGCTACTATGAGTCTATGACAGTAAAATGCTATCCCTAGATGCTTCCGCATCGATTTGTATCCATAATATTGTTGGAATTGGCCTAGACTATATTGCACTCTAAATGTTAGTGTTTTAGTCTTATAATTGAATGTGGTTGCTTCTCATATTATGCTCACGTGGACAGTAAGAAGTTTAGTGCCCAAGATGGTGTTTTGTGTACACTTGCTTTTACAATTTGCGACGTATATTTCTATTTCATATATCAGTTAAGGTATTATGGACACTTTGGCGGCAGTTGTTCATTTTCTAGGTGAAGTCTCCTTTACGTAGTTTACTGTTTATTTTAAGTGGCAGGCACAGGTGCAGGTAAACATATAGAGGTACATGTGCAGGTATTATATAGACGTTGACATCTTGCCATTGACTGATAGCTGGGGATAGTTGTTGCTATGCAATTCATAATATCCATTGAAAGAGATTGTTGCTGCCACGACAAGCAGTTCATACAATCTATGTAAGAGATGATTGCTACCTAATGAGATAGTTCATATCATCTTGATGAGAGATAGTTACTACTAGGGAGGGTAGTTCAGTTCATACTATCTAAACCAGTGACGAACTAAGGTCGTGCTTGATCCCTTGGAGGAATGGAGAGGGTACGTAGGCAGTCGCTTTGCGGTTCAGCATATCTGTGCGAGGTTATTCATATCGTCTGAAAATGGTTGGTTGCTGCTTGGCAGTTCACACCATCCATTCGGAGATGATTGTAACCTTGGCAGTAAGAGGTAGTTGCGGTCAATCCATGGCTGTTCATACTACCTGAGACAAGAGATGATTATTACCATCCTAGGTGATTCATATCATCTGATACTTACTCAATACGTGCGCTAAGATGATTGTTACCGTTTGAGGTAAGTCATATCATCTAACTCCTACCATGAGTTCAGAGGTGATTGTTATCATTCGAGGTAATTCATATCATCTTAGAAGGGATGGTTACTGCCTATTGTGGCAGTTCATACCATTGATTTAGAGATAATTACTACTCTTTTGAGTAGTTCATATTATCTGAGAAAAACTATCTATTGAGCTTGACCAAGTACTGTGAGTTGTCAGGCCCAACTGGGGATCCCACCTTTGGGTGGCTCCCCGGAAGACCATTGGCTACTGGCCGGTGGTGGCCGGTATCCTACTATCCTGACATTGGTAACTGGCCATCCCTCACCATTGGCAACTGGCCATCCGGATATGATACTTACTCAAATCTATAGACATTTGCTTGGTAAAAATCAGAGTTGGTCTGAAAAGTTGGCAATGTTGGTTCCTCGAGTGGCGTATTGGGAAGTCGGAGCTTGCCACGCTAGCTGAAACCTGGTTCATTGGGAAGTCCAGATTTTCCGGTCCGTCACACTACGATTGTCAAAACAGTTGGTGCTCAAGTTTAAATATTCTTTTGAATTTATTTGTGCATTTGCTTGTTGTGTTCAGCTTTTATAGATGAGTGTACTTGTGATTCGTCTGCAGGCACGGAGCTATACACAGTCTAGTGGGGACAGCAGTCCCCCCTAGGATTTCCTAATTATATAATTAGGATTTACATAATTATCATTTTAGGCTTGGAAATTTTAAGTATTTATAGATTTGTCCCCTTTATTTTTGTATATTACATAGAGAGCCTTGAATCCACTGATATTAGGTACTTATCGTACAAAACCTGGCTTAAATATCAAAATTACGAAGGAAAGAAGTGAAAAATATCAAAATATTAAATCCAACCATAAATCTAAAAATCTAACAACTTATTGGATATTTTGGTGACATCATTTGAAGGAAATTCCAAAGCCTAAAAAAAATTTGCGGCCTTTGGCCGCCTCCTTTTACAGCGAAACTACTGTACCTATATATAGAGAAAAATATCTTTTGGTCCTTTTATGCCTGGGCCCACATCAGTTTAGTCCTGTTAGAAAAAAAAATTAGCATTTGGTCCACAATTAAAAAAAAATATGAAACAGACTTAAATACCCTTTACACACGTCATCATAATCACACGTGTCATTGGTCCCCTTTGTAACCACCCACGATATCTCTCTTTTTCCACGATATCTCTCTCTTTCCATCTTTCATTTTCATTTTATCGAATTTGTTTTATCTCCTAACCCGACAAAGCCATTAAAATCGGAAAACTGCTTCTTCTTTTTTCTTCAAGATCCGAGAAAATCATTAGGTCCAGAAAATCAAAACATTAAAATCATTTCAATCCTCACAAATCATTAGAACAAAAACACCCAAAAATCAAAAAAGAGAGAAAAAAAGAGAAATCAAAACCCTAAAAATGAGAAGATCGAAGGGCAAAAAAGTAGTGGAATCATCTTGACGATGAAGTTGAAGAAAGAAAGCAGATCGATTAGTTGAGTTTGTAGGAGTAAATGAAGTTGAAGAAGAACTAGTTTTAAAGAAATCCAAATCAAAGAAATCGCCGAAGGTACCAAAAACCCTAATTCGAAGTAGTAGAAGTTTTATTCTTCATTTTTGATGTTTATTGTTCTTCTTCATTTTTATTTTGGTTTTCGATTCGTCTTGTTGCATGTAGATTTTCAATTCTTCTTGTTCCATTTCTAGACTTCACTACTAGAAATTGACTTCATTCCCAGGGAGTGAAGTCTAGAAAAACCGCTTCAATCCATGCCATAGAAATTGACTTCATTCCCGGGAGTGAAGTCCATTAAAACTCTCTATAGTCCTGCAATAGAATGGACTTCACTCACGGAATGAAGTCCATTAAAACCTCTCCATTCAATACCATATGAATGGACTTCACTCCAGGAGTGAAGTCTATCAAAACTCTCTATAGCCCAAGATTTAGAATGGACTTCCTCACAGAGTGAAGTCTATCAAAAACTCTCTATAGCCCAAGATTTAGAATGGACTTCACTCCTGGAGTGAAGTCTATCAAACTCTCTATAGCCCAAGATTTAGAATGGACTTCACTCCGGGAATGAAGTCTATCAAAACTCTCATAGTCCAAGCAATAGAATGGACTTCATCCAGGAATGAAGTCTAGAATAACCTCTCCATTCCATGCCATAGAAACAGACTTCATTCCAGGAGTGAAGTCCATTAAAACTCTCTATAGTCCATGCAATAGAATGTACTTCACTCCAGGAATGAAGTCTAGAATAACCTCTCTCGTCCATGCCATAGAAAATGAACTTCATTACCAGTAGTGAAGTCTATTAAACCCTCTCCAGTCCATGCATTATAAATGGACTTCACTCCAGGAATGAAGTCTAGAAAAAACCTCTCCAGTCCATCCCATAGATAGAATGAAGTTATGAGAAGTCTAGAAAAGTTTTAGATATATATTCTACGGTCCATAACATAGATAGAATGAACTTTATCTTCTTTATATCACCTAATATTTTATGAAAAACCCTTGAGCGTTAATGTTTTTTTTTTGTTTTTCTTTTAAAAAATGTAGATAAGAAGATAAAGTGTAGCTATCTTTGGAGTAATTGCACCTTGGTCCAAAAGATTAAAGCACTAGAGGATGAAGAGGCTTTGAATGACGAATGCAATGTGCATTGTATAGGAGTCCATTGGGTAATGTAGCAAAAGTTTTCTGGAAGAGACCATTGTTGCTCTTTGCATGGAATAAGTCACTACCAGTAGTCAAATTATATGCAACACACATCGGTTCATTCCGAATCAATTGATCATGTGTTTGTTTTCAAAGTAGGGGGACAAACATTTGTGCTCGAGATCCTCACCAAGAGCTGGCATTAATATTTGGAATACCATGCATCCACAGCGGCGGAATAGAAGAAACTTTCTTGGACTCAAGAAACCAGCAGACTACACATGTGGAAGGTTACGGAAAACCTACAAATTTGATCCACCGAAAAGGAAACCTTTTGATATTAAAAATACGAGGCGAAAGATAAAATTATTGAGTTGATTAAGAATAAAGGATCTATTGAAGATCTTGTAACAATGTTTGAACTTTTTCTCTTGTCTACCATTTTTGTTACTATCTTGGTGATGGAGGTTCCATACACTCCAAGTACCTAGCTTGCCTAGAGTCACTAGGTACAAGTGTCTTTCTTGCATCTCATACACGGAGCATTTGATGGAAAGCTTGAAAAAGAGGTTCTCTGAAGGATGTTACCTTTACTTGTTGGTGAGATGAAAACTGGTAGATACTTATATGTTTCATTATTTTTTTCGAGTTCATTTGTATATTTCTTCATTTTGTATATTTGAAAAACTGACTAGTGTAGTTTTTTTTTTTTTGCAGCCTTGGTTTTCTGAGCATTCAAAGAAAATAGGACCCAAGTGGAAGGTGCGAGAATAGAGAAGCCTACTGTCCAAGGTTTGCAAGGTGGAACATTGAGAGCCTTTGTAGTCACATAGAAATGAATGTTGACGATTTTGGAGAGGTAACAAAGTAGATTAATATGATATTGTTATATTGGATTCAATCCTCTGTTATGAAATAGGCACTTTAAGTTAAGAAAAAAATTGTTAATTCATTATACCATAGGAATGGACTTCATTCCCGGGAGTGAAGTCTCATTAAAACTCCTATAGTCCATGCCATAGATTGGACTTCCTCACTGGAATGAAGTCTATTAAAACTCTCTAGTCCATGCAATAGATTGGACTTCACTCCTGGAATGAAGTCTATCAAAACCTCTCCATTCCATGCCGGTAGGAATGTACTTCATTCATAGGAATGGACTTCATTCCCAGGAGTGAAGTCATTTAAAACTTTATTATGAACTCCGATTTGTTAATGTCAATTGCTCGAACACGTAGTTCATTCCTTTTTAATGAATTCAAATTATGAATGAGGAAGTAATTGGGGTTTCATTTTGTGTGTGCAGCTATCGGAGAAATTTACGGAAGAATATACTGGTTTGAAAAAGCTACTTGACAACAAAAGGCCAAGACAAAGGCTGAGTTGCTCGAGGAAGAATTCAACCTTATGTCGGGTCGGATAGAAAGTCTTAAAGCTACACATGTTTGTGAGATGGAGAACTGAGAGTTAAACATACTCGAGAGATTAAAAAGTTGACAAGAAAGCATTCGAGAGGAGATGGGGCATCTTTTGTTAAAGCGGCAAGAACTTGAGCACTCACTTGCGAAGCAACAACTTCAAAGACACTTTTGGACGGGAAGATGGAGTCCCTTGTAGAACACTTGTCTTCTAAGCAACCCGAGGTTGATGCATTGCTAGCTGAAGGTGGGAATGTCGCGAAATTCATGGCGAAACAGGCTTGTGAATACATGCGTACAATTTTCCCCGATGAGTACAAGAGTTCATTGTTGAGTGATGAAATAAACAATATCTTGAATCAACAAGTGGATGAAGGCACGAAGGCTGGTGGAGGGAATGAAAATGTTGTTCTAGCATCGAATCTTGATATGGAAGCTGCCAAGAAGACACGCTCCTATCTTTCCGTCTTAACATGTTGTGAATCCTTCTCTCAAGTTGATCTTTATGGAAAAGCTACTTGATACGATGGCTGAAGAAGAGCTACCTTCATTTCCAACAGACAGTAGGAGGAGTTCCTTTAAATATGGATCAATGTTTGAACCTAGGTAAAAATTCCAACTATTCTTCTCCCTTTTTTAAAAAAATTTATGCTTTACTGAGGTTGGACTTCATTCACGTGATAAAGTCTAGAAAACTTAGGGTATAGTATTGTTCACATAATGGAATAGAAAAGTTAGGGTATATTATTTTTAGAATGAAGTCCATATAAAGGTTGGACTTCATTTTTGGAGTGAAGTCCACATAATGAAGTCCGTGCCTTAGAAAATTCAGGGTATAGTATTGTTCTATGAAAAAAACAGACTTCATTTTTGGAGTGAAGTCCACATAGAAGTCCACATAGAAGTTCTATGAGGGACTTCATTCTCATGGATGAACTCTGGATACAAAATACCATTATGAAGTTCACATATAGATGTTATGGGTTCATTCTGAGGGGTGAACTCTGATTTTTGATGCACAATACCATTATTGAATTTTTTTATATTTGTGTTTTTTGAATTATTTATAAACGACAAGAGACGGAGATAATATGTTCGTCAATGAAGAGCATGTGAGTCTGCAGATTATTGTTGACAAGGATGAGAAGAATGAAGACTTGAATCAAATCAACTGTAGTCCTCCTAGTTTCTCGATTGGGATGACACAGATAGTTGTTGAGCAAGCAAACAACATTGAGCCAGTATCACAGGTAGTTGTTGAAAGACAAGATGAAGAAGTTGTTGAGCCAGGAAACAACATTGAGACAATATCACAAATAGTTGCTGATTTGAATAAACATGGTCTTGGTTCTTCAGACAGTGATAAAACCCCAATTAAAGTTGTTGAAAGACACGGGATGACTACAAGGGGCAAAAAGGCAACAAATGTGCTTGGAAAAGAGTTCATAAGTGGATCGGACTACAGTGAATCGAAACTGAAGTTCAGATTGAGACTGCAAAGGAAAGAACCACTAAATGAGGAGAAGAACGTTGAACAGAACGAACAACAAGTGAAGAATCGAGCCAGCCAAGAAAGTTGTTTCGAAGACTCCTCCTAAACCTGGCCGACCCGAGAAGAATCTTTGAGCGGAGAAGAAGAGAAAGAATGTACCTGCTTGCTATCGAGAAAGAAAATCAAAAGGCTGCTGACAAGCAAGAAGAGAAGAGGAAATGAACCGAGATCATCATCCCGCAAAGAAGAGAGAGCAAGAAAAGCGGTGAGCGTACATGCCCATTGTTCCAAATATGGGGGACACGAAAAAGTCTCCATACTTCTCCACATTGGATGAGAGATCAAAAGAAATTGTTGGGTACCTTCTACAAACACGCTATGCAAAGGTAGGAAACATACGAGAAAACTGAACTTCCATTCATCTATGTAGAGGTTTTGTTTATATCATTAATGTTGAAGTTTTTGTTTATCCTCCTGAGTCAAGCGGCTTGGGTTATAGATGATGCGGCTAACAAAGCTCGGTTTGGTGTCCAAGGAGAACACATTAATGATCTAATGTTCAATAAAGACCTTGATGTCTTAATTCTTTTCTACTACCGCTACAAGAGGAAGATAGCGGACAAAGAGAGAGAGCAAAAATGGATAGCGAAACGCCCAAAATCCAGCAAATACATACACTTTGAGATTATGGCACCTCTCGCATTTGTAAGTCCTTACTTTAAGAAATTTTAGTGGCAACTATTCATTATAACTATTTAGCAAAGAATGAAGTCCAAATAACGGTTTGAGTTCATTCTGGAATGAAGTCCACATAATGGAATTCATTCAGGAGTGAAGTCCACATAATGGACTTCATTCTAGGAGTGAAGTCCACATAAATGTTGGAGTTCATTTTTATGATGTATTGATAGTATTGTGAATTTGAAAATTTATATCTTTGCGGACATATTTCCTTGAGAAGAAAGTGGATGATAGGAAAGGTGAGATTGACGACTTCATAGCAACTATGCCTAGCAAGACTCGAAGTTAATCATTCCAATGAACCTGCTGGTGAAGGCAAATCAAAAGGGCTGTCGGTTTACACCGGCACCGCTTGTTTACGACATCGGAGACTATCGTTGGGAGCATTACAACTCACTCAAAAGAGGAGAAATAGGAGAAAGATGTGCAAATAATGCAAGGAAAATGGTGCCTACCGCAAACCACACATTGATAAATGGCTGGTGAAAAATGATCTAGAAAGAGGCTCGACTTAAAAATTGAGCAAATCAGTGCACGATCGGGGAGCACATCCGGATTGCCTTCTCAATACATGTTCTTGGATAAAGCGAAGTTGCAAGCCATTGCTCCCGAAATCTCAAGATCGTTCCGAGAGATGAAATGATAAAAAAGATGCGGCGGTGGAGATCTGAGAATGGCGTGCAAGCTTCTAAATGATGAGAAAGATGGATTAAGTTGGAGTGAAACAACTAATGAAGAATTTCTCAACAATCAACGATTAAAGATGGTTGCAAAGACCGAAATGATTAAACCTTAGCTTCTCCAATGTCATATATAATCTCGATATAATTATTCTTTTAACTATAGATTAGCTTAGATTCTTGAAAAATGGTACTTTGTCTATTAGATTAGCTTCTAATGTAATTAATACTCTAATATGTTTTATAGTTTCATCTATAATATTTTGGATAGTAGATAATATATGTTTTGTCTTACTTGTCTTATTTTCTAATGAATTTTGTAGAAACTTATAGTCCATAGAATGGACTTCATTCCGAGAATGAAGTCTAGAGAAAGCTTCTGGTCCATAGAATGGACTTCATTCCGGAATGAAGTCTAGAAAAACTTCTCCGGTCCATAGAATGGACTTCATTTTTGGAGTGAAGTCTAGAAAACTTCTCTGGTCCATAGAATGGACTTCATTTTTGGAGTGAAGTCTAGAGAAAACTTCTCTGGTCCATAGAATGGACTTCATTTTTTGAATGGACTTCTAGTAAAAACTTATACAGTACATAGAATGGACTTCATTCCCGGAGTGAAGTCTAGTTATACTGATCCATAGAATGGACTTCATTTTTGGAATGAAGTCTAGAGAAAACTTCTCGGTCCATAGAATGGACTTCATTCCCGTGGAGTGAAGTCTAGGAAAACTTGGACTTAAAAAATAAGTGCATATATCCCGAAACAACAAACTAAAAACCACCAATTCATATCCCGAAACAGAGAACAAAACAAAAATAAGTGCATATCCCGAAAGCGAGAACAAAAAAAGGAGTTCACAAAGGAAAACTAACACCGGAAAACTAATAAAAGTTCAACGTCCTACTCCAAAGATCAATACACGACGGGTAGCTTTGTTGTGGTTCCCAATCTTTTGCAATTGGAGCACTTCATAGGCCTCCTTTCCTTCTCATAAGCACTGCGTATACTCTTCTTTGGCGGTCTCCCTGGAGGTGGCCTTGGAATACCAGGGAAGGACTCTCTCTTCAGTTCATACGCCTCCGGCCTATCGTAGTTGGGAATGGTCGGAATGCAGGAGCATAAGAGTTGCGGAAGTGGTTTGAACCAAAGTAAGGCTGAATAAACATCAAAATATCAATACCACTCATAGTAATAGCGGCGGTGGCGTGAGCACGAGGAAACCAAACACTTTCCATCTCTCCGGCAAGTGCACGTCATCTTCATCGGATCAACGGATGCGAGTTGGGTGAGTGAACCTCATATATACCATTACGACTCGGTAACATTCCATGGACGACCTATATCGACATGTGACTTGAGTAAAGCTTTGTATATGGGAGTCAAACTATCTGATAAGTTCTACCAAGCTCACGCCTTTACGAACTCATCCTCATAATCTTTATCCTCACCTCATCAACAAGAGCAGCTGGAGGCGAGATCCCTTTCACGATGAATCCGGTTATTGAAAGACTCTGCAATACTTGATGAGTGTGCACCATACCTACATCCTACGAAGAAAGCATTTGCCCGGTGCTTGGGATCGATATTTACGATGTACTTGGCAACCCACTCACATCCTATGGTGCACATCTCATTCAAAGCGAACTCATATTTGGCAACGCCGTAGCGATATCGACTTTATGGAACAAATCCCGAACTTGTTTATACTTCTCATGTCCTTTTTTGATAGGAAGGTTATTCTTCGGATGATAAAAACAAGAACTATGATAAGAGTTGGGAAAATACTTGGGAATACTTTGCTTGACCCTTCATGACGATCGGTGATAAATGTAATAGGACGAGAGTCGACACAATGCTGCAAGTTTTCCATGAACCACTCCCAACCTTGAATGTCTTCGAAGGAACTAAAGCAAACGCAAAGGGAAGAAACCTACGAAATGAAAGAAAAAGCCGAGTCTATATCTATAACTTTTCTATAACTTCATTCCTGGAATGAAGCCTATAACTATAACACCAGAAAAACAATAGAAATCAAATATAGCCCAAGATTTAGAATTGACTTCACTCCAGGAATGAAGTGTATTGAAACCTCTTCATTCCATGCCATAGAAATAGACGTCATTCCCAGGAGTGAAGTCTATTAAAACTCTCTATAGTCCATGCCATAGAAATTGACTTCATTCCGGGAGTGAAGTCTAGAATAACAAAATAGAAACAAATATCTATAACTTTTCTAGGCTTCATTCCAAAAATGAAGTCCATTCCATATAAGATGGACCGTAGAAAACTAATCAAAGTAGAAAAGTACCTTGGTTCCCATTCACACCCGAGTAGCGGCCATCAATGTTCCCTTGAATCTCCCGGTGAGAAATGTTGCATCACGGTAAAGCATAGGACGAATGAACCTAAGGTATCCTTCCATACGAGCGACAAAACATATGAAAAGCCTCTCAAAACGTTTAGTCACTTTATCATATTCAAACTTGATATAAATTGCCGGGATTGGTAGCCTTTATTGCTTCAACATACCAAACAAGATCTCGTATAACTTTTTACATCATCGCCATATATCTACGCCTTAGATGCTTCCTTCCCTTTATAAGCATGGTGGTATTTTATGTTAATACCGTAACAACTCTTCACCCGAGCAACCATATCCTTGGGCTTTAAAGACGGATTAGACCGTATTTGATCCTTGAATAGATGTTTTATCAATTTCTTCTTCATGTGTGGTTCCTTGACTTATAAGCACCACCACATTTGTGCTCCCCATTGAATTCCTTGATAGCAAAGACACTTTTTCGGGTATCAATTGGAATACAATCTGGATACCAAGGACACTTTTTCGCATCCCTACCACATTTGGTTGTGTACCTAAGTCTATCATTCTTAATCTTTTCGATTTGTATAAACTGACTTGCAAGAATATTTCTTGACAGCTAGCGAACCTCATCAACACCACCATGAAAAACTTGACCAACACCTTTAAAAATATCTTCCCACCCTGCAGATAAAAGAGGTTTTAATTCCTCATGACCTTCCGTCAGGTATTTAATCTTTGAAGTCTCAGTGAACCCACTACATGATTCATCATCACTGAGCGACTGCGTGGAAATACCCGGATGAAGAGGTAGAAGCACCACCATTAGAAGCCTCCTCAACATATAAATTAAAACTAGGCAATTCCTTTGAACAAGTAACGACAATTAGTCCTTGAAGAGAATAATCACAATTGATGACAAATTATAACAACCTTCGCCATCCCTAAATCTTATGCTACGAGGAGTCAAGTTTCTCCAATAATCACAAACATGTATTTTGAGGTCACGCATCATCGTATCTAAAGAAACTTCAAAGGGAATACTATCCCCTTTGTAGTACACAACTGCATAACAACTTGAGCGCGCCATACTGAACCTGAAAAATGAAACAAAATAACTTCATTCAATAACATTCTAACGATAAACAAATAAACTAAAAAGACTACTTATTCCTTAAAAAGAGTTCATTCGTTAACATACTAACATATAAACAAAGCAGCAAAGTACTTATTCCTTGACAAAAGAATGGACTTCATTCCTGGAGTGAAGTCTAGAAAATCCTCTCCAGTCCATACCATAGAAAAAATGGACTTCACTCCAGGAATGAAGTGTATTAAAACTCTCTCCATTCCATGCCATAGAAAATGGACTTCACTCCAGGAATGAAGTCCATTCCATGCCTTAGAATTGACTTCACTCCAGGAATGAAGTGTATTAAAACCTTAATTCTGTGGCATAGAAATGGACTTCATTCCAGAGTGAAGTCTATTAAAACATCTATAGTCCATGCCATAGAAAATGGACTTCACTCAGGGAATGAAGTCTATTAAAACTCTCTATAGAAATGGACTTCACTCCGGGAATGAAGTCTATTAAACTCTCTATAGGAATGAAGTCTATTCTTGGAATGAAGTCAGTAACAATAAATGACTTCATTCGTTAACATCCTAACAGAGATAAAGAAAAGCCTTAACAGAACGACTTCATTGCTATTAAAATTAAAAAAAAAAACTAATCAAAGAAAAAATTAGCTGATCTATAGAATTACTTCAAATCAAGGAAAGGATTGCGTGAAAACGTACCAGCAGCAAGAAGAATTCAGATCAGAACCAGAAAACACCAATATCTCGAATCTCCTCAATCTTGTGATTCCAAACACCAATCAATTCGTATCAAACGAAAAAACACCAATATCTCGAATCTCTCGAATCTGATTCCAAACACCAATCTCCGATCTCCGAATCAACTCCAACAGAATCAAAATAATCAACCGAATCTTGAAAAAAAAAATCAACCTCCGTAATCAAATTAATCTGCTGTAAATCTCTGAATCTGTGATTCCAAAATCAACCTCCGTAACTCTGAAATCAAGTTAATCTAACATCAAATCGGATCGATCTTGATACCAAGATCGAAGACTTTCGAGATTTCACAGGAGAAAAAAGATCTGATGCGAGAGAAGAACTTTCACAGGAGAGAGAAAATAAAAACTGAAACTGATAGGTTTTCTGGTTATATATGTCGGTAAAAGGACCAAATAATAAAAATTTAGGACCAAACGATAAACTAAGCACGTGTAGGGGTGTTTTGTAGCAAAAAAAAAAATTCCGTGTGGGTGGACAATACCCTGGACCAAACTATAATTCGGTGACCAAACTATAATTTAATTGTCAAAAAAGACCAAATGCAGACACGACCTTACGGGCCATTGGACTAACACTATCCTAATATAATGTTTTAGAATGGAAATAGGTATTTCCTACCCTATATATATTTGTCCCCCAAACAATAAATCCTAGCTTCGTCCCAGTGTCTGTGTACTAGATTTATGAATGAATGATGTTACCTTTAGGCTAAAACACGATGTCCATCTACCACCGACTACATAGGGTGACTTCTGACCAAAAACTAATCTCGAAACGTACACGCTGTAATAATCCCCACAAATTTTCGGCATTTAAAAATCATCCTAAAAGCCGAGGCCAGGTTATTGGATAGTCTAACCAAAAATGTGTCATCACAACCAATGAATACTCAACACGTGTAACCACAAACAACACTATCAGAATCTTTCAGGAGCATAGAAATGGAATAAAGTAATCTTTATGAAATAACCATTTCAACCACGACTTTTTCATTATATTAATATAACTCGCCCCCCACACAAGGATAGACACTGACCCAAAAAACCTTCCGCACCAAGTCTTTCATTTAACATCCAGATCTAAAAAGAAGTCTGTAATTTTACAGTTTCCTCTGAAGCAAAAAAATCAATCAAGAAAAACCAGAAAGAATATGAAGAGAGAAGGAAGGCAACAACATGGATATGTGAGAAACTATTTGATTTTACCAAACAATTCATCATCAACTAGGGGAGTTTTGAATTCATCATCAAGTCCTCCTTTAGGTGGTGGATTGATGATGAACAAGATATCATCAACATCACCAGCAACAGCAGGAGCCAAGCCCTGGAAGTGTGCAGGTAAATATAAAACAAGAGTCCCAAAAAACATTAAAGGTACACAGAAACTGAAATCTCTTGATGTTGCTATGAATCACAAGTTAATTTCATGGCGTGTTGTTGATAAAGGTTGTGATCTGAATTATAGAGGGATTTCTGCTACTGATATGTTAGTTCAATTAAATAATCGTGATCGTGATTGTTGGGATGATGATGATGAGCAAGATCAGGATCTGAATCATAATCATGATTATTATGATGATGATGATGATGTATATAATACTACTGTGTATGATGTTAAAAATAGTGAAGATTTAGGAACTGAATTAACAAAACTAGGTCCTGTTCGTTTGGTTATGGAACAAGAAGAAGAAGAAGGGGAATCCAGTACTTCTGGGACTACTGAATCTGATGCTGATGAAGAGGAGGAGGATGACGATCACATGAGTTTCTGTGATGTAGGGTTTGTGGTGGATCAACTTGACGAAGAAGATTGGTGTTTAGTTGAAGAAATGTGAATATTTGGGGGAATCTAACCTTTAATTTCTGTTAATAAAGAAAAAAACTATTAGGTTAAAAAAAAAAGGGGGAACAGAGAGAGAGAGAGAGAGATTTGATTTGTTTATTTTGATTATCATTATCATCTTTCTCTCTTGGTTGGTTTGTTCATTTATCTTTAAATTTGGATTTGTAATTGAAAATTGGAAACCTTGATTTACTTTGCTTCTGTTCAGTTGGTACCTGTTATTTGAATTGAATAATACTACTGTTTGTTCTTATCAAGAACCAAACAGTACTTCGTTTATTTGTGCTTATGTTTTGAAGATTACATTACTGTAGTTCCGTATGATTGATCGATGTTGATTTATTTACACACCCAATTCTTCAGTAATTGTTGCTCTTTGGACATCTTTCTTTCATATATGCAGCCACTAACAATCTCCCTAGACTTACAAATTCTTAGAATGGCGGATCCCCAGTTTCAACCAAAGTTGCTTTGATAAATGGAGGTATACAGCTTCAGCCACAATGACAAAGAAAGCATAACGCGAGTTGACCTGCAAACATCTGAACACGAGAAAAATCAAGTATGCTTACAAAGATCAATTACCTGAGTAAGTATCATGATGACCTCATTTGCAGGAGAGAAATATCAGTAGGTGGTTTGGATTGGATGGAAGCATATTACTAATCTTTCTGAGTTGGTATTTACAATCAGCTGTCATGTTAACCAGATAAAGGACCTGAGATGAAATAGATCGGCTCTGTGAGCTGTATGAACTTGTCCTACCTGTTACCGTAATCAACTTTTTGAAGAGTTTTAGAGCCACAGCTTCTGTCGTGGTCTCTGTAATTTAACTTCATGAAATCCATTCATTCACAGTGGGCAAAACAATCTTCCTTCACGAAGCAGTGCAAGTTAAGAGTGAACCTGGCGTGGGTCGAACACGCATCTTTTGACATGAAGTCAGACGTGCTACCATTGCACCACAGGTTCGTTTTGCATGCACACAAGTACCAGATTAGAAAAAACGCACAGCAAACTCAATAAGGATAATACATGAATTAGTTAAAGCACTTATAGAACCCATGAAATTCAACCAAAGTGCAACAGTAATCGAAAAGTCTACACAGCAAGAAAACATCATAATAGAGAGGGAGCCTAGTACAACCGTGAACATTGGCCGGTGCATAAGAAGCTATTTGGGATACAAAGGGTTAATTCATGTGGCTATGCTGCAACGTTAATTGACAGCAAGAAAATATAAGCAGAACCTTAAGTGAAATGACAGGAGTAAAGCACCAGATACACGGCACCTGAGAAATCAAAGCAGAGGACAAGAAGTTTCTGAAACTGGTAATGAACACGTTGTATTCCCAGAACCCCAAATTTTCAACCATGAATAAATCCTGGCCTGAGAATTACTCCTGAAACACACAAGTTTTAATTTTTTGTAAAGTGCTATAACTAAATCAACTTAATTATTATTTTCAGTAAAATATATTTCAAATGCAAATCTCAAAAATTTTGAGTTACTTTCTTCTAATGTAGAAGCAGAACCAGGTTAAGAAACTGAACTTATTTGAAACCCACAAAATATCAATTGTTTGAATGCAATATCCTGCATCAACTTGTGACTTGTGAGGTGGGGGTGACTCATCCACCGTCAAGTGCACTCGAGGGAGGTAGAAGCCCCAACAGCCAGCTAACATATGGTGCCTCACCAGCCTCACGACTTAGTTATAGTTAATTCATTGATGTATACAATCACGATCAAGATATTACGAACTTAATTCATTTTTGTGAACATCTGATACAAAGAAAAATAAACATCAGATCTTTTTCTTAAACCTAGTGAATTTTCCATAGAAGGTTGCCCTTTTCATGTACTACGTGTGTTGCTCGTATAATATCTTGATAAGACCATCACGCCTCCTTCTATGTTCTGTCTCTTCTCTACGAACCTAAGTTCAAGTTTACATCTTAAAATGACTCGCAGTCACACATAATATCCTGCACGATGGTTTAGTACATCTTCCCACCCACCACCACAAATCAAATAAGTAGACTTGGAAACTAAAAGCAATGTTTCAGAAACAACCATGTCGTCAAGTCCGTGAACATAAAGTGCACCCACAAAAGAAGTAAATGAGTTATACCCCAAGCCATCCAGGCATGCAATTTGCTAGAAACAGCATAATGACATGGGCCACATGGCACTTGATGACCAACAGATATGCATACAAAAAGAAACTGCTTACCACCGAAGTGACATCTTTCAGGCTATCCTTAAAAGGAATCAGGTTCGAGAAGGTCCCCCCTGCAGAACGAGGACAAAAAAAAACCAAAAAAACTTGATCTTAACATACAGACCGGTGGCAGTAATGAAAATGAAACATGCAGGATATATAAGACAACCTTTATGCCAGACAACATTGTTAGCCCAGGATTCATTTATGCTCCTGAATGAGAAAAGTAAGATGGATTTAACAAAAGGTAGATGAAAGAGAGAATAAATTCATATAGATGAAAGAGAATAAATTCATATAGATGAAAGAGAGAATAAGTAAGATGGTACTAATAAGCATTAATATGGAATCAAAAAATTCACTACAACAGAGTATATTTTTCCTATATAGATGAAAGAGAGAATAAATTCATACTTCCTCAAACGAAAAAATCTGGAAAATGGTTAGTATAGCAAACATCAGAGATTCAGACATTACCAGTATTTCTGCTTTTTTGACTAGAATACCTGCTAAGACTAAGACAAACAAACCACAGTCTAAAGCTTCTTTGCAGATATTTGAACCTACAAATCCATCTCCACCGAGCACAGGTAACTGAACAGAGACACAAGATGCCATTTAGAATGATTTGGAATTTGTATGATTTTCCCCGAGTAGTACATAATTTAAAATGTTCAGTTACACTACACTCCAGAAATGAGTACCTTTTCTGTTGGAGGTGGGGGCTCATGCACAGTTTCTGCTTCCGGTACCTTAAATGGTTCATCTACCTTATTTGAATCCGTTGTAAAATACTCCAGATGCAGGCACTGTCTTGGCAGCAAACACAAAAATCATCAATAGTATACAAATATCATATAGTAAAAGCCTAAACATAAATAACATGACCGATCACACTGTAACCACAAAGTATGCAATCCAACAAAAATGAGAATGTGGAAACAAACATAAGAGGTCACTTGATTTTGGCAAAAGTTTAACAAGCATCTTAATGTTAGGTAGAAAAACAATACCAATACCGATTGTCTTTACAAAAAGCTTCTAGCATTCAGCGAAGTACAATATAATCCCATTTGAAAATACCGATTGTCTTAAATTCAAATATCATCTGAAAATTATTTCTAGCAAAATCAACTATTCATTAAAGCACCAAAAGAGTTACAAACATTTGGGATAGTATCCCTTACAGATGAAGCATCCAAACAGGCAGGAACATCAAACATACTTTACTACATGAAAATATACAGCAAGTTCTACACTTCAGTTTCCTCATAATTTCTGCAATGGAATATGTTAGAATATATAATCTGCCATAGAATATGTAAGGTAATGAGTTAACGAAGTTAAGTTTCCACCTTTACTCTGCTGATGCATCATATACTGTTCTTCAGTTGACTCATAAGTTAACGCATTAAAGTTTTCACCCTTACTCTGCTCTTTTCCAATGCGTTCAACTTCCTCCCTTCTTTTCGCATTCATTTTTGCCAATTTCTCATGGAGTGTTGGTGTTGCTCTAAGCATCTCTAAGACAACAAAACATAGTCAATTCATATTAGTTGACAGAGATTTTAGTATGATTATAACTTTGCTCTAAACAAAGTTACGCGTACATTATAACTGCAGATAAGTTATGCTTTGTTGCCATATTAGTTGACAGAGATTTTTTTAGTATGATTAACAAGATGGGTTATTGTCATTCTTCAAAAATTAACCTGTGGATGGTAATGGTTAATTCTAGAAAAAATAGTTTTTACTTGTTAAAAGATACATGTTGCAAAAGGCTGCAGACTGGTGCAGATTCTTTCATTTATTTCTCTTACAACCACCTGCTAGAGAGATTTACACTACCAA
Source organism: Papaver armeniacum (assembly GCA_023531295.1). Taxonomy (NCBI): domain Eukaryota; kingdom Viridiplantae; phylum Streptophyta; class Magnoliopsida; order Ranunculales; family Papaveraceae; genus Papaver; species Papaver armeniacum. The sequence goes on along the minus strand of JAJJWW010002883.1, from coordinate 22,335 downwards.
CTCCAAAGTAACAAATACCTTCGAACAATTCATGAACAGAATTTTGTTCATATGGTTGCAAAGCCTCAGCAACTGTGAATTTTTTTGGCCTAAACTGTTCTGGAGCTTTAATCCATGCAGCTCCTTCTGCAGCTCAGCTGACTCTTTTCCAGCCTGAATGCATATAGCGAAGAGTGTTTAAGGCATGAAAGTAATCAACATGCAACAGTGATTGACCACAAATCAAGTTGATCTTTTTCTTACCGCATGAAGATTCTCCCTCACAGAGTTCAACTGATCGTCTAATTCTGCATCAGCAAGTAAATCTTCTTCCATCAAGCAGTCACCAGAAGTGTTCTGTTTGACAATTAAAAAAAAAAAAGAAAATCAGCCAAACTAGAGTTAGAATCATGTAGCATCAATGGCTATGAAAATGTGTGAACATAGTTCTGAACATGTATGTTACTTACAGCTTTGTGCAATGTGAATCCTTCAAGAACAACAAAAACATTGTCGAAGACAGTATTTCTCCCACAAATCCATCTGTTTGTCTAAAGCTCCTTGAACAACAGTGCCTATAAAAGAAACACCCTACAACAAACCACAGATTGTTTAACAAGTAGAACATGCAATGCATTTTCAATAAGGACCACACAAACACCATTCCAAACTAGACAAAACATTAAGGTTTCACACCATATAGCAGGAAAATATTGAAAACACTAAAATTGATCATCGATCTGGTCAGATTCAACTGAGACAATTCAAAATCATGAGTCTAAGAGAATGATTTAGGATTTTCAAATGCTTCATTTAGTTTTCCAGAATTGCATCAGATTGAATTGAACTGTTTGATTTGGTACTACACTTTTTCACTTCATAAGATGATAGTCATAAGCTACTCTATCTTAAAGCATCAGCAAACAAAAACACATCCAATTTCAGTACCCTAACCCCTAAATTTTCGAAAATGATAAACTCCACAAAAATTTTTTTGTCTTGAGCATTATATAGAAACAAAAGATCCTTGAAAGAATTACCTTCCGTAGCTCATTTGATTCATCGTCCGTCACAAGCTTCAGTGCCTCTCTGTAAATAACAAAATTAGGGTTTTCATTTACAAGGTAAAAATAAAAAAGATGTAAAACTAATTGAATTACAAGATGAGATGGGGAAGGAGATATTACTGTTGGAAAAACTCGAAAGCCCCGTCAACTGTATCGTCAATTCTATTAATGACTTCATTAACGAAGAGCTGAGGATTCAGATTCAATTCTTCGAATACTTTTTCACTCTCAGTACCTTCCATTCTAATAGATCTTGTCTTCCCACTTTTTCACTCTGAATTTTAGAGTTCTGAATTCTGAGCTGAGGGTTTTCATTCTGAATTTTAGAGTTCTGGTATTTAAAAGCGTGACAATAAAATCATTTTAGGGTTTTAGCTTCCACTTCTTCTTTGAGATCGATTTTAAGAACTTCAATAGTTCGATATTCGGAGCAGCTGGAAAGGTTCACAGGTTCGGGTTTTAACGGGGATGTATATTTAATCATTTTATTTGAAACCTATTATAAGGCCTCTTCCTATGCACATGCCAAAAAAATGGTGTTTGGCATGCCAGGTGGCATGCCAAACCATTTGCGCCACTATGGGAAAACCATTTGCGATCGAATCCCTAGCGGCGATATTGACAATATCGCTCGAAATTCACTATATCATTGTCGATATAATCAATATCGCCACCGTTCGAGTTTTGCTGCTTATAAATACCCGCAACTATACTCCCACCTCTTCTAAACTCTTCTCAATTCTTCTTAGAAAACCTTCGAAAACCACGATTTTCTTTAAACTTTTTGTTCTCAAACGATTATCTTAAAAATCGTAGATATGGAGAGAAAAAAAGAAACAAAAAAGGGAAAGCATCTACTAGTACCCAAAGCGGTGGAGTAAGTTTTGTTGTGGATACAAATTATGAGTTTAATAATGTTAGACTAGTAGCCGGTGAAGGTGTATTCTCTAATCACCTTTCTGATAATGAGGGGCGATGTAACGCCATACATCTAAGAGGTGGATGGACTGAGTTACGTAGAATTTTTGAATTACTTCCTGGTGTTGTTCAAGAGAGAGTGAGAAGATATCCTTGGCGACATCTATATCAAATACAACCTAGAAACCACAGGACTCAAGGTGTTCAAGTTATATTAGAACGATGGTGGAAGACTACAAACATGTTCTTTTTCAAGGACTTTGAATGCGGTAAGTCAGTCTTTTCTAGTTATTTAATTTTTAGATTATGTGTTTTGTTTCATAAAAATCAACAAATTCTAATTATGAATAATTATTGTTAATAGGAGTTACACCGATAGATTTATACATGTTAACCTAATTCCATGCCAAGGGAACTTAATTCCATTTAATAGACTAAAGTGGGTATCGAAGATAGATGGAAAGAAAGACTTCCTTTATACTCAAATGAATTAGGAGGAAATCCTACACATAGACAATTAAAAGCGTATGGGTTGAAGGTGTCGGGTTGAAAAGTTTTTCCAAATTATCTTTGTAAGAATGAATAAAAATAGGGAAGCTTTGGTAATCAATATTTGATCCCCGACCATTTTGAGGAGCTAGAACGTCTGTTTGTATTGTGGACACCTGGGCCAATGTCCGTTTCCAAATGCTAGCTCGGTAGTGTTAATTGGGTTTCTCGAAGCATTAGAAGATTTAGAGCAAGCACCAACATATGATTGGGGGACTGCGATTTTATCGAGATTTACATTGCCTAAGTGATAATTCGACGTGTGATAAAGATAGTTTTAATGCTTTACTGGGAGTTCGGAGGTAAGAACCAATCTTTTTCACATTATGTATTTATTTGTCATTTTTATATGGAAAAGTTATTAACCTGTGAATGTTATTATTTTTAATTTGGTGGTATACATATTTCCGTGTTTGAACCTTGTCTTAAGAATTATACGAATGTATTTCCGATCATACGAAAGTATGATTAGAGAATTGGGAACCTCCGCAGTTGAAGATGGTCAACATACTTTGCTATTGTTCATAAGATTCGTGATTGAGTAGAACAAGCCATAACCTTATCTCACGGCCATATGAAGCGAGTACGAGTTCCAAGAAGAACTAGGTCGACAATGGTAGAGTTAAGCCTTAAAAGGATGGTGTTATACATTTTTATTTACGAGAAGGGTGTTTGGTATTATGGTGAAAAACTGACTTCTTCATTTGCAAGGAGATCGGTGATAGCTTGTCAACCCTTATCCCAGTCTGAATGTTTATTGAGGCGATTACTTCAAATTGATAAGAGAAGGTCATCATTGGCAAGAAGCTAATGCATTGATCCTGGGAGCCGATGGGCGAAATGAGTACCTATCTTGGTTTAATACTATTTTCAAGCCAAATATTTCCATGCAACCGCAAAGTTTGGGTCGGATGGATTTCCCGACTTTAGGTAGGTTGCCACTTGACAATGAATTTCTTCCTTCCCAACTTCCACCGAGAGACGGGTGGCGTATTTGCATATCCTTCTCAAAGTTCATCGTCATACATGCCACCATTTTCTTGGGAAGTAAAGACTATATCCAAGACACATCTGGAGAGATTGTTACTTATCCAATTGTTTCTAGTGCACTTTTCGGACTTATCCATACCTCGGGGTCAATGCTTCTGAGTTGGAGTATCGGACCCGATGTAACAATTATGATGCTCTTCTTCGGGGATTTGAGAATATGCACTTGGAACAGATGCAAAGATTGAGGGAAAGCATGATGTATGACATGAGTCTCGGTGTTGGAGCCGGTAGAGGATTGAGTCCGGTTTTGGGTGGTGGAGGATTGAGTCCTAGTGGAAGTCCAGCAGACCCGTCAAAGCCGACAAAGTCGTCGAGGTCGGCAAAGTCGTGGAAGTCGTAGCAAGGTGGTGGAAGTCGGCAAAGTAGTGGAAGTCGGCAAAGTGGTGGAAGAAGATTGAGACGTCGTCACATGGAGGAGGTACCAGAAAGTTCAACTCCAAACATGGTGTTAGAAAGTCAAGCAGTACATGGTGTTGAAGAAAACATTGGCATGGATACAACTCCTACACGTATGTTTAGTCATTTGCCAACTGACATACTGACTCCAGGTGGTGGTGTGAACATGGAAGTAGTTAGGCAAACGAATCTGTATACCCCAATTGCCTCAACCTCATCAGCATTTCAACCATTCCAGCAACAACATCAACCACACGTATTTCAAGATTTGTATAATGTTCCCATACCCCGTACTCCCATTGCTTATCAAGGTTATGGTGATTCGATGAGACTCAACCACCAAGTCGGTCTCAAACCGGCACCTTAACTAGTTTGTTGAACAACTCTATGGATCCAAAATGCGGGCAATTGGATCTTTGGTCGGGAGGAAACGGACAAGGAAATGAGTAGTTAAAATGCTTTCTTTTAGTTGAAATTTGAAATGTAATTTTGTTTTTTTAATTAATGAAACTATCTTTTAAATTAATATTCAGATTGAAACCAGATTTACATTTCATTAAAAATTCACCTTGAGTAGGTAAGTAGAAATACGCTATCATGATCCATGTTATTTCCTCTGTAGTCAAATCCACTTCGGTTATGCACTATCCATGGTGAAATGAATTTGAAGTTGGGTTGGAATTGGTTGAAATCCGGTAGGGGGAAATATTAGCCGTTGGATGAAGATCTGATGAGCGATTATCATAGTACCGAAGCGATAGCTTGATATTTTGTCGCCGAATGACCATCGAACGATCATTTGACCATCGAGCGGCAAGACTCTATCGCTCGCCGAAACTCTGTCGCGTATGCCTATATGCCAGAAATAACATATTGGCATATGAGTTTGGCAGTTTGGCATACCCATAGTGGGTGCATATATGCCAAATACCATGTTTTGGCATGTGCATAGGAAGAGGCCTAAGGGATCCAAACATTGGGTTTTGAGGGCTCACAAGATGACAAAATTGGGTTATGAAATAGTAATCAACAAAACCCCATATCCAAATATTTTTTGTAATGGCTAAAATATCCTCCATAAATTAACTAAATCTATTATCTTCTCCTTCTATTTTTATTCATAAATCATGATGAAGATGATGATCATAAAAAAAAACTTATTATTTTTCTTTCTCTCTTCTTCTTCTCCGTCGTGATAAAGATGGCGATCATAAAAATAAAAAACTAAGAAAACCCATCACTTATTTTTTCAGTATTGTCTACGGTTGGAAATATTCATATTTCCCAACCGTAGGAAGAAATGTCTACGGTTGGGAAAATTCATATTTCCCAACCGTAGGAAGAAATGTCTACGGTTGGGAAAATTCATATTTCCCAACCGTAGACTGCCTACGGTTGGGATAATTCATACTTCCCAACCGTAGGCAGAAATATCTACGGTTGGGAAAATTCATACTTCCAAACTGTAGGCAGTCTACGGTTGGGAAGTATGAATTTTCCCAACCGTAGACATTTCTGAAACTGTTTTTTTCAAAAACCTAATTCGATTGATTTCGCTTATTCATGCATTATAAAACCAATAAAATAAGATGGGTTTTTGATTTTTACCTTATTGAAGTCATTGCGGGTGGATTAAGTGGTGTTAATCGATAATGAATTATTTTGGGAATTGACGATTAATCGAAGAAATAGGCGATGGAGGTGATGGGGAAGAAGAAAATGGAAGAATTAAAGGAGAGGAATGAAAACAAATTAGTTCTAGGTTTCAATATTTAATCGATTAAGGGTATTTTAGTATTTTTCTTATGAATTAGGTCCCCTTATCATCATTGTAGGATATTTGAATCTTTATGAGCCCTCAAAACACTTTTCTTGGAGCCCCTATAATAGGTTTCATTTATTTTTCGGTTCCACTAAGAAAATAACTTGTCTGAGCCGAGCTTCTCGAGATGGGGCGAGTTGTGGTGGACTTGGGGACTTGGTCGGGACCAAGACACTTTGATCAATTTCTTGGTGAAATTGATGAGTCCTTGTTTCCAAAAATTTTATCTCTTCTCATTATATAAGTACTCGTATTATTTTAGACTAACTTGAACGTTTATCAGTAATATAATTTATTACAGTTTCACACAACATAAGGTAGGACTAGATTTAGTATTTCTATAATGAAATTCCATATAACCCCTACACGCTACACTCGTTAGCTCGTCTTGGCGGGATCTTGGTCTGATATTGTTTTTCCGAATTAAAATATTTCGATTTTCCGACACTGAAATCATGAATCTCCGCGAACAAAGATGTTACATTTTTTTATACTACAAAAGCTTGTCCGGACTGTGGAAGTATTGGGATGGGTTATGCAAGTGTCGGGAGATGTTAGTTCCAGTTATGGATCCTGAGTAGGCTTCCGGTAAGGTAGTGATGTACTGATGTTGTGTCAGAATGTGTTGTGTGAAGGGTTTTTGTGTAATCTTGCACTATTTTGAACTAAAGAATGCTGAGCATCTCTGACGAGAAAATGTAACGTTCCTATTTTAAACAAATTATGCTATTTTTCCTAAAAAATCATATTCAATGGGAACTTAAAGAGAATACGTGAAGCTGATGTGGCGGATGGTTAGATTTACATCCTCTAGCCCATTGTAATACTCGTATTTTTCGCAGGGCGGGTGCTAAAAGACGCGTCATTGGCATCAGATGAAGCTTCATTTTAAAGCTTTGGTTGAGCATTAAGGGAACGTTAGCCCAGGACGGAACTTGCACCACAATGGCATCATGTCAGTTGGAGGATGGCCAAGTGCAATATTGCACCATCATGGTGCATTACCAGTGGTGTGGCTGAGAGATAACACCATCATGGCGCAATATTCAAGATTGCGACGGTCCAAAACTGAATAACGCACCATCATGGCGCACTATGCAAGGGCGGGTGGCAACGACCATGAACATAAAAACAAGCATAGCAAAGTGCTTCTCAACTTTTAGTTGTGGAAATGTCAATAAGACATATACAGGGATGGGTAGTTCGTTGAAGGTGCATATAGCGGAGATACACTAATGAGCCTAATAGCTTAGCCAATAAATCTTATATGAGGTGAAAGCATAATTAAATAGCGTTGGTCACTCGAAAGAGCTTCATGATGCTTATCATCGCCGAGATGCTGCGAACTAAGATTGCACCATCATGGTGCAACATGAAGGAAAGACCAATGATGCACCTTCTTGTGCATCATCTCGCAGGACCTTATAGCATACATACTAGGTTATTGCTTCGCTTTGGCCTTGGAATACAAGTTGGCTTTAGTTGCTTGTCCCAACATTGATGACCTACGGTCAGTGTTTAATCCCTTCAAGGTATGAAAGAAGGTACTAGGCGTACAGTGAGTGAGTTACAACATTGGTGGTCCAACACTTTGTCGCTCATATTATTTAGTTACGAGGTGATTGCTACATTATGGTAAATTATATTTTCTAGCTCGGAGATGCATTGCAAGAGATGATTGTTGCCATACTTGATGAGGTAAGTTGCACTTCGTTATTCGGATGCTTATATTTCCTATCAAGTCGTTCGACGCAGGCATGCACCAGTTTAGGATTGAGCATGGCCAGGAAAGGAATCTAACATATATGCAGGTAAGGCGAGTTTTCATATGCTATTGGCATCACAAGGATGACGGAAGGTAAGAATGATATGAGCCTGACTGATGCACCATTGGCATAAGCAAGACAAGTGCACGCATTCAAATCAATTCCAAAGCGAAGTAAGAAAACAAAAATAGGCTTGCAATAGCCTATGTGCAAGTCCAACACATATTTTATTCCTGGAAAAGATTTGGAAGACAGTGATGCATGTAATAATGCATCGGCCTTAGACTTTATGGCCTTGTATGCTTTGCAGAACAAGGGTGAGTGGGAACAGCGTGGAAGATGCATTTAAGGCATCATGCTTGTGGAGCATGCTTGCAATTGAAAATGGACATGTATTTGACTGACGCGAAGATAAGCTTTACAACCTGGTCACTACAATCAAAGTGGCATATCGGGAAGTTACGGCCTGCGCGGGTGGGTGGGGCAGATGTGATTTTTCGGTCCGTCACACTTGGTATTATAGCAAGTCCCGAGAAAACACTAGGGGATGCACATGATGGACTTGTCATTAAGCATTTTGTAATGAGACTGCAAAATTTTCCTTTAAAGGGAAATAATCGGTTGGAAGAGTAGGCCAACTGTTGCTTGAATTTTGTTACACTTAGGCAAGTACTCTGAGTTCTCCAAGGCCTTAAATTATGACCCACCAGATAGTTGGTGACCTGGAAGGCCGTTTGAAACGATAGGTAGAAACGAGATCGATCATCCCAACCTGTTTGGAACTGTATGCACTGTCAGGTCGGCTAACATCTCACTTACGAGTGACAACTGTAAAACTATAGGAAACTGGCCAACTATGGCTTGCATTCGACAACTCTGCATTAGAGCTTTGTCCTCTCAGTATTATGCTAAGAGTTTTCTTATCATTTCGATGACCCTTCCCAAGTGATGAACTTTGGGGATTCCCGGGTATGTCAGTGAGGGACACGCACATAGAGATCTTGTGTTGAGATATCCTTTTGGAAATCCTTAGTATGTGATATGGGAAGCTTTGTTAAGGGAACCAAATCTATATTATAGGTAAAGTTATGGCCTCTTTTTGGATTACTAGGGCGTGGTATGAGACATTTGTTCATGAGATCGTAATTACTGTTAATGAAAAACTGAAGAAATCGTTAGAAATTTCTAAGCATCGTGGTATAGGACATGTCCTCAGGAAATCCAAATCGATAAAGCTTGTCCACAATAGTTTTTGTTTTGAATTTCGATGAATAAATTCTTTAAAGGGTGTAATGATGTAACAACCGCACTTTTCCCATAATTCGTGCTCAAAGATGCGTCATTGGCATGGGATGAGTTTTCATTTCAAATCTTTGGTTGCACGTTATGGGCGTGTTGGCTCAGGACAGAAGTTGCGCCACAATGATGCATCATGCCAGTTAGAGGTTGACTAAGTGTAATGTTGCACCACCATGATACATCAGCCAGTAGGTGGCTAGCTGAGAGTAACGTTACACCATTATGGTGCTTCACTCTAGTGGTTGGCAAGCCGAGATATATTGCACCATCATGACATAATATTCAAGTTGGCGTACGGGGCATAACAGAATAATGCACCATCATAGCGCATTATGCGGGGCATGTCAACGACCATGAATAGTGAAGCAAGCATGTCAAAGTGCTTCATATCAATAAGATCATATAGTGAGATGTCGTTGGTTAAAGGTGCATATAGCGGAGATGCACTAATAAGCTTCATACCTTACTTAATAAAGCCTAAATGATGTGAAACCACCGTTATAGCGCGTCGGTCACTCGACAGAGCTTCATTATGATGAGGAATCATCGCCGCATCATTGTAACTAATATTTCACCACCACGATGCAACACAAAGGAAAAACAATGATGCACCTTCTAGCACATCATTTTCGAATAACCGTATGGCATGTACGGACTAGGCTATTGCTTGTCTTTTGTCTTACAATATGAGTCGGCTTTAGTTGCTTGTCCCAATGTTGATGAACCACGGTCAGTGCTTGGTGCCTTAAAATTACGGAGGAGCGTACGTAGGCATCTGTAGTGAGTTTCAACATTGGTGCCAGCACTTTATCGCTCATATCATCTAATTGCGAAGTGATTACGACATTATGGTAACTCATATCATCTGGCTCGGAAATGCGATGCAAGAGATGATTTTTTCCATACTTGATGAGCTAAGTTGTATTTCATTTTTGGGGTGCTCATACTTTTTATCAAGTTGTTTGACTCAGGCACATGCACCAATTTTGGATTGCGCATGACTAGGAAAGGAAACTAACATGTATGCAAGTTGGGTGGGTTTTCATATGCCATTGGCATCACAAGGACGATGCAAGTCAAGAACACAATGAGCCTAGATGATGCACCCTTGGAACAAGCAAAACAAGTGCATGCATTCAGCTCAATGCCCAAGCGAAGTAAGGAAACGAGAATAGTCTTGCCATGGCCTATGTAAAAGTACAAGGCATGCCTTATGCCTGGACAAGACTTGGAAGACTGTGATGTAATAATGCATCGACACTAGCCTTTATGGCCTTGCACCCTTCGCAGAACAAGGGTGAGTTGGAACGACGTGGAAGTTGTGTTTAAGGCATCATGCTTGTGGAGCATGCTTGCAATGGAAAATGAAAATGCATTTTCCTAGCATGAAGAGAAGCTTTAAGGTCCAGTCACAAGCATTAGAGTGGCGCATCTAGAAGATTTGTCCTACGTGGCTGGGCGCTGCATGCGTGATTTTCCGGTCCGTTACACATTCTCTTGTTTCAGATGATCTCCTAGAGGATTTATACAATCCAATAGGCATTTAATTCCCTAAACCCAAGAAAAAAATTGTTTTACTTATAAATATATATGAAAAATACAATATCACTTCTTTACGTTGTTACACGATTGAAGATAATTATCTTGAACTTCCTAAAATTAAGGAAAGCTTCAGTAAAAATGAGCAAATGGTGTTTTCTTTATCCATCCGCATATGAAGGATATAGATGTCCCATTGGAGATGTACTTATCCTATCATATAGTATCATGCATCGTTTATGCTCCATCCAAGGCCGGGTAAAAAGAATGAGTTGGATGAATTAGAAAAATAAGAGACAATTTTGGAATTTAAGTGAATATTGGTTGTTTAAATAAGATGCACTTTCGGCATGAGAAAAGGCCTCTTTTGTCTAGAACAGTCAAAAAATTGTGATACATCTAGAGCAATAGTAGAACAATATATAATAAAGGTTAGAAAGAGAATACCACTACCACACATCTATTGAAAAGTTAGGTTTCTAAATAGAAATGACAAACAACTAAAAAAAAAAATTACAAAGTTAGGTTTCTTAATAAAAACATCCGAAAACTAAAAAGAAAGATCACAAATTTGGATTTAGGAGTGTCTTATAATGAAGATATAGATCATAAACACCTTCTAAAATGAAGACGGTACCAAATACACCACAATCTTATCGATATCAACCTATAAGTCTTATACCTTGCATGATCTAATATAGACAAAGACTGTCAAGAAGATAACAAACTACAAGGTGTACACTTGGTATATAGTTCTGGTTTGAAAGCGAACACAACTATAGGGATCAACCCAAGTGTTTGGGATTAATATACAAGTGCGATTATTTTAATTATAACTTAAACAAATTATAATGTGAAAACTAAAAGTAAAGACACAACAAGATTTTTTAACGAGGAAACCGCAAAATATGAAAAACTCCGGGACCTAGTTCAATTTTGAATACTCTCAAAATTAAGTCGTTATACAAAGATCCTACAAACTTCGTGTAGTTGAGACCAAGTAAACTACCCCTAGTTACCTAGTTTCCTAAGTATCCCTACGCCTACACCAATATGGCCAACACACGTAACTCCTAAGATAGAATCCATTATCTTAAGTTGCTTCAGCCTCTCTGAAGACTTTAAGCACTCAACCCTTTCGATACTCTTCCAAACAGTAAATGACTAATATGTTTGGTAACCACTCTCCTATCTCAGAAAATCAATAAGAGATATGTATGTTGTGTACTAGTGTGACAAAGGATTTTCTATTTAAAATCAATTAAACTCCTTTGTCGGGTTTAGATCTTCCAAGATTCGGTTTAAATAATTGTACTAGATCGAGTCAAACGGAACTGCCAGATTCAAATACTGAAGAGTACCACCAAATCATAGCTTGTCGATCTAAATACGACTAGTAATAACAAGTCTATCAAAAGATAAACTAGATCTAGTCAGATCCCAGTCGATCAAGTTTGTACATGAAGCAAATTACGAAGATACAAAACCAATAAGAAAAGTCTTCTCGTCCTCAATCTTCAATAGTCTTATGTACCTGCACAATAACAAACTTGAAACCTGACTTATAATCGATCACGCAAAGATCGGAGTTTGTTAACAATGGATGATCACAAGTCAACGTTAATCCCTTGATCTAATTTGAGTGAACTTATGTTAGAAGAGAAGGCTCTCAAGAATAATCAAACTAGGTGCAATCAAGAGTTAATAACCGTTAGTCTATCAAATCAATAATCAAAAACTAAAATAACTGTGCAATTCTAGTTTCCCACTAACGGTACTATTAGATGCTTTTTGATCCCGAAGAAGTCTTTAAACTAGCGGTACTATTAGTCGGCTACACCATAAACAACAAAGATGAAGTTTTTCTAGCTCAGGATAAGTTTGTAAAAAGAACAAACTTCACCATTTATAAACCATGGTAGTTTGGACACCAAAGAATTTCCATAACCAAAGATATTCTTAAGATATGCAATAAAGCACCTAAATTCGACTTTGTCTAATTTTGACCAATATCCAACTGTATAACCGAAATCTTCATAGACAACTTAATATTAGGTAGCACTTGACTAATATATCTTTCCAGAGATATGTTCCGATTGATGGTAAAACAAAACATATTAATTTCGAAAATCTCAAAAAGTATTATTTCAGTTTGGGATCTCACCTTGAGTATCAAGGAATATCTTTGAACAAATAAGAAATAAGATTTCATCATATGTTCAAATTACTCATTATGTCGATATATTGAACTTTCCTATTATGCAAATCCAATTTCCAAATAACACAAACCCTAAAGTGTACGTGACTTGAAGAAATCGCTTTTGCCTATTGGGAATGGTTCTACCATGACTCATAAAACAAGTTAGGATCAGTTCTACCTTGACTCCCAATATAGGTAGGGATCGTATCTACCTTTACTCTCAACATATGCTAGGATCGGTTCTACCTTGATTCCCAATATAGGTTAGGATCGGTCCAACCTTAAGATCTTAATGAAGACCAACAATACTTTTGATTTCCTTTCGACTATGAAACAAGTACGTCTGCTTCCTTAAAGACATGTAATAAACATATACTTCGAGGTATGAAATCAAACTTACATTCACTACACAATCTAGTAATGAGCTACAAAGATTATGTCGATATTTATGAAGTTCAAAAGATAAGCATTATACTTATTAGTTTAATAACTAATATAAAACACTAATCACTATTGATATATATTGTTCCTTGACACTTTGATCACACTATGATGATCAATTCTATTATATTAGAATTTCATGTATATATAACCTTGCATGTTATGTTTTCAATCAGAGACAACTTAAAAGCTTACGATATAGAAATGGAAACAAGTCAAGTCATGTATTACTAACCTCAAGTGGAAGGATGATTTTATTGTCGATGTCGATACGTTTTCGGAATCTTCAAGTCTTCATAGGAATTAACTCATTTTTATCACGATCCAATTATTCATAAATAAATGTACCTCATTTAGACAAGACAAAACTAGGTTAACTTGTTTTCTTTTCAAGGATCCAATTGGACTTTAACAATCATACTTCATTTTGATAAGCCTAGACTAAGCACAAAATTGACTTATCAGAAATCAATTGGACTAAAATAATTAACCTCTTATTTCGTTAAGCAAAAACAAAGCCAAACTTGATTTAGTTTTTCTTAACCGAAACCAATTGAAACATAAAAATTTTACCGTTTTCGTTAAACAAAAGCAAGAATATGCAATTTAAATCAGCTTCGATCTTAACAGGAAAATGATTAACAAATATAAATAAATCGTTACCTTACTCTTTGATATGACAAACTAAGATTTAATCCAATCAAGTCTTCATATCAGAAAAGATTATTAAAATAATACTTCCCTCGGGTTCTACGACCACTCTCCCCACAAAGATATGACGATTAAGCACTAGTTCAACATAGAACTCTCCTCATGTGAGTTTTTATTCCCTGTAGGAAAAAAGAATAACAAACAAGACAACCTTTACCAGAGAAAGGTCGAAAAAGTCTTAGCTTTTACATTGCCAATGTAAAAGACAAAAACCGAAGCTCATATGTATACCAAATACACAATTTATGAAACGTAAATTGATAATAGTATAATCGTAACTTACATATGAGTTATTCCATCATAAATTTCTTATAGTTTTGATATAACAATCATGAAGATATGATCCAAAGATCAACTATACTCAAAAGTCACTAACCATAAGAAAGTGAGTCGATATATGGGACTGAAACACTATAGTTTATCCCATAAACTCAATGGCAGTACACCATAAATATTCAAAAAAAAATCAAGAATTGCTATTGCCTCAGTCTTGTAGGAAATGAAAATACAAAACCGACGTGAAGAGAATGAGGTAATTCCGAGTTTGCACGAAGAAGTTATGGGCAAAACAGTTTACATTCCTTTGTATGGACTTAGGGAACTACCCCGGAACCGATACTTAGGCAAGGTAGGAACCGATCCTAACATGGATCCACACACAATAACTGTTTTAGGCATAACTTTTGTATACGATATCCGAATTGAGTGCTTTTTGGATCGTTTAACCGTCTAAATAAGAGATACACATATATGCCATGTAGATATCAACACCATAAACTCATAATTACCCTTTCTATCAATTGTTCAATTATGGATAGAGAATATATGAGTAAAGAATAGAAAAATCTCTCATAAGATGTTAACCAGTCATATAATGATCGAGAGATTGTGTGTTATGTATCATGTGCTTTCTCACATTCCATAAGATTGATCACAAAGGTGAGCATGTACATTCCAACCCAACTAGGTTGTGTTGAGGTGAGCCTTATCTTGTTCGTCATAAGTGACTAAGACAAAATTATCATTGTTGACCTCTTGCTTTCTGTTGTTCCATCTCTTGTTTTTCTTCCTTGACTTGTGATGAAGAGTGTCATTACCACAACTTTCATTCAAACAAGAGACGTTGGACAACATAATGTCTTTCTTTAGCCTTGCAAGAAGAATCTCATAAACATTATTACCAACATTTAACAATTTAGTGTCATTCTTGTGACTAAATTTAAGTTGCATGTTTGGTAAACTTCGGGACCCATTTATGGACAGGTTTCACAAAAGTGGCTTTCTCGTTCATACCATTAGGACCATTGCCTTTTTGGATATGTTGCGAAACAACTTTTATCCAATTTGAAACATAAGATATTGTCCTCGCATTCACAAAGTCATCCCTCTTTCAATAATCAGGTTTTCGATGAGATGACCTTGTCGAGCGATAGGTAAAACTTGAAGTATCATTATAATAATTTTTTGCCTAAACTTTGGACAATAACGATATGAGTTCTTTAGGGGAAAAAACTTGGCCAATTTGTTTGATACAAAAGAAAGTGCATCTTGCATTTTACGAACTTTGCACCCCTATTGCAAGTGATTTCCACAATAAAAATGATACTTAGTAACATAAGAAATATGATTTTTATGTTATCTTTCTGTGGATCCACTTGCATTGAAGCGTGATGAGATTTTTTCCTCCCGTGTTTGTTCAAAGGCGTTGCTTTATTGACATTAGAAGATGTGCTTTCTTTGATAGATTCTTCATCTTCAAAACTCACTTGTTGAGAGTTAATCCTTGCATCAGATTCAACAAGTTTCTTTTCCAACAAATAGACCTTTCAAGAGCAGCATCACGATCTTTCTCTAAAAGTTCCACTCAAGAAATACTAGCACTTACTTTGTCTTCAAGACTCTGTATTTGTTGAGAATCTTTTTCCCTCAACCTTTTGAGATCTTGGCAAAGTCTTTCACATTCAGTAGATTGTAAATCAACCTGAAGTTTCTTTATTATCTCAAAAGATATACTTAAGTGATTTTCGTTAGTAAGCAATCGCTCACAAGCCTGTTTCAGTTTAGAGGCTAATATATCCACACAACTTGCATCATCCCTAAAAGGGTTTCTGTTTGAGTCATCGGACATGCTTACAAGACTTTGGTTTAACTCATAATGAGAGCCATTGGAATCATTCAAGATAATATCAGAAGAACATTTCGAACTTGATTTAGATAAGGAAGAACCATTATCACTATTTTTATCCTCTGATTCTGAGAGTGGTTTAAGAATTTTTTGTGATACGTTAATTGAATATTTTCTTGGCTTTTCCTTAATCTTACTTTGACTCATGTCTTACAGGTTAAGTCGCACCAAACACAAATTGTTAGATCTTTTCATGTTTGCCTGCTTTGATACCAATTGAAATAACGAGGGTACCAAGTACACCACAATCTTTTCGATATCAACCTATAAGTCCTATACCTTGCATGATCTAATATAGACAGAGAGTGTCAATTAGATATTTTTCATAAGATTTCTTTTGAAAGAATTAAATAGAGCCCCTCATTTTCATGATCCTTCACAAATACCTTTTGGGGTTATCACTTAGGTCTTAACTCATAAGTCTAGTTTTTGTTTAAGTTTATATTGTTGGAATTTCATCTTCATAATCAACATTCTTTACGCTTAACCATGATTATGTGAAAACCATATACTGAAATAAACCATAACTCTAGTATTAACATGTTCTTACATCACTAAATCAACATTTTTTGCAACTTAGAACACTACATCCAGCATTACTAAGGGGAGCTTGTGGAACTTCATCGACAAAAGGTATGTGGAGACTGAAACTCATCTATCACTTGGAAAATCTATTTCTACTCTATCTCCTATATTGAGACATAAGTCGTATTACGATATAGTTTTCTATATACACATTTGAGATTTTGAGTTGAGTTTATCTCGCTTACATATTTCTCGAAATATGTGTTGGCAAGCTTTCGCTTCGACGAAGTTCATCTTATATCATGTGAAAATTTCCGAGTAACATCTTACATGGTTTTTGTGATACAATCATTTGGTGTTGTCTTGGAATGTTTCGTTATGATTATTCCAATAACTTGAAAATTGCTTTGATGCTAATAGTATGTGAAAACGACTATTGTCGTCCTCTAAGAAAGTTTCAATGATTGAAATAAGAGTTTAGAACACTTAACCATTATTGGATATGCATGTTGTGCACTCTTCCACATATGTAATCCATGTCCGGGAACCATAGTATGCGCACTCGTTTGCGTACCTGTTGGTTTGAGAAATCCGGGAACCTAAGTATGCATACCCGTTTGCGTACTGGCATACATGTTCATGTCCGAGAATTTCTGCTAGGATTGAAAGTTCGCATACCCGTTTAACGTCACTGAAACCCAATCTTGATCCGGTATTTCAAGTATGCGTACGCGTTTGCATACTTGAAGGTTAAAGTTCTAAAATCGGTTATGAACATGAATATAAACATTTATATAATAAGAATGCAATCTTTGCAAACCGTAGCTATATAATTTTCATGATTGATTCGAGTGAATCAAACCAATTTTGCTTCAATTGTGTTCTTGTATAATTCTATGAGAATATAGCAATTGAACAACTCCTTAACTAGTTTCATTTGAGTCATTTGAACTAGTTATGGTTAAGATGAATAAGGTTGATATGAGAGTAATCATATGCCTAACCTCGGTAAACTATTTGTGAACCAACATGGTGTAAACGTTTGGGTACGGTTACATAAACATAAATGAAGGCATATTTCATTTGTGTGTAACAAGCTAAGTTCGATCTAACGGTTGAAAGATATTAGCTTGGTTGAATCAGGTTTTTATCAAACGGTGAATATTGAATGCTTTGTTACCAAGGTAACTTGGATTGCAAACCATGATTTGAAAACTATATAAAGGAGAACTCTAAAACTCTGGGAAAACTAATCCCCACACCTCCTGTGTGTTACTAGTTGCATAAACTAGAGTCGATTCTCCTTTAACCTTAGGTTTCTATCGAGACCCTGTAGGTTAACGACTTGAAAGACTTCATTGGGATTGTGAAGCCAGACCCAACTATTTTCTTTGTAGTTGTGTGTTCTGATCTTGCTCGATTCTATCATATTGAGTACAATTGAAATAATTGACTCGCGATTAATTTCTCCGATAGGTAAGATAAAAGTAATCACAAACATCTTCGTCTCATCGTTTGTGATTCCACAATATCTTGTTTCGCTAGTCGATTAAGATTATTGTGAGGTGATTGATAATACTAGGATGTTATTCGGGAATATAAGTCCAGTTTATCAATTGGTTCATGTTCACCTTGATTTATTAAAATACGGATCAAAAACTCTTGGGTATTTCTGTGGGAGACAGATTTATTCAATTGATAGGGTGTAGAATACATCCTATTTACTATCTATTGTTTATGCTTTCTTTGCTATTTTTCTTGTAAATTATGTATTTTACGCTTGTTTTGAGTTTTGTAGCTACTCTGGAGTCACACGGAGGAAAAGAAGAAGAAATCACCCAATTTGAGAAAAAGGGCAAAATTGTCATTTATAGGCAGACACTATTAGGAGCCCAGACACATGTTAAGGGGTAGCCAGTTTTGTTTTAAAAGAGGAAATGTTAAAGGCACCAATATAGTTACTCAGGGCACCCAGTTGGGGGGTGGATCTTATCCCTGGGGTGTACCCATCCAGACCTAACTCAACCTTACTATCGAGAGATATGTTTTCTCTTATTTTCTTCATTCATCGAGAGGAAGAAAAGCGGCGCGACCGATCTTGATTTGCTTTGTCCGAGAGAAGAAGTTTGAATCTAAAAATTGCTGGTTTCCTCCATGAGTGATTGAAGACGGGAGTCTTTGTGTTTGGAAGATGGAGTCATTGACACGAATTGAAGATACAAAAGGGGATCTGTTGTGATGAGATGATGAAGAAATTAGGGTTCGAAGTTTGTTGAAAATCAAAAATGGGTTTGATTGATTCGTGGGTCAGTGAACGAGTAGGATTTGCTGAGGATTGATTTGAAATGATATAAGAGAAAAAAAGTTTCCACAGATCGATGGAGATCTTTGGGTTTACAAGATGAGTTCGATGGCGATCGAAGAGGTGTCTCGAGATGTATGAATCATGTGATGCTTAGGAAAATGGGTTTTGAATTGAGAACAGGGGAGATTGAACTTGCTAATGATGGAAATGAATCGGGGTTTGGTGGATGTATCTGCTTCTGATGAGGTCGAGAAATGGTTTTGTTAAATTTGTTTGTTGCGGTCGAGAATTGGGAATGGTTGCGGGAAGCGCAGTGCTGGTGGCTGAGATGAGCCGTGAAAGCTAAAGGATGCGGCTGGTTTGTGGAGTTATTCGGTGAGATGGTTTGTAGCTTGCTTGATTGCGGGTTGGCTTTGAGCCGTGACTTTGAGTGCAATCTGAGATTGAGAAGGCGATGATGTTGGTTCATCTCAACTGCTTGTGTGCGATAATTTGAATAAGTTCTTTGTTATTAGAGTTGATGTTGTCACTTGTTATGGCTGAGCATGAAGAAGTGATTGGGAGTTTAAACGAGATGGAGCTTGTGAGTTTTGGTGTTTTGGGGTTCGTTCTGTGTTGTGGCATGATTGATCATGTCTGTATTTGGGTAGAGCCGAATTTGGATTTAGAGAAGAAAAAGCAGTGGTGGTTGTTGTTGTTTGAGCAAGGACAAGAATAGCAATGGGTTCTGAGATTGAGAGCAAGTGGCAATTTATGAAGCTCGAGTCTGGTGGTAAATGTATGGGTCTGGTGCTGTGAGAAGAATGGTTATGGAATAGCTTGTTGATTGCAGAGGGGTTGCTGTTGCTATGAGCTGAAGAAATTGGCTGTGTGGCTATGATAGCATCGCAGGAATAGATTGGTTAAGGCTCTGATGATGTTATGAACTGGCAGTGCTTGAAATAGATGTATGTGTAGGATACATGTCTGTTACAGGAATGAAGTTAAAAGAATGGCCGGAGTTAGGCCTGGAAATGACCGAAACGACCGAACTCGGCTTCAATCCATTCACACGAGTTAACTCGGTGATTCTCCCGATCCAACTCAACGAGTAAGCCGAGTCGCCCGACTCAAGAGGCGATTAGAAGCTAACTCACCATCTGCCTTGACCTAGTTGACTAACAGAAGACCGTTAGGTCAGCGGTTAACGGTAACGGAATATTCCTTGACGGAGAAGAAGATTCCAGTGACCGGCAGTGATATTCAGGTTGCCGGCGGTGACTATTCCGGTCGGATCTTTGGCCATAATACCAGTTTTCCGGCGAGCCAAAAATTCCAGAATTTTCTATGGACTTCTCTCATGGGTGTGAAGACTTGGACTAGGAATTGAATGGAGAATTGGGCTCAAACTTGGAAAGAGAAGATGGAAGAGTTGAGAAAGGCTTGGATTTGTGACGAGGTGTCAATCTCGCAAAAATAATTTTCTCTACTTCTCTTTAACTAGCAAGTAGTATAATGTAAGTAGGATCGTCCCAAGGGAGGTATGAAGTTCAAGTTGTTATGCAAATACTCTTAGCAAAGATGATTTTGTAGTAGAAATGCTGAAAATTGTAAAATGTATTCAAATATGAGATGTAATTGATTAAAGGTTCATTCTAGACCACGGAATACAAACCAAATTGATAGATAGCTATGTTCTTCACATCATCATGTTACTAACAACCCTAGAATAATTAGTACGCTCAACTATTCCGTTATTATCTCCTAGCTCACCGGATACGGAAGCGCTCGACTACCTGTTCCTACTTGCCAAGTTTCCTAGAGGTACGCTTACTAGGTTTGACTTAAACAAGTGCTCTAAGTTCTGTGAGATAAGGTTGCTCCTAGTGATGAACTCAAAAGCATGAATCACCTATTAGTGTTGATTTCTACATATGGGTACTTAACAAAGTCCCATCATCAATACCCACATATTACTACTTGTGTTTATCTTCTCTAGACAATTACGGTCGAAGAAAATCTAAACTAGCAAATAGATTAAGAATTAATGATTCAATTTCGAACTTAAACCCTTAACAAATAATCCATAGACAATATTAGCATGGTAGAAATCAATCAATAACATTAATGAATGCAAGAGAACAAGTTATTTCATATCAAATATAGATTCATATTTCGGGCTTCGAAATCGCCCTTAATCAAAGAGAGTTTTAGTTACTCATAATATTGGAGTTCATCATCAAATAATAATGGAAATAAAGTAAAGAAGATGAAAATATTAAATGAAAGCAAACCCTAGCTCAGGCTCTGCCAAAACTCGGGAGAAGAATACGTTATATCTCCATAAAAGTGTAGAAGACTTTTCTTTTATAGATTTTCCTCCTTCCAAAACTAGGTCAAGTCTCAAAAGCCCATATCCAATGTGTCCACCATAAGCCCAAGTGTGAGAAAACCTCATGTGAAAATGTGCTCCAAAAGTGGTCAGGAAAAGCTGGTTGAGGTGCCGGAAGTTGGATAACTCGTAGGAAAGTGACCAGGAAGATAACTCGGATGGACCGGCAATGTCAAACCAATCATTGGTCAAGCGGAGTCAAACGATTCAACTCGGAAAATCACTGAAGTCACACCGAGTCAATGAATCAATTCGGTGTTGTCGGCTAGGTCTAATCGGACTGGAGTCATTTTGTCAACTTGTCTGAATGGACTGAGTTGGCAGGCCATTGTCTCTGCCATTCTGCAAAGGCCAAGCCAATGTTGCATCATCATTAAACATGACTAACTTATGCGCCCTCTTGCCTTCCCGAGCTTCAAGTAGAAGGTCACATCCAGTGCATCTCGAGCACACGCGATTCATTGTCTTCCACCAGCGACATAATAAACTTCATCCTACAAATGCTTGATATCGGTCCTAACATACATCTAACTCCACAATTCCATCTAATGCAGACTTCAACTGCCCGAACTCTCAATTGCAACATAGCTTCTTCAATCTATGCGGCATCAATTATCATAGACTCACTTGTGACAAGCACCAGCATTTCGCTCCAGTTCCACAACCATTGCAACCTACTACACAGCATCACAACAACTTCATATTTCAGCTCAGAACTCAACCCTGTAAAACAATTCACCAAATTCGCTGAAATGGGTTACAAAGACTTAAGAAAGGCATCATCTTCAGTTTCCTCTACTCCTGCTCGGAACATGTCAATTGCACTTCCTCTTTTCTGGCACTCAAATCTGTTGCAAACTCCACTGCCTCTCTTGTTGTAACTTTCTCAGTGATCCCTTGTAATTCTGCATCTGCACTGTCACCCTGCAATATCCTTGGCAGAGCAGTTGATGCCTTCACTTCTTTCTGTTTGCCGGGCTGCACCCATTACCCTTGTGAATTTCGAGCACCTGAGACTCCAAACTCGAGCCACTCAGGTTAAAACCTATCGAGCCATGGCTCTGGCGGCTGCAACAACCTAATTTTCACCCTTGTTTCTCCCGTATGCAAGCCCAAAAATCGATCCAAAGCTAAGCAGTCCTAGCAAGAAATGCGCATTTCATTTCATGTGCATGTAGCTTGTTTTTTGGTGAACTTACGATCCTTTGGAAT